>OX393554.1:17066197-17071197 GCA_947650365.1 Chamaelirium japonicum
GCAGTTTTTTGTGGTTTTGGGCAAAACCGAAACCGCACCGCAACACCGAAACCGTAAACCGAAGCCGTACCGCACCGCAACGGTTTTATATTTTGGCAAACCAAAACCGCACCATGCGATGTGGTTTTCCACGGTTCACGGTTTTAAATCACACCGTTGCCATCCCTAGCCCATGCATTGAAGGCTTCAATGTATGCTCCTCTATTAACATACATAGAAGTTTCCAAATTTGCTAATTTTTTGTGGAGATGATATCTATGTTGAGGTGATCATCCTCACAAAAAATCAAGTTCTGAAATATCTAAGCATTTCAAATAAGCTCATCAAATTAACGACTGAAATGGACAGACGATACAACTTCTATCATTTTGATACACCTAGAGGTTTTAGAATTTGCTGATTTTTGGTGAGGGTGATCATCTTGCTATAGATAGCATATCCACCAAAAATCAACAAATTTTGAAACATCTAGGTCCATCAAAATATTAGAAATTTTATCAACCGTTAATTTCAACCGTTAATTTAATGAGCTTATTTGAAATGCTTAGAGGTTTCAGAACTTGTTGATTTTTTTTAGGATGATCATCACAACATAGATATCATCTCTACAAAAAAATAGCAAATTTGGAAACCTCTATATATGTTAATAGAGGAGCATACATTGAAGCCTTCAATGCATGGACATACAAAGTCACGCTCCCCTATATATATATATATATATATATATATATATATATATATATATATATATATATATATATATATATATATATATATATATATATATATGCTTATGCTATGGTGCTGGCTTGCACGTGAAGGGGTTTTTTTTATTTTTTATTTAGGATGTCACATTCCCTTTGATAGGCCACATGTCAAAAAACAACCTCTAGGTGCATCAAATGTGCTCGGATTTTATCAATAGTTCATTTTAACCGTCAAATTAAGGAGCCCATTTGATATACCTAGAGATCTTAGAATGAGCTGATTTTTGACATGTGGCCTATCAAAGGGAAGGCGATCATTCTAAAAAAAATCTCCATAGCATGGATGTACTCACGTTAAGATGGCCTCACCATAGAATTTTTTTGATCACATTACTCTTTGTCTGTTTCTCTCTCTCTCTCTCTCTCTCTCTCTCTCTCTCTCTCTATATATATATATATATATATATATATATATATATATATATATATATATATATATATATATATATATATATATATATATATATATATATATAGAGAGAGAGAGAGAGAGAGAGAGAGTAGTGTGGAATCCACTAAAAACACACATTTTGTTAACATGGTGTAATACTTATGTTACCATGTTTGGTAAATATATGATTCAAATGTTACAGTTATTCACATATTTTGTTTTGTTAAAACGTGGATAGAAATATATAGAAATAATTAAAATATTTGAATATGATATGATAACATATGTAATGCATATGATAACATATATATTATATTATGTTAACATTTATATAGAAACAATTGGTTAAAACCTATAAAGGAATCTGTAAAATAAAAAATTAAAACATTTGAATGGAATGAGGTAGAACATATATAATGAATATGATAACATATGTATTACACCATGTTAGCATTATAAAGGTGCGTTTTTAGTGGATCGAATACTACTTTTTCCACACACACACATATATATAAAGGTGTGTGCGGTGTGCACCTGCAGCCGTACGATCGGGGATGAGTGTGATATACCGGTTGGGGCGGGGTGCATCGGACGGCTACGGTGTGACACCGGACGCATCGCACGCCTCATTTTATCATTCATCTCTCTCTCTCTCTCTCTTTATATATATATATATATATATAGGGAATACGGTTCTCCCGACTAGCCAACATGCTAGTCCTCCCATCAATTTGGGTTCCACATGACACTTTTTAACCATTTTTTTTTTCTATGGATGGTCAATCCACTCTACTTGGATCAAGATTTAAAAGAAAAATTCTAAAAAAAAACTTAAAACAACCCGATCAACGGTTGATAAATTTAACGGTAAACTGTAGCGGGCAAATAGCCCTTGCTATGGTTAATTTAAAAATGTCACTTGGTATTTTTTTTCCAATTTTTTTTTCATGATCATTGTTAGGAGTGGTGTACCCACCTTGACCAACCCCTAACCCCGGTTAAAAAGTGTCATGTGGCACCCAAATTGAAGGGAGGACTAGCGTGTTGGCTAGTCTGGAGGACCATGTTCCCTATATATATATATATATATATATATATATATATATATATATATATATATATATATATATATATATATATATATGTAATTAGATAGTTAGATAGATAGATAGCAAAAGGACCATACTACATGCAAAGTTGCAAACACACCTTTCCATGAAAGTGATAGTGGTTTGCGCATTCCATGCTATATCATAGCCCTAGTTGTGTTTCGAGAATGCCAATGCCCTATAATTTTTATTCATGTGCTTGTCAATGTTTTTCTGTTTTATGTTTCACAAAAGCACATCATTCAACAAAAGTTATATATATATATATATATGTAGTTCTCATTGTCATGCTGATAGCTGAATGTCACATTCATAAGCTTCACTAAAATAGACTAAGCTTGCTAGTTTCTTGATATGTCCATCTGTGCACTAGCTTATGGTTCCTTCTTAATTCTTCTAGTCGAGTCGATGTTATCAGCTTCTATTAAGGATTCATCCAGCAGCACTGTGAAGAAGGGAAGAGTCAAAGTTATACAGAATGATGAAATATCAGATAATTCATATGCCTCGTTGTCAGAAGTCAGTCGCCATAATGGAAGTGAGAGCAGTAAGGCCATGGACAAAGAGGATATACCACGAAATTTAGCCAGCAAGGTGCACCATTTGAAGTTGGATAAGGACTCAATAAATAGTAGAGGAGCTAATTCATGTGCCCAGCACAAGCCTGAGAAATGGATGTTATCCGATCAAGATGGAATGCTGCATCAGTTGAATCTTGCAATTGTAAGATGCCCATTGTTTCAAGCCTTCTACTTTTGTTTTTGTCTGGTTGCTTCTTTTAGTTTTAAGAATGGAATTTAAGCATTTGTCGATCCTCGTAGGCTGGTCATGTTGATTCTGGAAAGTCCACATTATGTGGGAGATTGCTACACATGTTGGGGAGAATTTCTAAGAAAGAAATGCATAAATATGAGAAAGAGGCTAAAGAGAAGGTATATTCATCCTTCACAGAATTATTTCTAGAAACTACTGTGCAGCATGTGCTATGGTGAATATCAATACAGTGATCTCCTTGGCACACCGACTAGAGTGGTCCACATTGGTTTGGTGTGACACACTGACACATATGGCGTAGCGGATGAGCTATTCAAATAATATGTGAGCATATTGCTTTTTTAACCAGTGAACTGGTTTCTTGCGAGCTCAAATTGCCCCGGAGAGTGATTTCTCCACAATGTGCACAGAAACTTAATTTATTTTTTTGTACAATGATTTACTTGACACGCATGACTTGCAGCTTATACAAAACCATTATTTCCAAATGCAGGGAAAAGGATCATTTGCTTATGCATGGGCTATGGATGGGAGTACAGAAGAGAGGGAAAGGGGCGTGACAATGAAAGTCGCTGTTGCATATTTTGACACACAGAAATATCATATTGTTTTGCTTGACCTCCCAGGCCATAAAGACTTCGTCCCGGAAATGTTATCAGGAGCTACGCAAGCAGATGCCGCCATTCTTGTTGTTGATGCCTCAGTAGGTTCCTTTGAAGCAGGTATGGATGGAAATGGTCTTGGACAGACGAAGGAGCATGCACAACTTATCAGAAGTTTTGGTGTAGAGCAAATAATCGTTGCTGTTAATAAGATGGATGAGGTGGAATTCTCCAAGGAAAGGTTTGATTTCATAAAATTGCAACTTGGCTCTTTCCTACGTTCCTGCGGATTTAGGGAATCTTCTGTGACTTGGATTCCTCTTAGTGCCATGGAAAATCAGAATTTTTTGACTTCTGCTTCTTATAAGCGTTTATCTAGTTGGTAAGTTTGCCATTTCTTTCTGTAATTGTGTTTTCTTGAGTATATCTTTCACTAGATGCATGTGTGTAAACACATTATTGGTAGTGTTAATTATGCCTGGCATGTCTTTAGAGAGTGCAAGTCAACTCCAATATGATGCAAACATCATTCTTTTGTCCCTTAGGCTGTAATCAGTTTAAAGTTTAAACCAATTATTTCTTTGCTGCCATCCTTCCATAATATATGGTGGGCTCAGGAGCCTACAATTTATATCAATTACCATCTTTTGAGACTAAACTTTTAAAAAGGTATTGAATCAAGGGGTTATTTCTATGTTGGATTTGTTTGATTTATATATCAGTAATTCATATTTTAAATCAAGTCAATAGAAAACACTTGTATGATGTATATGCTTTTGTTTCAGCTTAGAAGTAGAAGAAATTTGCTTGTAAAATTAAGACATTCTTGTATCACCTAGAGAAACGGTGATTCTCAAGAATCTCAACAAATACAACTTTCCTTTTAGAAATAGGGTTTCACTCTTTAATAATTCCTGGTTTGAATCAGGTAATAGTTGGCTATATTTGATAACCTTTGTTCTCTCTAAATTGTTGTTTATCGCTGTTGAATGTTCTTCACATTCTAAAAAGTATCAGACAAATTCTGTAGTTTAATTTGCACCCTTGTGATTCCTCTCCAAAAGTTTAGAACGGATCAGTAGTTTGTTTATGTACCTTCAGACATACGTATAGTATACATACAGTTTTGAGGTGCGGTGTCATCTTAAAAAAAAATCTCCGAGCAGTTTTTGTTATCCTTTGTATACAAGCCTTTGCTAGCTGCACTGGCTATTCTCCATGTTACTTTAGAATTGCACCGATAATTCGATAAATAGGACTTTATATGGGTTGGATTCAGGTCGGATCCATGTAAGATCCAAATCCAAATATGAAAGCTAATTAGTTTTAGGTTTAGATTGTCAGATTCTTACTTGTC
>OX393554.1:17073697-17156730 GCA_947650365.1 Chamaelirium japonicum
ATACTTGTAACCGTTTGTATATTTATTCTCACTGTTGTCCTGCTCAGATTTGCATTGGTACATCCTTCAGTGAAGTACATTGTAGAAAGAAATATATTGCTCCACAGTCATCTAGCTACTTTTTGTTTCTGTTGTCTGGTGTTGGACATCATATGGTCTCTTTCTTGCTTTGTTTACATAGATGGACAGCGAAAAGGAAGTTATATTATATGTCCTTTTATTTAAGATGTATGTGTATAACACTAGCATTTATTTGCTTGACTCTTTAGACAGGCTGATAAATCCTTATGTTAAGACGAAGGCTTCAGCTGATATCATATCTCCTTTTATTGAAGACAAGCTTTCCAAGTTCAATTTTTTCAGTCCTTACAAATTCTTAGATTATCATTCATGGCATATTTGTTGCATAGATTTTGAGATTGGTGTTTAGCAGGTATCAAGGATCCTGTCTGTTGGATGCTATCGACTCTTTGCAACCTCCACAACGGGATTTTTTGAAACCACTTCTTCTGCCTATCTGTGATGTCATTACGTCGCATTATTTGGGACATGTGGCAGCTTGTGGGAAATTGGAGACTGGAGCTATCCGTAATGGTTCAAAGGTACCCTTTATGTCTTCTTAATTTTGTAGTAGATGAGAAGTTATGTAGCCCCTGAAAACTTCTTAGGTGTGAAGGCGGGTTTATCTAGGTAGGCTCGACCTTCGTACGGGACTTAAGTAGTGAGGAGCGCGATGGAACTTATATAGGCCCTGAAAACTTCTTAGACTAACTTGGAATGCCTTTTGTACCACTAAACAGACAAAGCAGGTAGACCTCTATGAGATAAATACATCTAGAGGACTACCATTAACACCATACAAAGAGTCCCATTTTACTCCAAATTACATGTGAAGGAACACAAAGTTCTTTGAGAGATGCATTTTATTCTTTGTCGGCAGTCTTATCCTTTGGCACTCACTAACGTTCTTTCATGTCAACTACAATTATGAAATTTACACTTTTGTCGGACAATCCTACTTGCATGCTGAATGAAGGGAAGTTTTTTACTTTGTAGACCTCTGATCAGTGGTCATGGAGATAACTAATGCGCACATTAATACAGTTTCTGAAATTATCTGTAACACCCAATGGACTTTGTTTGGCAATGGTAACTTTCGAGATTTTAAAGTTTATATTTTTTTCTATGTTCTTCTCCCTTTGAGGTCCTCAAAGTTTTTCCATATCTTTTTATTAAGATTTTTTGGTGAAATCTTGTTTCAAGCATATCTTATATCGGGCATTAATTGCCTTGTGGTTGCTTGAAGTTTTGTCCAGTTTACTTTTTATTTTGTTAATAGAATTGGTTCATGCGTTTTGGGCTTTGCACATCTCTTATTTTACCTGTAAGTACAATGCAACATTTAATTTGAAGCCTAGCTCATCTTATGATCATTCCAGTAGAATTACTTTCTAGCAGTCAGGCAAGTAGTATGGTATGGATACTGACTATAACTCCAGCTCCGTACAGAGTACGGATTCCGGGATTTATAACACTTTAATGGACTATAACGAGTTGAGTAGTGTAGTACTATAGCCCTGAGTGACAGATTGGCTGGATGAAAACTTAATTTGGTTCAGCCTTTTGAGCCAAAAGCATATAAGAGCCAAATTCATCTCTTCTCCTCGATTCCTCAATGTTCACTTGTAAACTCTTGCAGATGTCTACTATTACATTTGGAAATACCCACTGAGAATCCAAATGGGCCAATATATAGTTTGAAACTTGATTACAAAGAGTTGCAATATATGAAGAGATGAGTTCCCTGCTCAGCTACTCTTGCCCCACCTATTGTTGAATTTTGTGATCCGTCTTTTGTAATACCTATCTCTGGGATTGTTACTTTCCAAATATATGAATTGCTATGATGGGTTGTACGAGTACTATAAAGTATCTTCAGGATGACTCATATTTAAGGTTGTCATGCAAGGCATCATGGGCGTGTCCTAGGTGCACCTAGGTTACTTGAGTTAGACAATGAAAGGCCCTTTTAGTTTTAGAGTCGATGTATTTGTTTTTTTCCCTCTTGAAGAGACCTTATTTTAATTTGTATATATGTCAGGAACCAAAGGAAAAAAGTGGAATGTGGATTTGTTTGTAAAAGAGGGTTGCCACATCGTTAGCGAACAGCTCGTGACATGCTCCCCAAAATTAATGTGTGAATTAGTTGAGTAGTAAACGTACTCCGGGATTCCTCTTTATGGGAGAGGTTCTGAGCATGAGCAATATAGCCATAACTTCTCAACATAACAAGTCTTTTCTCTCCTAGGGAAATTGATGCAGTACATTCCCGCGTCCTAGTTGTACCTAAGATACTTCAGTAGAGGCTTTTTAGAGTCGATTTGTTAGTGTCTTTTTTTTTATGGCCCTTGGAGGGACCTTATTTAATTTATTTTACCTCTAAGAATGTACAAACCTAGATTAAAAAGTGAAACAAGGACTTATAGGCTTCTACAAACCCATTCAAAAGAGAGAAGATAAATATTGAATTTAAAATCTAACAAATAGAACTAACTAGCCAACCAACTAAAATTGTTCATCAAATCTTATCCTTGCCGCCCTCTTTATCTACCCATAGCTTATCCATCACTAGTGGGCTTGTTGGGATAGAGGCTCACTGACATATGGCTCGCGCACGACGATGTCCTCATCAAAATACCACAAGAGCATTCATGCACACTGAGAACTCTGTTTAGTATGTCTCAACAAACAATGTAGGCATCTTGGATTGAAATATCATTTCTGAAATTAATCGGCTGAAGTCTCTTCACAACAAAGTTGCCAGGACTCGATGCAAGGTTTACAGGGTCATATTCCTTCACTTCTGCTCCCTCTTTCCAAGTAAAATTGATGTCAAATTAACATTGGAATTGTCATCTACCCACCTTCAGTAATCAAACCACTTCTTACATGAACAATGTGAATTGGTTTGATTCCAGGTTCGAGTTATGCCTTCGGGAGACTTGGCCACGGTGCGCCATATCGAGTGGGATTCCCGTGCATGCACTGTAGCGAGAGCTGGAGACCATGTGGCCGTCAGTTTGCAGGGCATCGACGGAGATCATTTGATACCCGGTGGGGTGCTGTGCCACCCAGATTTCCCCGTGACTGTTGCATCTAGCTTGGAGCTGAAGGTCCTTGTCCTGGACATCACGATGCCGATCCTGATTGGATCTCAGGTGAGGACCATGGCCTGGCTTCATTCTTCTTGCTCACTATTCTATCCGCTTCTGATCCAAGGTAATGGTGAACATATAGGTCGAGTTCTACACTCATCACGCTAAGGAGAGTGCCACAGTGGCAAGGATAGTAGCGTTGCTTGATCAGAAAACCGGGAAGGTCTCTAAAAGGGCTCCGCGGTTACTTACTGCCAAACAAAGCGCTGTAATAGAGGTGAGGCGAACGTTGGCTTCTTCGCTAGTGAAACCAAACAAGCTGATGGTCATTGAGTATGTTCTCTTGTTCTAGGTAGTGCTGGATGGATCAGTTTGTGTGGAAGAATTCTCCAGTTGCCGGGTGCTCGGAAGGGCATTCCTACGAGCTTCGGGCACTACCATTGCTGTTGGTATCGTGACGCGGGTAATCGAACGGGCGGTCTCGTAGCTCTTCAGAAAAGCCAATCGAAATGGACCTAGGCATCACTGTGTTCCCTTCAGTTCCCTTGATTAAAACAGAAAGGACTTGTCTGATCGAAGAAAGTTGTTCTAAAGGCAAAGAAGGTGGGAGTTTACTGGCCAAAGAAAGAAGTGAAGATAGAAAGAAGGCCCCCCTCAGTTCCTTGACTAAGACCAGGAGATAGATTTAGTTGTAGAGATCTGCGATGATTGCCATATCTGTAAATCAGGCAATGTCGTCGCATGCAATATCGATACTGTGTTTATGAAGGGAAATTTTTGTAACATGATTTCAGGATCTCCATTAAAATGATTGGGTGAGTGTTGTCAAGACTAAGAGTGTCTCCAATCCTACACCAAATGACCTATCAGATTTGAATTTGGTTGTAGGAGAGCAAAAACACCGTCCCTATCCTACACCAAATTTTTATCGAATTTCTCCATCAAATTGACAGGGGTTGGAAGTCACCCATCAAATCCCAACGGGTAGCATCCTCCACCCCCTACCGTCATATTGGAGCTCTGGAGCTCATCTTTACATCTTTAAAGATTTTAACAATCAGATTTGGTGTAGGATTGGAGTGCTTAACATTAAATAGTTTTCATCAGATTTGGCGTAGAGCTGAAAAGCTCTCCATCAAATAGAACTTTTGATCCAATCCTGCATCAAATCTGATGAAAATTTTGATGTAGGATCGGAGATGCTCTAAGTTTGTTTAATGATTCATGATTCTGGGTTTGATTGATTTCTCCGCATCCTTTTTGGTTGGAAGTAAAATTGATTTTTTTTAATAATATATGCTGAATCCTTCTCCTGTTTGTGTGAACGCAGATCTCTCTCATAAATCCTATTAAAGATTAGTGCATGCCCGTGCCTGTCAGCACTGCAGCGGGCCGCCTTCGGCGGCAACACACCCCCCGATGCACACAAAGCGGGCAACCATCGTCCCACCCCTGCCCCCCCCCCCAACTCTCGAACCCAAACTTCTGCCTCATCGTCTGCCCCCCAAGTCACAGCCGTCCGTAGCACCCATACCTGACATGTGCATCGCACTCGCCCCACCCTTGCCCGTCCCATACTCCCCAAGATCCCATGCCTGTCGGCACTCCGACGGCCGCCTTCGGCGGCCAAGCACTTTTGGCGAGGGTGCCCCAATTCGGCAAGGGCGTTAAAATTCTCCTACCACTACTATGCATGGAAAAAGAGATGGATGATGAATTAGCACCTAATTCCACTCAGTTCTCCTTTTTGGTTTCAAGCAAATAGGGAAAACAAACGGTGGGTTCCACTATGAAAAATTCAGTAACATACCGAACTATCTCCACCATCCATCTCATTTTCCATGCATTGTAGTTGAGGGAGCATTATTCTACCCATCTCCATCATCCATTTCATTTACCCGGAATCGTAGTGGTGGGAGCATTATTCTAGGGGCCATGGCATGAACTCTAAACCCTCTATTTTCGTCCATCTCTCTCTCTCTCTCTCTCTCTCTCTCTCTCTCTCTCTCTCTCTCTCTCTCTCTCTCTCTCTCTCTGTGTGTGTGTGTGTGTGTGTGTGTGTGTGTGTGTGTGTGTTGCTGGTAGAGTGGGGAGGGAGAATAGGGGGTTGTGGCTTGTCCAGTCAGCTTGTCCTAGTCAGCTTTCGTTTTGTCTAGTGCATCCCGTGCCTGTCGGCACTACAGCGGGCCACCTTCGGCAGCAACCCACCTGAATGCCTTTGGCAGCAAAACACTTTCGACGACAACATCGGCATTCACATCAGCGGCAACACATCTGTCGGCACTGCAGCGGGCCGCCTTCGGAGGCAATACACCTGAACGCCTTCAGCAACAAAACACTTTCGACGACAACTACATTTCCTCGTCCATGCCGATTGGCACGAAGCGGGCACCTTCGGCGTGACCAACTCCCCCTCCCCCTATAATCGATCAATCACAGCTATCTCTATCCGAATGGATTCCTCGAGATCGACCCGATAGTTTGGGGTGGCCGAAATTTCAGCAGGCGGGTTTATAGCTGTTGATGCAAACAATGATCACAGGATGAACGATCAGGTTTAGTGCAGTTTAAATGGGCCGAGATTTTAGGGGTTTAGTGCATTTTAAATTGGTCGGGATTTGAAACCCATAGGGAGTTGGTTGCCGGGGAAATAGAGATTGTGCGTTGATTTTTGAACGAATGGTTAGATCTATTCGGTTCATTTTTATCCAATCAGCTTCCGTTTTGTCTAGTCAGCACAAAACCGACGTGTCATGTTATATAGATGATAAATACTCATTCAGTGGTTTTTTTTTTTTTTTTTTTTGGGGGGGGGGGGGGGGTCACAAGCAGATCCTGGTGAAGTTCAAGCATTAGACACCGCCACACCGGCGGCGAGAAACCACAGCCACCCGGAGGAAAACAAACATAGAAAACACGCCATATCAACGGACGACATTGCCACCCATCGGACCATCACAACACACACACCCCGCCAAACCGGCAGGAGCACCAACAACTCCGCCACCCAATAGACCAAAAGCCATGGAGCCCAAGCCAAATAAGAAGGGGAAAAAAAAGAACAAAAGAACAAACACCGAAAAAAACAATAGGAACCACCGCCGGCTCAGGGAAGACAACACCACCAACAGTGTTGGCAACAGTAGAGTGGAGGAGCTGCCGACAAACCCCAATCTACCGCCGATCCAATCGCCGCCACATCGCACCACTGGGATCGGCCCACCACGCAGAGGATGGCACCGTGAGACCCAAAGTCGAAACATCCATCGCCGGCGAGCCGGGGTCCAAATCAGCCACTCCGACTGCAAGCGGGGAGCTACCCCAAAGCTGAGCCGTGGACACCGAATCGATCTGGGGAGACTCACGCGCCCTCAGAGAGACAAGCACAAAACGTCGGCACCGTTGACGAACCAAAACCCCCCTATCTACAAGGGGAGGTAGGGGGTAACCAGATCCGACCCCCAGGAGCAGATCCACTGAACCCCTGACCTCTCTGGAGCCCCTGACGGCATTCAAGGAGGCCAAGAGGGAGAACTCCAAAACCTTAGATTCGGAAGAAGAAAAAAAAGATGTGTGTGGGTGTGTGGAGAGAGGGCGCTCCGAGCCTCCGCTTATCACTGGTTGGCCAATATTCCCATTCATTTATTTGAATGTGTTACGAGAGAGAGGGAGAAGGAGATAGTTGCACACGGGGATGGCGGCTGCGCTCTCACGAATCCGTGAGGCCTCTGCTTTATTCATAACACATATATAGAGAGTTAGGGATAAGGGATAGACGTGTCGGTTAGATATATCCCACCAAAGTGGGCAGCCACATATATATCCGTAACACTCCCCCTTGGATGCCCACTTTTCAAAACATGCCTCGTTAAAACCTTACTAAGGAAAACCCAATGGGACAAAACCTTTAGTGAAGGAAAAAAAAGTACAACGCATTCTTCAGGAACGTAGTTCTTCAGGAACAGATTCGTCTAGAATCTCAGATTCTTCTGGAATCTTAGTGGGTGCGACTTACACTGCCTCATTAAAACCTTTCGATGGGAAAACCCTGTGGGAAAAACCTCATCGCAGGAAAAAGAGTACAATGCGCAAAAGACATTCTTCTGGATGTCTCCATTTGCATCTGCAGGATGCTCCCCCTCATCTTCATCCTACATTCTATTACAAGCATTGCTTACATCAATCTTCAAAAGAAAAATACTCCCTCCCCCTAATACATTTAAGATGCTACTTCCCACCCTGTTAATACATCAATTTAAAATAAAATTCACATGCTCTGTTGGTGAAGTCTCCTCATGCCAATCTAATGCACCAACTTCTGAAATGTAGACTTTGGAAGCGCCTTGGTGAAGAGATCTGTCAGGTTCTCAGTTGACTTCTCCTGCTTTATAATAGTCTCTTCATTCTCTTGGAGTTCATGGGTGCAGAAGAATTTCAGGGAGAGTCGCCTTTGATGAAGCCATTTTGAATTTGAGCTAGGCATGCTGCATTACTTTTAAGAAACACATAACATATTTGTGATCTCTCTTTATGGGGATCAGATAAATAACCAGAGTCTGTATATCCAATTGGGTTAGTCTTTTTACATGAATAGTATAAACCAATGTCAAATGTTCCCTTTAGGTATCTAAATATGTGCTTTATACCATTCCAATATCTATGTGTAGATGCAGAAATATATCTAACAAGTAGATTAACAGAAAATGGAATATCAGATCTAGTGCATTGAGATAAATAAATAATTGCACCTATTGCACTTAAATATTGTACGTCAGGACCCAGGGTACTTCAGGACCCAAGACGTCTTCATTTTCTTTTCTAGGCCTGTATAGGTCTTTGTTAACATCTAAAGACCTTATAACCATGGGTGTACTAAGTGGATAACACTTATCCATTTTAAATCTCTTCAGGAGATTTTCAGTATATTTTGTTTGATGGACTAAGGTCTCATCCTTATTGCGTTCGATCTGCAGGCCGAGGCAAAATTTGACTCATCCAGGTCTTTCATTTCAAACTCCTTTTAAGATAGCCAGCAGTCTTCTCAATCTCTTCGGGAGATCCTATTAGATTTATATCATCTACATTTACTGCTGCTTTTGTAAATCCATTCTGGGATTTCTTAATAAATACGCATGGGCATATAGTATCATTTTTATAGCATTTCCTAGACAGATATTTACTGAGCCGATTGTACCACAATCTTCTGGATTGGTTCAGACCGTACAATGCTCGTTTTAATGTAATTGAATGCGTATTTCTAGATTTGGAGTTTGGTAAATCAAATCCTTCAGGGATTTTCATATATATTTCACTATCTAGGTTACTGTATAGGTAAATCAAATCCTTCAGGGATTTTACATGGTTCAGTATCATTATCATCACCCTTCATTATCTCATATATCGTAGTATATAAAAATATATCATCAACAACTATTTCTTTTATATTCCATATTTCCCCTGAGTATGTGTAGAACACAGATATCTCATCATTGTTGGGTACCGGTACCTCTTTCCCAGTCTCTTCTAGGATCTGGGGCATAACCTCTTCCGGAGCGATATGCTTTAATTTGGGGAAATTGGATTTTTGATTCATGACATCTTCCGGACCGTCATGAATCGTCTCTTCAGGAGAGTTTATATTAAGAACAGCTTCTTCAGGAGCTGTATGGTGTGATATGCTATTTAATTTCCTCTTCCAGGGAGCTAAATCTTTGGAACCTATAGGTCTGCCACGCTTCTGGCGTGTGTCAGACTCATTTACTTTCATTCTCCTAACGTCATGCTCACATTGGGGAGTCCTGGGGTCTAGATGAGACAGAGTGGAAGAATTCCACGATAATTCACGTCGTTCCTTCTTGGACAGGACGCTTATTATCTTTCTTATCTCCCCCTAACGACGGGAAGACTGTCTCATCAATGTGACAATCCGCAAATCTTGCGGTAAAAATGTCACATGTTAAGGGTTCTAAATATTTGATAATGTGCTAAGGAATGACCACAAAAGTTTTCTACGATCGTTTTCATCATTATTGTCCTAGGATATCCTAGATGAACATGCCAGATATTAAAAATTATAGGATTATGGAGCTTCTGGCTCACTATTTGTCTTGGATTAGTACTGAGCTGTTGGCTCATGTTTTCATGTGACTCAACAATCCCAATGTGGGTGACGTATATCCCTAAGGATAGATTGGAGAATTTCTCTAGAGTAAACTTCTGGTTTCCAACACTAGAGGTTATACATAAGAATTCATTGTTTTCCTCGCTCAGGGTTTCTATGTGATACCCATTTACTCTTATATCTTTGAAAATGAGTAAATTTCTTTTAGAGTTACTAGAGTATATGGCAGATTGTATAAAGATATGGGTTCCATTAAGTAACACAGGTGTGCTCTACCGGAGCCTTCTATTATCCGAGCGAGGTCAGCTATAGTCTATATACATGTCTCTCTTGGATTCCATTTCTTTATTTCCTTATTGAGGAATAAAGTATTATTTAAGATAAGGTTCTAACAACTCAGATATGAGAAATATTTAATAAGAGAGATCTAAAAGATATCAAGCAACCGAAATATCAACTATAATAAAGCAAATAATTGTTCTGATAAAAATAAACGATATGATAGTCTAACAAGCAAATGAAATATTAACTACTATAAACCAAACAGCTGTTCTAATAAACGATAGCAGTTTATTACTCAAAATATCCTGTCCCCCTAGTTGTCGTTGAAGAAATCAGAAGTTGTGAGCTTGGTTTTTCCTTGCATCTCATTGAGTTCATCTTCAAGGAGGTCATCATTGTCGAGGGCAAACATTGCATTACCCTCGGCTTTCTGTGATGCTTGAAAGTTTGCCACCTCTTCTTTAGATGTACGATAGTTGCGAGACCAATGGCCTTCACGCCCATACTTGAAACAAGTGTCTGTAGGCCACTTATTAGAAGGAGAGTCTTCCGTCACTTGTTCTGCGTGCCAGGGCTTATTATTCTGTTTCTTGAAATTTGTATTTTGCTACGGATTGAGTCCACCTCTGCTGGGGTGGCCACGCCTGCCTCTACCTCGGTAGCCTCCTCTGCTGGGGTTGCCACCTCTGTCGCCCCTGCCACTTCTGCCGGAGTGGTTATGGCGACCACCTCTTCCAAACCTTCCTCTACCTCTATCTCTGTGGTATCCTTCATTGGCATGCGCTTCAGGGAACGCCAATGCTCCAGTTGGTCTGGAGTTGTGATTCTTCATAAGAACTTTATTGTTCTCCTCTGCAACTGAGAGTACCGAAATCAGATCTGATATTTTCTGGAAGTTTCACTCCCGATATTGTTGTTGCAGTAGGACGTTCGTTGCATGGAAGGTGGATAGAGTCTTATCGATCATCTGTCCTTGGGTAACTGGCTCTCCACATAGCTCAAGTCGGGACACGATGTTAAACATTGCAGAATTATATTCTGCGATCGATTTAAAATCTTGGTAGCGCAGGTTTATCCATTCATTCCACGCTGCTGGAAGGATAACAGCCCTTTGATGATCATATCTATCCCGTAGGGATTCCCACAGAACTAAGGGGTCTTCAACGGTTAAATATTCGTTCTTCAGGTCTACATGTAGGTGACAACGCAGAAAGATTGTCGCTTTAGCCTTGTCTTCAGGACTAAGGCTTTCCGTGCCTGTAGGCTTTATAATCGCCTTACCCAACTTGATTGATTGTAGATGGAGCTTAGCATCTAGCCTCCATGCTAAGTAATTATTGTCGTTGACATCAAGTGCGGCGAACTCCAACTTTGTAAGGTTAGACATCTGGGGATGGGATAGGAGCCTAGTTAATTGATAGATTAAAGACTATCGGATTCTATGAACATCGAAATCCTAACCGTTATGGAACTACTAGTTAAGATGTATCCATAGCCACATTGTACTGTCTCGGCTGACGAGGGCCGAGCTCACACACAGGCTATGGATGAGGTTAAATATTATCATTTTAACTAGTCAACATATGTCCATAAATAAATAATATTCGGTATTGGCACTGACAATAGTGAAAATCATTTTATCTAACAATGATAAAATTAATACACACTACGATATATAAGATATCTATCTTAACCATAGTTATATATTAATGTATGCACGCATGTTCATATATTCATTAATTACTATGATTACCATATTCATCACATGTGCATATAAAGATATATTATAGAAAACAATTTGACATATCATGTACAAAGCCTATTAATACTGGGTATTAATAGGGTCTTTTTAGAAACCACTTACTAAGGTAGAGCGGGTTCTATAAAACCGTCATGCGCCTTGCCAAGCTTTTCTAAAAGGTTCTAATTATCTAAAGTACATCTAATGAAGAAAATAACATTTTATGTACGTAGAACAGGTAAGAGATCCAAGACATAAGTACATCATAGAGTCTGTTACAATTAAGGACAATTTTGTCCTTATTTGTAAAACAGATATTGCATATTAGTCCCTTAGGGGTTAAATAGTTAAATACATAAATAATATATGTGAAATAGCAAAATCTGACCGTACCGATGCTTCCGGAACGGTTTGGATACCCAAAATCCATATATGGATGGAACAATTTAGCTATAGATCGGGCTTACAAAAACAAGATTTAAATGAACGGTGCACATTACATCAGGCAGTCAAATGTGTGTGAATGCATATTAGGATAGACGGGTCGGGTATAGTTGGGTCTGAGTAGGTTGAACCCGACGGGTAGATTGGTTAGTCGGGTCGGGTTCAAATAACAAATATTTGCATTTATATAATGCGATAATACTAAACTACCCTCCATATTAAATCAAATTTACAATATATATGCCATCGCTTCTCTGTTAAAGCATAGAAATAGAGTAATGGCCGTGCTTGGTCGGGCACCGAGCCACCCTGCACAGGCCCTTGTAGGCAAGGTTTGGGTACATCGGGGGTCATTCGGAGGGGTCTGGGCATACGATGCATGAAGTCGGCAACCCGAATTGCATGAAGTCGGCAACACGGATTGCATGAAGTCGGCAAGGCCTCGAGCAACTCGGGGTTTATCCGTCGATGGGTTCGGGGTCTAGATCGAGCTACGAGTGCCATTGCGCAGGTAGCGCCGCTGCCACGGGTCGCCGCCGCGGAGGCAGCCTTGCTGCCGCTGCACACGGGCACCATCCACCGCCGACGCCGGTCGTGCGCAGGTTTGCCGACGGTTGTGCGGGTGATCTCTACAACTATACCCGATCGGGTGTTGCTACATAAAAAGGTGCGAGGGAGTAATCAGGCGTACCGTTCGTCGCCGTGGTTGTTCGTCGAGGTGCGATCACAGATCTTGCCAAGATGAGGACAGGCGGTCGATGGGATTTGAGATCCCTTCGAGCGTGGAGCCGAAGTCAAGGAGGATGAGAGCCGGAGCCGGGTGAGAGGTCTCTCTCTGCGATCTCTGCGCTGGGATACTCGTCCCTCTCTCCTCTTGGCTCCTCCGATCTCTCTCACGGTGCGGGGTTGGTCAGGCTCGGCAAAGCTCGTGCTGATAACGTGTTACGAGAGAGAGGGAGAAGGAGATAGTTGCACACTGGGATGGCGGCTGCGCTCTAACGAATCCGTGAGGCCTCTGCTTTATTCATAACACATATATAGAGAGTTAGGGATAAGGGATAGACGTGTCGGTTAGATATATCCCACCAAAGTGGGCAGCCACATATATATCCGTAACAGAATGGTCATTTTAATAAGAAAAATCATTAGTACTAGTACTCTCTCTCTCTCACTCACTCAAATGAAATATCACACTCACTCCAGATTACATATCTTTTTAGACGGCTGTGATATCGTCTGTGCCAAGTTGAAGACCACCGGTGATTGTCCAGACATTGTCCGGGTCATTATTTAACAGCGGAGGGCTGATGGTCGCTTTTCGTAGTCACGAGCTACGGCGGCGACGGCGGTGATGGCAACCGGTGATGGTGGTGACTAGAGGCAACCATGGTAGTGGTCAACAGTGCATTCAACATACAACGATGGTGTGCATTGGCAGCTGCAGGCTACGGGTTTAGGAGACAAAGTTTTAAATTTTGTAGAATGTGACATCACAGTTTTTATAAATCTACTCTCGACAGGCCGAGGAATGCTTGTACAAGTAGACAGAGGGTGGAGTAGGCTTGACTGGAGTCTGATCACCAGAAGGCTCAAAGAGCTCTGAAAAACAAAAGGTGGGATGGTGAATTTTGGTCTCGATTTCCTATCCTGAAATATTTGTTAGATCTGCTATTTATAAAGGTTTGGGAATATCATGGATTTTGGTAAATACCCGAGGGGATTTACCAGACACCAGATAATATGTATAGGCCCCAAGCACAGTTGCGGGTCCCACTGTCGTCTATGTGGGACCTAGGCAGGGTTGCGGGTCCCACTGTCATCTCCATGGGCCACAGGCAGGGCTGCTAGTCCCACTATCGTCTACGTGGGCTCAAGGCAGAGCTGCGAGTCCCACTGTCATCTCCGCAGGCCCGAGACAGGCCTGTGGGTCCCACTGTCATCTCTGCGGACCCGAGGCAAGGCTGCGGGTCCCACTGTCATCTCCATGGGCCCCAGGCAGGACTACGGGTCTCACTGTCGTCTCCGTTGGCCCTAGGCAGGGCTATGGGTCCCACTGTTAAGCGTTAGCCAGATTTTGTACCCACAACCCCTACAACAGTTTCTCTCCGAGACCGCATTCAGCAACTCAAGCAGCGAATTGAGCAGCTTCTTCTGCGGCGGTCTGCCTCCAGTGTCACTGTTCTCTTTGCCATGCATGGTACTTTTACCACCTAGATCTGGAATCTGTGGCCTCACATCACATTGCACCTGATGCTTCTGTGTTCACTGCCTGCCAGCTTGTTCCTTACATCCCACAGATTCACATTGTTGATGGGTTTTTCCTAGCCATCACACAATCTGGGTCCATCACTACTGTCTCCGATCCTATATGATGACTTTCACTCCCCTATGTTCAGCATACCCCTTAGCTTTGTCTGACCTTATCTCCATTAGTCGTCTTTGTGATTATGAACTGACTGTATCTTTTATCTTTTTTTAGGATTCACGTACTGGTCAGAGGGTTGGCGTTGCTCGTCGGAAAGGTGGGTTGCACCATCTGGAGTATCTTCACCTCCTTGCCTCCTATTCTTTGACCTTTTGTGGTGTTGTCACCTCTAATGCCGACTTGTGGCACCAAAGGTTAGGTCATATGTCGGAGTCTTGGCTTAAAAGCCTCTTCCAGTCTGGCGCCTTAGGTCGCTACTCTTTCACTTCTCTCTTATTTTGTATGGGCTGCAAGTTAGCCAAGCACTCAGCCCTCCCTTTCTCTCCTAGGTCATCTATGTTGAGTAGTCCTTTTGACTTGGTACATTCTAACATTTGGGGTCCAGCTCTTTTTCCTTCCTGGTCTGGTTTCTATACTATATCAGTTTCATCGATGATTACTTTTGTTACACTTGAGTCTATCTCTTTCGCCATCGCTCCGAAATACCCGAGATCTACCAGACATTCACCACTATGGTCCACATCCAGTTCCATGCTCGTATCAAGACCTTCTGGTCATATTATGCTAGCGAGTACCTCTCATCTACGATGCACTCCCTTTTTCAGTCTCAGGGGACTCTCTTTCAGTAGTCTTGTCCTTACACTCATGAGCAGAGCGAGGTTGCCGAGTGGAAGCACTGTCACATCCTTGAGACAGGTCATGCTCAACTTCTCTCCTCGTTCGTTCCTCGTACTTTCTGGGTAGAGGGCATTTTGACCAATGTTAACCTCATTAACATCACTCCGTCCTCAGTCCTCTCTGGTATTACTCTGTATGAGCGCCTCTACTGTACCCCTCCTGACTACAGTATGCTGCGTACTTTTGGGTGCACATGCTTTGTCCTCCTTCCTCCCCAAGAGAGTAACAAGCTGTCAGCTAGGTTTACTAAGTGTGTGCTTTTGGGGATCAGTTCTGAGCATAAAAGGTATTGTTGCTATAATCCCTTGGCTCATCATCTTCGCATTTCTCGATATATTTTTTTTGTCGAAGATGTTCCCTACTACTCTGCTGCGTCTTAGGATCTCACATTCCTTGAGGTTCCTACAGCTCCCTCCTCAATGGCTCATCCTGTGTCACCCTCTCTTTCTTCTACAGCTACTACTTTAGTACCTGATCTTGAGCCCTTACCTCCTGTTACAGTGGTAGCCCTTCCTCCTAGCTTGAGTCCTCTTCCTTTCTTCTCGGATGATTTTTTTTTTTGTGTCTTATTCCTCTCTCTCGGGTCCTTCATCTCCTCTACCTATCTCTCCCTTTTCTCATGTATATTCTCGTCATCGTCAGCCTGACCCATTGCCTATCACACATTCTTCTGACTATGACTCCTCTGGTACACCGTCTACTTTGAGCAACCTACCTCTACTGGATATGGATCCTAGCACTCATTCTCACTATCCCCAGCATGAGCGTTGCCACCTTGACCATTTTGGCTGCTCCCTCGACCGTTTTGATATTACTGCAGTCACTGCCTACTCGCCTCAATTCTTTGCTTACCTTACTACCCTTCACACAGACAAAGAGCCCAGGTTTTACAGAGAGACATCACAGTATCTTGTATGGAAGCAGACTACGATCGAGGAGTTCCAGGCCTTCGAGCAGACTCGAACATGGAAGGTTGTACCTTTACTTGTAGGAGTTGAGCCCATCAGTTATAAGTGGGTCTTCAAGTTTAAGCGTCGATCTAATGGCTCCATTGATCGGTACAAGGCTCGTCTCATTGCCAGAGATTTCACTCAGGAGTATGGGATTGATTATGATGAGACTTTTGCTTTGGTGGCTCAGATGACCACCATTAAGACCCTCCTCGCTGTTGTTGCTGCTAAGCGTTGGCCCCTGCTTCAGATGGATGTGAAGAATGTATTTTTTCACATTAATCTCTCCAATGTTATCTATATGCAACCTCCTTCCGGTCTTAGCATGCCTTCTCAGCATGTCTGGCGTCTCTGTCGGGCTATCTATGGACTCAAACAAGCTCCTCGTGCTTGGTTTGAGCGTTTTCATCGTGCAGTTGCTAAGATCGGCTTTGTGGAGAACTTTCAAGATCACTCTATGTTTGTGCGGACTTCCTCCCACGACTGGGTTATCATCCTTCTCTCTGTCGAAGACATGATCCTTGTAGGTGACAACTCTGGTGCCAGAACCTCTTATTAGCAACATCTTCGGAGTCAGTTTCAGAGGAAGAATATTGGTCCTCTGCGTTAATTTCTTGGCCTGAAGGTTGCTAGGGGTGCTCAGGTACATATATACATTAACACTTTTTCTTTCACTAACATACATTGTCGTCGGTGCAAATGATCCACCAACACTCCCTGTAGCAATTGGATGGAAATATATTGGAGGTGAATCTCGATCCAACTTGTACCATGATTTGGATCCGACCCATTTCCAAAATTCCGAATTATTGATCGAGTATGGATCCAGAATCCTTTCCAAAAATCCATTCAGGTTGGTGTCGGATCTTGCAAGAGGGGGCCCAACATGATCGAATTCTACCCGTTATAGTTTAGACATGATAAAATTTAAACCCAAAAGTTACAAAATAAAGCATGTGTTTAGCTATGATTTTCATGATTTTCCCCATAGGATGTTTATTTCCATTGTGTTGACTATTTTTAAGGAAGTCCAAAGTTTTATTTTTTATTTTTAAATTTTTGGTAAGAGGGATTAACTACATTAGATTAAAGAAAGCGTACATGCATATAAGAACTATTATCAATAGCTACTAAATCACAAAGAACAGAGGGAAAACCCTCATCACGGAGCAATACCCTAGGGATCTCTTTCGCCTCCCGAGCAAGCCAGTTAGTAGTCATACTACCTTCACGATAGATGTGAGAGACAAAGACTCGAAATAAAGTGTAGTATGTGTTGGGATTCTACTCTATTCACGCTATCAAACAATGACTGTCACGAGATATAACAAGACTAGCAGTCTAGTTAAGAAACAAAAATTGTACTATGGTTGAGGGATTGGCTAGCAGAGTTAGCACAACAATCAAACAAGGGTTTGGGAAACTCAAGGCCGTCTACAGATATGGCAATTGGAAGAGAGGGAAGAAGAGAAGAATGACTTAGCAGTGTCGAGGCTTGTGCTAGCATGATGTCCTAAAAGCTATTTCGTCGCTTTAGTCTCCGACGAACGCTCCCTAGGGTATTACTATTGAACTCATCTTCAACACCGAAGGGAACCCCTTTGGAACTTCTCAACGTACTCCAGATAGCAACACGAACGAGAAAGAGACAGAGAAAGTGGAGAGAGCTCTTGGCTTTTCGTTATGTTTCTGAGTTCAATGGACTCTCTCTTATATAGAGGTCCTTATCCATAACATCCCCCCACTCACAGTCCAGTGCATACAGAAACATCTCCCTCATGGAAGAGCGTTCATTGTTATGTCGGATGTAACGAAAGCCCATTAATTTGTGTCCATGCGGCTCGCAAGCCGCGACCACGGCCTCAGCGTCGCGCATGTGTGTAGTGGGCTAAGGTATGGCTCAAGTGAAGGTACAAAGCCCTGTGGAGGGAGTACTATTATAAATGCATTAATAGTTCTCCCCCCGGGGCAATATGGGACTAAACGCAAACCCGGTTTTCATTCTCACTAGAAAACCATGTTTTTGCCAACAATATAGAGAGATAATCCGGGCACAAGAAGTGAGCGGCAACACCAGTAGAGACCCATTTGATCACACAGGCTGAATCGGCTTCCACCCACAACTCCAATGACTGAAACCACACAATAGTATTACGTAGACTTTCCCACAAAGCTCGATCTTCAGTGTCAATCGCAGAGGAGGAAGCAAGTGGAATGGAGCCAGCGAGTAGCATGTGACCACGATGATTACGGAGGATGATCCCCGCCCCACCATGACCAGTATCACCCGAGAATGCGCCATCGACGTTTAGTGTGTGCCCATCCTCAATCGGAGGTTGCTGCTTAATAATCAAAGGAGAACTGAAACACACTGCGAAAGCCGCAAAGAGTCGGCATAAGTTGCGCATGATAAAATTCTTCAAAACGAAACCAAGCAACCATACAAATTAAAGAATTTTTCTGCTGCAGCATCGTCGAAGAATGATCGATAGGCGACCGGTGTAACAATCGTTCCGATTCCACAAAGGAATCAACCATTCTAACCCTAGCAAGAAAATGTGAGAAGAGACTCCAAACCAGTTGGGAAACAGGGCACATTGGCATCTTCCAACACCAAGCTATGAACTCAAGGAGAATGACATGGCAAGGTTTGGTTACTTAGGATGAGCTCAACACCAACCCAGGCCCTGACAACCTTTTTGGCAATGTGCCTTTCCATGTCAAAGGAAGGAGCCTTTGATAAGACTGCATGTGGGCCCACCCATGAGTTGGGGGGGGGGGGGGGGGGGGGGGGGGGGGAGGGGGGGAATGCATGCTTGGGCTTTTGATAATAATCGATGCCATGTGCAACCCATTTGGGGCCGCCCCTCCATCAACCTCATTTTGGGTCCCAACCATTCCAAAGAACCTCACCACCACCAACTCCACCATAGATTGAATGATTCCCTCACACACTTTGCTCCCCCTCCACAAAGCCACCATATGCTCTGCTTAATTTGATGTGGATTTAAAATGTTTAAATACAATAACCCTTCTCTCATTAGTTGGGTCACCAATTAAATATGGGGGATTTGATGGAATAGAGAGGGGAATAATAGGATGGTGGTTTCTGTTGGAGTCAAGCCCATGAGCTCGGCCCACGTAGGAGCCGACGCGATGGGCCCCTACTTATGGACTTGCTTGGTGCACAAGCAAAGTAACCGGGTTGCTTGAAGTGCAAGCAAAATAATCGATTGGCCTCTAAAAATAGAGGTGGGTGTCCAAGGCGGAAGCATATGGTAAAGCCGAGCCTCATACGGAGGAAACCCTAGAGGAGACTAGCGGAGGGGGGCGCCACACAGAGCTCTCGGAGGAGAGGATCACCGAACCAGGGGGCTGCCACGACAGAGATGATTGGGTTCTTGGCGGACGACGGCGACAAGCCCAAGGACCTGCATGCATAGCACTTCCCCTCAGGAGTGCATGGAGGCGGCGTGGCGACCGGAGGAACTACTCTGATGGCTGGCGGCTAGAAGAGTAGTCCAGGAACCACCCTGGCCAACCGAGGACGATACATGAGGTGCTAACCCTGGTCGTACGCACGATGGGGATTTCGTGCACATGATCGGGGCTAGTCGCGCGCACGATGAACCCATTGTGCTCACGATCAGTCTAGGGATGGGTTGACTCTTTCACGAGCGACGGTCAACGACAAGATGGAGCCCAAGCCAACGAGGGGATCATTAGGACATCCCGAAGCAACAACAACGTCGAGCTATAGGCAGCAGCCAGGTTTGGTGGTCGGCTAAGACGATGAGCACAACAGCAGACCAATCGCAAGGAAGCATCGTGATCGCATGGACATGTGCACATGCCAGATCGAGGGAGGGTTATCTCATTGGCACAGAGACAGTGGATCATGTTGTGCGGAGGTGCCGAGCGCATGTGCGAGGTAGAATTACGGAGTCACCGATGGGCGACAATTCTAGTCGTCGACGAGCAGACTAACGGGGTCACCGATGAGTGACTTGGGGAGATACAGACGGGCACTTGTGCGAGTCATTGACGGATGACACAAGGTAACGACAGTCACGGAGGCTGCGAGCACAGTCACGAGCATGCCTATAGTGCAGCAGGGTGTGGGAGTCATCGATGGACGACCCGGAGGCGACGACAGTAGCGGGGGCGATGAGCACATCCGCGAGGATGCCTACAATGAGGCAGGGTATGCGAAGTCATCAACGGACGACACAGAGGCGATGACGGTCTCAATAAAGACAGACTTAGCTGTGGGCACACCTTTGGGATGACAAGGTGCGGAGTGCGTCGTTGGGCACCGAGTGCTAGAGTGTGGAGTACATGAAGACTTGGGCACATGGAGCACTAATGCATGGGAGTTGTAGCGGGCACCGATGGGATCAGTAACGTGCATAGTCACCGACATGCGGCTTGTCTAGGCACTAATGGGGCAGCTAACAGGTGGCAGGAGACGACACCGACAAGTGCCGACGGGTCGTTGATGGACGGCAAGAGGCAACAACGATCGTGATGGAGGCATGAACAGTCGCGAGAATGTCTACGGAACAACAGGGTGCGGAGAGGATCGACGGGCACCGAGTTCTGGAACATGTAGTACGTGGAGACTTGGACACATGGAGCACTGGCTGCAAGAGAGTTGCGACGGACACAAATGCGGTCAGTAGTGTACAAAGTCATCGACAGACGCAGAATCACCAACATGCAATTTGTCTAAACTCTGGCGAGTGCTCTGATGGAGTAGCCGATGGGTGGATGGTGGAGGCACAGACGGATACTAAGTGATGAGCACCGCTATCGGAATGTGTTTCCGAAGTGATGGACCGACATGGACGGACAAGACGTCCGATGCAGAGCACACTAGCTACGAGAGGTGCAGTGGGTTGTTGAAGACGATGGACCAGAGCGCAAGAGCTTAAAAGATGATCAGTTGGACCGGAGCATAATGAATGATCAGCATAAAGAATAAGTTATACTCGTGAATATAATCCAGCTGTGGATGAATCACGTTAAAAAAAAAAATTGTTTCGTAATAACTCAGGCTTGTCTCTCCTCGATCGTCCACAACAGTTTCATGATCGAGACCTTCCAACCGCATAATTGGGCCATCTCAACTCACACATCTCTTCTTACTAACTCACAATCTCATTATTCCACATCAAGAATAGGGTAGAAATTGTTTGGATATTTTACAATTAAATACCTAAACTCTGTGCATTTATCTTTAGAGTCTTATTTGCATACGTGTCCTTAGAACCCATGCCATTACTGCATTCTTATTTGCATTCATGTCCTTAGAATCCATGACATTTGTGCATGTATGTTAGGGTAAATTACACTTTGCCCCCCCTGAAGTTTAACCCAAAGTCAATTAACACCTCTATAGTTAATAAACTACGTTTTCGCCCCCCTTCAATTTAGTTTTGATTAGATAGAAACTACCAAAAGAGGAAATTTAGTAGTTGACAAAAGCCGTATTGTGCTAACATTTAAACCTTTAGGGACCGATTTGAAGCAAAATAAACTGAAGGGGGTTAAATGATTCTGGGCTAAACTTTGGGGGGGTGAAGTGTAATTTGCCCTATATGTTATTGTCTGATTCCTGCCCCTCAGCGTAATTAGGTTATGCTAAAAGTATGACCCAGGGCCAAAGTGACCTTTACACCCACTTATGTGATTATAAGCCTCATAGCCAGAATGAGGGTGACCACCTCCATCATGGCTGCCAAATTTCCTTTTGCCACGTCAACACTATCCTAGTGAAAGAGATAGTTATTAATTAGTTCAGATTTGTTGTTAGTTTTTCTTAGTTTGAGTTTGAATTCAAACCTACTAACAGGATCTATTCTTAATCCCTCATAAAATTTAAAGTTATTGTTGATTAATTAATAAGGGTGGAAGTTTAGTCTCCTTCCTCTCGTCTCCGCATTCTCTTCCTCTCACGATGGCACCATTCCTAGATTTTGTGGATTTCTTGGCTCGATTTGGGATGCAGCCAAGAACAACTGAAAGATATTGGCCGATCGATCATTCGGTCCAGGGTACAGGAAACAGAGTTTACGGGAAGACCGATCGACTCTTGGCCAGATCGATAGGAATTACTCACGACAGAGATTGCACATGGTCAGGCCAAATCGATCGATCAAGATGTCTAAACTGATCGATCGGTTTGACTGTTTTAAGAATTCTGATTGTTTCGGGTTTGGAACTTTAACCTATTGTAACCCTAAGGTATAAAAAGGAGTTTTTAGCTTGAGAGTTGAGAGAGAGAGAGAGAGAGAGAGAGAGAGAGAGAGACGTCGTTGGGGTTGGTTTGAGGGCTGAAGAACCCTAATTGTACTCTATTTGATTTTTATAGTGGATTTCTCCATGCTGTCGCCGGTGGTCGTAGGCAAAAGGCCGAACCATTTAAAATTCTCAGTGTCTCCTTGCTTAGTTTGCATTCTCTACTTCTTTTTTGTGTTTATTTTGGTTTGTTGAATCTTTTTGGATTTTTTTCTAAAGTTTGAGAGGGATGACCATCTTGGTGGATCTAGAACCAAGGTACCTTGGATGTACGTTTGTTTGAAGCTTGAGAGGGATGATCATCTGGTCAACAGTTGGTTGGATATGTGGACTTGGATGATGTCGATAGTTTGGATAAGCATTGATCTACTACGGGGGTATGTCTTTATCTTTACTAGAGGACCAGTGAGTTGGAGGTCGACATTGCAGTCTACAGTTGCTCTATCTACTACTAAGGCAGAGTACATTGCGGTGACATATATAGGCCATTAAGGAAGCCATTTGGCTATATTGGATGATTAGAGACTTGGAGATTTTTAAGAAGCATGTTAAGGCCTATTATGACAGTAGAGTGCTATTTATATAGCAGAGAATTAGGTTCATCATATTCACACGAAGTACATTGACGTTCGATTTCACTTTGTTTGAGAGACTCTGGAGGAGAATGCTATTCTTCTACAGAAGATTGAGACTGTAGATAATCCAAAAGATACATTGACGAAGGTAGTTAATGTGGTCAAGTTTCAACATTGTTTGGACTTGATGAATGTTTTGCACATCTAAGAGGCTTCGGGCGCATTGGGCAGCAATATGGTTACTTAGAAGAGAGAGTTTCATTTGGAGTACTTCTATGATGGCCTTCAAATCTCGCCCAGGTGGAGATTTGTGGGTTTATTGGCATGATGTTAGATGCAGCCAAAAACAACAAAAACTTATTGACCGACAGGTCAGCAGGTCTAAATCGTCGATCGGTCAAGGAAGGGTAGAGAAAACATAGTATATTAGAAGACCGATCGACTCTTTACTTGATCGATTGGAATTACTCGCAATGGAGATTGCCTAGGGTCGGACTAAACCGTCCGATTGGCAAGTCTAAACTGATCGATCGGTTTGATTGTTTCAAGAATTTTGATTGTTCTGAGTTTGGGGCTTTAACCTATTGTAACCCTAAGGTACATAAAAAACTTTTTTTCTTGAGGAGAGAGAGAGACATAGTTGGGGTTGGTTTGAGGGTTTGAAGAATCCTAATTGTACTCTCTTTGATTTCTATAGTAGATTTCTCCATGCTGTTGTTGGTGGATGTAGGGAAAAGGCCGAACCACCTAAAATTCTTTGTGTCTCCTTACTTGGTTTGAGTTATTTACTTCTCTTCTATGTTTGTTTTGGTTTGTTGAATCTTTCTGGGCTTTTTGATTCGACACTTTTACATCAAATCTATAGTTTGCATTGGTTCATTGGACTTCCGCACACAACAAATTTTTAATGATATCATAGTACCACGTGATTGATTGTTTGATTCTTGGAAAGGGCTACCTAGAAGAGGTCTATTTAGGGCACACCCCCCCCCCCCCCCCCACACACACACACACACAAAAAAAAAAAGGAAAATACATGCCTATGCCTACCCTTAAAGTGCAGCCATTGCACACTCGACTTCGAAGTGCAGTGGTCTACTATATGCCTAAATAGTTATTGGATTTGATTTCAATAAGTTCTGGGAGTTTTGGAATAATAGTTAGACCTATAACACTAATAGATAATTAGCTCTTTCACCTAGCACCCACTAGCAACACCATATCTTTCATATTCTCACCATTGTGGGTTACCTAGCCACTTCAACAAAATTGAATCAGCTACCGAGTACCTGGTCGAAGTGGAATAAAGAAAAATAAACTCAAAGAAGATGAAGAGATAACAAATGTAATTTTTACATGGTTTCACATAACTCAAATCTTCTATCGTGACTAAATGTCACGGCCTCAGTTGTTGCTTGATCATCCGTCCCACAAACCATAGCCGTTGGTTTTGCCTGACTGTTTGAGTGGAGTGCGATTCACCTATCAAGCGGAGGTGTGATGAACGGATGTGGTTTATGGGGCGGATGATCAAGCGGTAACTGAGACTGTGACATTTAGCTGCGACAAAAGATTTGTGTTAGGTTTTGTAAGAGCCTAACTTTAGGGGTAGTGATGTAGAATTTATTCTCCACTAAAGAATAATATACGAAAAAGCATGCAATATAAGAGTTGTTCTCACCCTCTTCTCACAATCTCTCAAGCCTTCTATAGAACATGCCTTGCAAACTTTGGAGGATTAAAAGAGTTTTTATGACATCAACCCTCAAACATTGTTTACATTGTGAACATGTTTGGGGGCTTGCCCTCTCTCTGCAATCAGTGGGCATTTTGATATTTGTCCAACTTTTTATGAGATTTTCTTCAGTAAAGTCCCACATCTAGACAAAACCATTATAACATCAGCCTTTTAATGATATTTACTTCGTTAGCCGGTTTCAAGGCTAACCAAAACGCCAACATGCACTTCAGTCAAGTGGGCACATCATCTAGAAAGAAACGACATGATTGTCAATGCAAGGGAAGCTTCCGACGGTGACTTCATTAGGATTGTTGTTTCAATTTTCAAATTGTGGATCTCTTCAAGGGTGGATTCTTTCACCAATAAGACTAGATATTTATGTAATATAGTTGTAACCTAACTTAATTCTAATAAGACTGGTTGGGTCTGGGCTGTCTAACCCTTCCTCACCATAAGGGGTTTTAAAAAAAAATAACCCGTAGGCATGGAGTGACAAAGTCGACTTTTTATGGGTTTTTCTTCAATCGTGCCTCGCATCCTTGATTCACTTTTGGTTGGAGACAAAGCAAGAGTGAGAGGTGGATTATTATTTTCCTTATAAGAAACCCCACTGCCAACCACATGCCAACATTCTCCCACTTGAAGATCTGTATTTTATGTTATTTACCAAAAAAAAAAGAGTATCTCATACAGTGTCAAAAGCATTCCTCCGAAATGTCCATGTCTAGTGTCACAGGTAATCATGCATCACCAAAGTCTAAGAGAATTCGTGCAACAAACAAATTTATCATTTTTATCAGCCTTCCACATGTTTGCTACAACACTGAGGATTTGGACTTTCTGCAAAGAGACCTCCTTGTCTCCTACAAACATCATGAACTAGGTGATCAATAATTGATCATCTTTTATCTTTATCTTCTGCAAAATTTATTGTTACATTATTGATGGCCTACATCTTCTGCAAAGAGTCCTCTTATACTCTACAATATCATAAATGGAGTATTTCAAGATCGATCGACTTCTATCTAAATCTCCTATAATGTTAATATCCAATTAATAAATTGATTAGGTTCAAGCCACCCCTATGTTCCGAGGGATTTTCAAAAGTAAAAAAATCCTATAAAATAACGAAGTAAAAAATCTTAACACAATAGCAATTAATACTTCCGAATTATTTTTCTGACAACATGTGGAGTGTTCCAAAGGGCCGACCAGCGGGTATATGAAGACAACGATCTCCACTCCCATTACCGATGTGGGACTAACTACTCAACTGCCACTAGCACACCAAGCGTGTTTCAATGAAGACCTACCCGCACACGGAGAGAGCAACTGCGGGTGCGACGAGACCACTCTGGAGACACTCAAAGCGGTCCTATCTCTGATACCATATGACAACACCCATAGTACTCCCAAAGGACGACCTTATGGATGGGGGAGAGTACAACGGTTATATGAAGATAACGATTTCTGCACTCATTACCAATGTGGACCTAACCGCTCATTAATCTTAATTGGCAAATAATCCACTTCTTAACAATTTAATTATCTCCTCCCTGACTTCTCTGCTAAGTGCTCCCACTGCTTCGATGTTTGATCTTTTGTAATGTTGGATTTGATATGGGAATGGTGCATGTTTTTGGCTTATAATTGCTAGATCTCCTATGTAGATCCATGCATAATCATGAAAATCCGAATGAAAAACATGAAGATCGGATCAACAAATAGATGAGGTGGTAGAAACTTTATACCTTCTATTGAACATGACATTATCCCTTTTCATTCGCTAGGATGCCGCGATCGATCCTTCATGATGGTGCGAATCTAAGATGATGAAGAGATAGAGATGAGAGGAGAGATGTTTCTAGTTTAATTCTTGGTCATCAATTAGACCTAACGGATATGAGGCATCTCTTTTATAACTAAACTAGGACGCCATCCCAAAACTCTAATGACCAGAATCAATCCAGGTATCCATAAGATTAATCTAAGAGTTAGAACTCTTCATTTAACCATATCATTAACGGGTATGACTATAATGAAGGCTCATTAGGTTTTAACCGAAAAGCTCATGACGGTTTGTACAGGACCATCCTCATGATGTACAAGCGGCTATCCCAACACTTTTTCACTTGGACCTATAAATACACATTTGGAAGAAAAAAAACTATTTTATTTTAAAGAAAACAAAACTCTAATAGAACAAAAGTGATTAAAAACTTTAGTATGTGCATACAAAAATTCCTGAAAACAAAAACACCCATAATGCCTTATGTGGTTTTTTTAGTTTAAACTAAAGATTTCAACTACATGAATCATGACGGTCGTGTCCAAACGAATAGATACTCCCTTCCATATAATACTATGTAGCATGATCAGTCCAATCAAATATTTTATGTGATGAACTACTTTATGAGTGAATGCATGCTTCACTCTATGTCAAAACTTTATCTTAAACTTTAGTGCACAAATAAAGACATTTATACTTTATTCATCGATGTAAAACAATAGGTTCATAATGCGTAATCTTTAAGAATACATCCAGACCCATCCGATCCACAAGACCTATATAAAGGTTTGATGATAGTCCTTTAGTCAGAGGATTAGCCACTATAAGCTCAGTACCAATATGTTCAATTTGAACATTACTTTCGGCTATATCTTTTTTAACAACAAGATACTTTATATCGATGTACGTGCTTCTACTTTTACTCTTGTTTTTCTTGGAGAAGAACATCGTAATAATGTTATCATAGTGGATCTTTAAAGGTATAGATATAGAATCCATGATCTTAATCCTTATGATAAAGTTCCTTAACCAAGACGTTTGGATTATCTCATAAAGTGCAATGCACTCTACCTCTATAGTTAATGATACCGTAATGATATGCTCAGTGCTCTTTAAGGAGATAGCAACACCAGCCAAGAGGTAAATATAGTCCAATGTTGATTTTTCTAGAGTTAATGTGACCCGCAAAGTTTGAATAAGAGTACTTGATTTGATCCAAATGATCTGTGTGACTGTATGTAAGGATGAAGTTCTTGGTCCCTTGTAAATATTTCATGATCTTCTTTGCAGCCTTCCAATGATCCATACCAGGATCACTCTGGTATTTTCTTGACATTCATACTGCAAATCCGATGTTTGGTCTTATATAGACCTCCAAAGTCTAAATACATCAGACTGCCAACTGCGAGGGCATAGGGAATGTTAGACAAAGCCTCTTTTTCAAGGGAGTTTTTTGAGTATTGGGACAAATTTAATTTATCACCCTTGATAATTGAAGCAATGTTAGGTAAACATTTCTATATATTGAACATTTCTAGAACTTTGTTAATATATGCCTTTTGAGACAATCCTAGAAGCCTTTGGGATCAATCCCTATGGATCTTTATCCCTAAAATACATGATACCCTGTCTAAGTCTTTCGTATCAAAGTTCTATGAAAGAAACTACTTTCTCTCATGTAGCACCTAAGTTATTACTGGCTAGCATAATATTATAATATACAGGACTAGAAATGTACAGTGGCCCTCACTAGTGTTAAGGTATACACATTCATCCATAATATTGTCCACAAAACCAAAATGAGTTATGACATTATAAAACTTTAAATACCATTGTTGGGAAGCTTGTTTTAGTCTATATAGACTTTTTGAGTCTGCAAACCAACTACCTTCCTTTATTTGAAGAAAATACTCCAGGATAAAGTATGTATATCTTTTGATCAAGATCCCCTTCAGGAAGGTCGTTTCACATCTATTTATTGTAACTCTATATCATAACTAGATACCAAAGTCATGATTATCCTTATTGAATTCTTCTTTGAAATTTGGAGAGAAGATGTCGTGATAATCAATGTCAATCATTTGAGTAAAATCCTTGATCATAAGTTTTGATTTATGTCTTTCTATGTTACCAGAGGTATTTATTTTGACCTTCTAGACCCCTTTACAGTCGATTGACCTAGCATCTTTGGGTAACTCTACTATATACCAAACTTGATTGTTAAGCATGAATTTTAACTCTTCAAGTATTGTATCATACCATTTCGTGGAGTTGCCTCCATTCATGGCTTATAAAATTTTTTGAGGGTCTTAAATAGGTCTGACTGGGTCATCAAACTCTTGTAGGTATATCTCATAGTTATCAGAAATTGTTAATTCTCTTTTTTCTTGAAGACTTCTTAGTTTATATCGGTACCATAACTTGTGGTTCCGGAGTGACAAATTCAATAAGTTTTATGACAACCTGCTTCTCTTGGGCTGAGAGGTCATGGCCTGGTTGCTTAATTATTGAAACCCATATTTTCTCAAATATAAATGATTATGTTGGAACGCTTCCACTGAGATTGTTATTCTCAAGAAAGCTTTCATTTCTCATCTATACGACTTTAGGAGTATATGATAGATAATAAATCCTATAACTCTTGGATTTCTCGACATAATTGATAAATAATCCACTTACAGTCCTAGGGTTAAGCTTACTCTCATATGGGTTGTACACCCTGATCTTAACCGGCCAACCCCATATATAGATGTGTTCTAAATTGGGTTTCTATCTATTCCATAACTCGAATCATGTTTTGGGAATAACTTTAAATTGAACCATAGTCAATACATATACATCAATTTTTAAGGCCTCACTCCACATGTTGAGAGAAATGGAGGAGTTACAAATAATGCTCCTTACCATGTCCATTAATATGTGATTCCTTCTTTCAATAATATTGTTTTGTTACAGTATACTAGACGTTGTGTACTTAACCATCATGTCGTGTTCTTCTATGAACTTCACAAATGGACAAGGTCTTTGTCCACTTTTTATGTACTTACCATAGTATTCTCTATCTCTATCTGATCTCATAATTTTAATACTTTTACCAGATTATTTCTTTACCACTGCCTTATAGATTTTAAAAGTATTGAATGTCTTAACCTTATCATCTAAGAGGTAGAGATACATGTATCGAGTATGGTTGTCTATAAAGGTAATAAAATACTTATGTTCGTTTAGACAAGATGTATTAAATGATTTACAAAGATCAGTATGTATGATCCTCAATTTTTCATTGTTCCTTATGTCACTCTCAGTGGACTTGTTAGTCTGTTTTCTCTTTATGCAGTCTATACAAGTCTCAAAGTTAGTAAAGTCAAGAGTATTTAAGACTACATTATTTATTAATCTCTTAGGTGCTTTATAGAGACATGAACCAGTCTCCTATAACATAATATAGCGGAATCTCTATTCATAGTCATCATTGAATATTCAAGAGAATCTAGAGAGAGACAAGATAAATATCTATTAAAGATGAACTAATGGTTATTTTATCTTTAGCAATCAGAAAAAATAAGTCTTTGAACTTAAAATCAAAGCCATATGTAACTAGTCTTGATACATATATTATATTCTTAGAGAAATTAGGAATATACAATGTCTTCTTTAGATCCAGGGTGTATACTGCATAGAGACAAAGTATGTATGTTCTCACACTTTCAACTCTTGAATGCATCTTATTACCAAAGTAGATAACGTGTTCCCTATCAGTTGGTTCCCATAGATTGAGGAACCCTTGCAAGAAGGTAGATACATGAATTATTGATTTGGGGGTCAACATACTAAGAGTTGTTACGAGAATTTTTAAGTTTGATTCATTACACACTGGGGTCATGAGATTACCTTCAGCCTCTCTCTTAATAAGTAACTTCTGATACTTGTTGCATTCATTCTTTAGATGTCCCCTCTCTTTACAGAAGAAGCATTTGACCTCTTTATAGGTGCCATTGACTTTCTTTATTAGCACTCCTTACTCCTTAGTTTTGCTTTTTCTTAAGAAATATTTTATAGAATTTAGACTGCCCTGCCTTATGAAACGAGATGAGCAACCTCCAATTTATTCAGCTTCAACCTTCCCTTATCCCAAACACACATAACCAATAGATCTCTTACTAACAAGTTGGTTGAATGAGTATTGTAGGAGATCTTGAACTGCCCATACTGAACGAGTATGGAGTTTAATATAAAGTGCATCATGAATAACTCATTGATGTCTATCTTCATACCTTTCGACTGAGATGCAACATCACGCATCTGCATAATGTGCTCTCGTACACTCTTATCTCCAATCAGCTTTATGGATGATAGTTTGGCTATTGGGGTATTGGCTAAGGCTTTATCGAAGCTTTTAAATTGCTCCTCGATAGCTTTTATAAAATCCTTGACTAGTCGGTACTCAGATATAGAACCCTAGTGCTTTTATCGATATGCCTCTGGATGAGCATCGTACTCAAGCGGATGGATCGCTCTCACCGCTCGTATGATGAGACCTCAATTGGCGTACTTCTATCTGATAAAGGAGTTGGCTCCTCCATACAAAGGGCCAGATTCATATCCAAACACCCGAGGACCAAAAGTATATTGTTCTTTTAGTCTTAATAATTTTCATCGTACAAAAATGGAAGGCGCTGGGTAAGGCAATTGATAAAGGACATAGCTAAAAAGAAACTTACCAAACTTACATTAATATCAGGGAATAAACTGCATCTAACAATTAACCCATGTTAAAGTTAGTCAGTGGGAATTCAGACCTCTCTTTGAGTAAAGGTCGTAAGCTACATGAATTTCATTATATTCTTTAAAAACTTCAAGGTTTCCAATAGGGTTCGGGTGTCATACAGTGAAATAGATAGATAATTCCTTATATATGGGTTTAAGGACAATCTTTGTTTCACCATGCAACACCCTAGCTTATCCTAATTGCATGATACCGACAACTATCTCCATTTGGAGTTGAGCAATTGTTATTGTCATACAATTAGAATGTGGCCATCACAACAATTTTATGTGCCTCTATGCATCCCATGAGACACCTTTAGGAGTCACTCATCGAAATTGGCCCATGAAGCTTTGGCCAATCTGAGTCAGTTTCAATGGTTATCATTTATGCCGTGGTGATCAAGAACAATCATGATAATGAGATAACTTGAAAAATAAGAAACAACGTTAATGAGTTACCTTGGGCTACTAGGGCTTGGCTAGGGATCCCACATTCATATACAGTATAGACATTGATAGCAAGCACGAGCGCAACCCTCTATCTATGTTTATTACAAGTTGGAAACACTATACAAATATGCCCCATGTTAATAGTAATACTGCGGCAGTAAAATTCCAACATAAGCTCATTTGCAACCTATGAAAAAACAATCTACATATGCAAGGCACATTTCGATCATTGGACAACCCATGCAGCTATATAAGAATGCCCAAACCATATGTTAACCTATTAACACATATTTGATATAAGCCACTCCGGTCCAACCCAAACTGGTTTAGATCACCAACATGTAAATTCCAAATCACTGGAAAACGACATGCTAATTAGGCACGTAAATTGAAAAGCCCAATTTTTATGGTCCAATATTTGTCCCATTAGTGTCCGTACTATATGTCGAATGATAGCTCTCGAGAAGAGCTTTGAATAAGATGAGCACAATTTCCTATATCAAATCTTAACTTCTACCCTCTTTGTCTAGACTTTTGCATAGACTAGGGAAATATTTGAGCCTCGCTCCTAGGATTCGCTTGCTCGAAGATAAAGCAAGAGTGAGTGCCTATGTTTGTTTGTTTCTAACTTTTCTCTAAATTTATACTATTAAAATTAATTTTAGAAATATTTTCCTTCGAAACTATTTACACATCTATTGCTATTTTGGTATGTCTTTGAGAAAAAAAAGGTGAAGCTATTTGTCTGAGTCAGTGGTTTTATCCTTTTTTTTTTTTGTAAAGAAATGAAAGAAGTTGTGTATGATAGACATATCTATGAAAATACTACTTTCAAAAAAGATTTCTCTGTTTAGATTATCATGGATCATTTGATGCAATGATATGCTACTAGGAATAGCAACCACAAGGGAGCCCCGATAACAGTTTTAAGTAAGGCCGCTGACACCCACTAGGGGACAAGGGAGTTTGTAAGCAACTTGTGCTTTGGTGAGAGGTTGTGGGTCCCCCCCCCCCTTCGAGTTACCCAGGAGTACGTGAGGAAACGTCCGAGTGGGTCGGTGGGCATTCCTGAAGGGATTAGTCTGAGCCTGAAGTGGATCCATTGCCCGAAAGGTTTCGGGACACCCACCCATGTAAAAAAAAAAAAAGGCCGCTGACCTAGACAATGTTTCAATTGTTCCTCAATCAACAAAATCAAAATAGCAATAGACGTACAAATAGTTCAAGAACAATAGTATTAAATCAAGGGAAACCTCCACCGTGAGCCATGTGGCAATACCCACCAATGCTGCCGTTATGTGCACTTCCTTCGTCACATATAGCCACCAACATTACCCCATGTATACACCCTCCACAACCTACTACCGAAACATCCACCATGAGTGTGCCAATTGTCACCTTCATCCTCCCACTTCCATCTAAACTTCCCTCCCTCCTCACCGCCATACCTATCGGCGTGATTGTACTCACTAATTTTTTTAGGAGCACCTCACACGTTCACCCGACCAATCGTAAGAACTCAGTTCCGAAACACACTAAGGATCAAGACTACTCATTTGTATATCTATATACACACATGGTGTATTACCATACTCACCACAACGGCACAAGAGAGGGTCCACTTGTCTAGGACACAACACTACAAGAGAACAATTGCGTCCACCACAAAAATTTTACAAAGACCGCAATGTATCTTATGGCACCTTGGTGTGAACTCCAGAGTGTATTTGGAGAAGACCGGTGACTTGACGATCTCAGGCGGATGAGATCACAATATAGTTGAACTTTGCGGCCTCCGTAGAATTGCTATCAAAGTTTGTACGTCAAACTCTGCTAAACTCCGAAGATCTCTCACCGATGGTCGATAACCTAAATCAACACGCAAAATGGAGTATGTGCTACCCGCAAGAGTTATCGCAACCGCAGAAGTAACCATATGTGTTATCGCAACGGATTCCTCTTCCGGATATGTTTTACCAGCTCGAGGGTGTACTAGTTAAAAAAGACAAGAAGCACACGTGCGACTAATTTCTCACGTATAGGTAGGTGGTCATCAAGTTATGGGATGGGGGGGTGTAATCGTTTGGACAATACTCAAAAGTTGGTGCTCATTTTGGGAAAAACCTCTTTGAAGTAGTAGGGGGAGAAGACATTCCTTCTAGGTCAAAGCTACTAAGTCGGGTGGATTCAAAGAAAGGGGAGCGTGGAAGGGCAAAATTTGGGGGGAAGGAAACCAGAGAGAGAGAGAGAGAGAGAGAGAAGAGAGAGGAGAGAGGAGAGAGGAGAGAGAGAAGAGAGTGGAGAGAGAGAACCAGTAGGGTATTTTAGAACCAGAAAAGTTTTGGTTTTTTTTGAACCAAACCAGCCATTGAGTGATGACAAGCTCCCCATAGCAAGAATCCAGATCAAGAAAGCTCCATTTCTTCTGCCCTCTAGCTTTCCCCCAATTTCTGAGGCTCTTGGAATTTCTCTTCGATCCCTAACCCTGGTGGTGGGTGTGACGGTGGTGTCGGCGAGGTGGCGCTTCGGCCACAGATCGGCTCTCAGCGACGTGCTGGGGTGATCTCTGCTCTTCCTCTCTCTACATATACAGCGGAGAAATGCTGGGTCGTCTCCTCGAGATCCGTCGCGAGCTGAATCAGTCCGCCTAAGATGAGTGGTGGAGCTAGGTCCGATGACTGGACTGTGTTGGATCCCTAAAGAGAAGAAGAGGGTCTGCTCTGTTTGCCGATCTCCAGCTCCATGACGACCACCAAGCGCGCCTACAAGCTGCGTATCCTTTTGTTTTCCTTCCTCTTTTTCAGCAAAGATCAAACCTTTTAGGGCTTTTAGGATTGGATCGAGAGGGCCTGTTTTTGGGTCGGGATCCTGGTGTATGAATCTTGTGTTGTTTGATGTTTCTGAATTCTGGGTTTTCTAGGTCTCTTTTTTATTGAGATTTCTTTGATTTTTGAGTGGAATGTTGGTGGTTTTGATTAAAGGGTTATGGGTTTTGGTTATTCGGGATTTGGGATGTGAGATTTTGATTTCTTTGACTACATTATATCTAGAGGAGTTTGTAGCGCATGCTTCCAATGTCAATTGCCTCAAGATCGGGAGGAGAACTTCGAGGGTTCTTGTCACAGGAGGGGAAGATCACAAGGTTAATCTTTGGGCAATCGGTAAACCAAACGCCATACTGGTGAGTATTGCATGTTGCTTCTTTTCCGGCAACGGTTTCGTATTCTTGGCCGGAGGATGTGTTGAATCATGTTGCACACTTGTTCTGTGGATGTGCAGAGTCTTTCTGGCCACACAAGTGCGATTGAGTCGGTGAGTTTTGATTCAGCGGAAGTCTTAGTGGCAGCAGGAGCAGCCAGCGGCACGATAAAGTTGTGGGATTTGGAGGAGGCAAAGAGTATAGACCTTAACATATCCTTGTAGAATGTAGATTGTTCACGATGACGGAAATAGAAATAGAGAACTACTTCCAACAGTTGATGTCCTGTGGTTTTGTTTCCTGCAGTTGTGCGCACTCTCACAGGCCACAGGTCAAATTGTATATCCGTTGATTTTCACCCATTTGGGGAGTTCTTTGCTTCTGGGTCGTTGGATACGAACCTAAAGATATGGGATATCAGAAGGAAGGGATGCATTCACACATACAAAGGTCACACTCGAGGAGTTAATGCCATTAGATTCACCCCAGATGGGCGGTGGGTGGTTTCCGGTGGGGAAGACAACACTGTAAAGGTAAATATTGAACTTGCTGTTATTGTGTCTAGGAGGTTGTGGAAGCTCAGTTAGGATTCATTTGCAGTATATTATTGATTCTAGAATTTTTTTTTAATAAGTATAGCTGATCGGATGATTTTATGTAGATAAGGGCTTGTTTACCATGATAATTAGCTATATTATTTGGATACTTTTGTTAATCATTGGAGACACAATAGGATTTGTATGCATATCCCAATTCCCAAGTCGCATGTGATTCAATCTTTCATAAATCTTGCTTTAAAATTCTTTTCTCCGCAGCTCTGGGATCTGACTGCTGGGAAGCTATTACATGATTTCAAGTGCCACGAGGGTCAGATTCAGTGCATAGATTTTCATCCTCATGAGTTTCTCTTGGCAACAGGTCAGATAAGACATTCCACTCATTGACATTGGAATGACTATTTATGTTTAGTTCGTATATAAGATTGATAGTATGATTCAAGTAAATTTGAGAAGGAACAAGTGATCCTGTCATGTTGCTCTTGTTTTTGTTTTCTTTCTTCACTTAAGTGAATTAGTATGTTACCTATTGGAGATAGAGAAAAGTAATGGAGGATTTTACTTTCTTGTTGTGAGAAGGACTTACTGTGCGATGAAGGCTTCCACGATGGGTATTTATGTCCCTTGTTAGTTAGGTGCTTGCGGGTTCAGGGTTGTTTATTGTTAGAATACATTAGCACTATTTTGGTAGAAGTAGGGGAAGTCCAATCTTGTTAACTCCTTAAAGTTTATAGAAAGAAAGGTGGGTCAAGGATATGAGGGGATTCTATACCACCAATGGTAGCTTTGTTTGAGTATACACTATATTTTTTTCTGACACTTAATATAATATAAAAGAGGTTGAACTCAAAAATTTGTCCTCATAGACCAAGAAAGGGATGTGAGAAATCCTCGAGCATCAACAACAGATGTTAGAATCATTGACCATTGCCCCCTTGCAAATTCTTTTTGCGGCAACACCCAACATCCTTTAAAATCCTATCTACTTTAAACAAATATGATCTTGTGGATGAGCTAATATTTTCTCTTTCAAATAATGCTTATGTTCATGTTGAATTATGGGAAAGCTTTTAGATACTAGTGTTTGCTACTTTGACATTAGACTATAGCATCTGACCTTTTGTGGATATTCTAAAACAAAATACTGCCGTTTTCAGTTTGGGTGGCTGTTTTTGCAACGCTTCAAAAGTTAGTGTAAGTAAAGAATTGAAAGAGTACTCACAATCAGAGATGAGGCTGATGAGTATATATATGAAGTTGAATGGAAACTGAAAAGCAACAAAAAGTCATCAAAATATGCTTTTGCATATGCTTCAATCATTGACGTGGTTGTGTATTATCATAGGAAACTAGACCAGTTACTGTGTCAAAAGGTCACCAAATTGAGCAAGGTTTGAGAACTCGGTTTCGGTCCGATTCCCGAGGATCGGTTTCGACAGTTTCGTTTTAGTTTTTTTTTAAATTCAAAAAATAATAAAATTCTAAAAAATTAAGAAAAAAAACTAACAGAAAATTAATAGAATCACAAAAAAAAATTGCACACGGTTCGTTGCACCCCAACCCTAACAGGTGAATCGCACTCAACTAAACCAGCAGGCAAAGGACGACTGTGATCAGATGGCATGTCAGAATGGCCCGATCCTATGGACAACTGGATGGCTGAATTGCATTGTTCGCTTAAAAATAAAGTACTATTTAGCTTGACAAGTTTAGCCCAAATGGTTAACCAGAATGATGTATCTCATAGCATTTTGTTGCACCCATCCCTTACCGATGAATCGTACTCAGCCCCGACTGACAAGTAAACCACAAAGGGATAGTGTGATTGGATGCCACATCATTATGGTTAACCATTCCGAATAAACGCTTCGGGTTGAATAGCAGGCAAAGGGATGTTATTGGATGCCACGTCTCAAAAAAAAGAAACCGTTGAGAGAAGCTCCATGTTTCCCAAAAAAGAATGAGGAGCAAAGTCCCGCATTCATTCCTTTTTCACCCCGCCTCGGCCTAGGGTCAGAGTTTTTGGTTTCATTTCATACCTGTGAGGCTTCAAAGTCTTCAACGATGTCGAGATGGTGAACACGTAACTGCGGTGACAGGAGGAACCATTGGTTTGTCTCTGTTTTTTTTTTTGAAAAATATTATGATGGAAGAGGAACCGACGGGAGGGACCACTCGTTTTGGCCAAAACCGACAAGTTTCGTCCGATCCCACCGAAACCGGGTTGAAACATCCCGAAACTGGACAAAACTAGGCATAGAGATGAAACCAGGGGGGATCGGGGTACGACTCCTCCCTCTTGTTATGTACTCCACTTGAACTCTGAACAAGAAGAAATTAACATACCTTTTGATTACATGTCTTGCTCCCTCTTCCATTCTTATCTCGTGAAACTAAGGGCTTCACGAGTCAAAAACAAGCATGGCTGCTACTTGAAAGCTTTAAGGTTTTATTTCGTAAGGTTTTGTATTGCTACAGAACACTTGGTGATAAATGGTTTTGTATTGCACAAGGTTGGTTGACAGATTCACTTACTAAATAAATGATTAAGGGGTAACTTGTCATTTAAGATAGCTCTTATCTGATTTCAAATATTGGAGTGGTGTTCTAAATGTTCTCAATATATATATATATATATATATATATATATATATATATATATATATATATATATATATATATATATATATATATATATATATATATATATATATATATATATATATATATATATAGAGGAATGGGATGCTGCCTATCAAAACAGCATTTTTGCTGCTTTGAGACATTGTTTGACCATCCTAGACGTTTTGGAATTTGATGAAATTTGGTGAGGGTGTTGTCTAGGGTAAGATGATCATCCTCACAAATTTTCATCAAATTCCAAAACTTCTAAGAGGGTCAAATGGTCGAAGCAAAATGCTGCAGATTTTAACGGTGACTGCAGACGACTGATTTTGCTTCAACCATTTGAACCCCCTAGAAGTTTTGGAATTTGATGAAAATTTGTGAGGATGATCATCTTACCCTAGACAACACCCTCACCAAATTTTATCAAATTCCAAAACTTCTAGGATGGTCAAACAAAGTCTCAAAGCAGCAAAAAATGCTGTTTTGATAGGCAGCATCCCATTCCGCATATATATATATATATATATATATATATCTATATATATATATATATATATATATATATATATATATCATGAATGAAGTTTGTTTTCAGGAAATATTAGGACAAGGCAACACAGCTATTCAAAGTGCCCTCAAGCTGGCAGTTTCAGTTTACTTTGTTTCACATCTCTGGACTCGTGAAACAACTAGAAAAACAATTAACATAGTCACAATCATCATTATCGGAAAAAAATAAAAGAAAAGGAAGGGCATTATTGTGCAAGAGTTTAGAATTTAGTTATAAAAACACATATTCGAGTCACTCTGCCTTGTTGAGAAGCTAAAGTCTTGTCATTAGCAATATTTATATCAGACAATGGACAAAGAAATTTGTGTCAACTCAACTCCTGGCTTGCCAGATAAGTGGATAACAAAGGATAGTAGAATACTAAAAATGTTTCAGGAATGACACTAGAGCATGCATAACATGCAAACATTATCTTTGAAATCCTAAAGGAAATTTTAAGATGAGCAAGTGTTGCCAAATGTTTTGCTAGAACTTTCCTCTTCAATGCTTTAGCTGAAAACTAAACTTGACCTATTGTTCATGCATAACAGACTATAACTGTTTAAAATCATGTTTGTAGCTTTTAACTTTTTTGATTTAGACAATAGATGCTCCTAAAATTTTTAGGGATCCTCTAGAGTACTGCTGATTTGCTAAACATCAGATCAATTTGATAGGAAATTTCTCATTGATGGCCTATTTATAACCTCAGATGGTCAGTAATAAGCTTATGTTATTATCTTTGAGGCACCTGTACAGAGTAATATCGAGTTCGATGCATTAGGAAGCTTCTAGATAATGCCCAAATCATTTTGAAGCGAATTTATAGACACGCTTAAACGTTATGGTGGTGGAGGATGTAGACATCTAATAGTTAAAGTTATATCTTACATTTGAACATAGAACAAAGTGAGGTTGCAGGATCATACCCAGCCAACCCATTGAAATAAAAGGAGCAACAGACATCTGTCTAGATGGAAGCTGTAACCTTTTTAATCCCTTGCGATTAATTAACGGCACTTGGACCTAAACTAATACCTTTTTTGATGTTTAAACTTTTCTCTAATTAATCAGAGGAAAATTACATTTTTCATGTATTGAGATAAAGAATTAGATGATGCTCCACATGGCTATTTTATATATTTCTTCTTATATGTTAGTACACTTGACTACTTGAGATTTACTTGATAAATCGAACTTGGTACCTTTTTTTTTCCGACATCGGTGGGTGTCCTGAAACCTTTCGGGTAATGGACCCAGTTTGGTCTTTGGACCAATCCCTCCGGGAATGTGTATCGACCCACTCGAAAGTTTCTCTACACACTCCTGGGTAACTTGAGAAAGAGGGGGGGAGGGATTGAACCCACAACCTCCTCACCAAAGTATCAGTTACTTACCAACTCCCCTATCCCCTGGTAGGTAATTGAACTTTGTATTCTAGATCAGATAGGTTGTGGCTGATTGATATGTCTAAGCGCTTCTAGACGCAGTTTTCTTGTTTATGCTAGTTTATCCTCGGGTTACTAGCTCTTTATCTTCAGGAATCTCAACTTTCCGGGTTATGCTTCACAAAGATAGGTTGATTGGTTATTCACTTATACCTTTGTATGTGGTGTTTGCATAATTTCAAGTTAAAGGAGGGTTCTTTCTATTTAGTTTTTTTAATCAATAGTTGCAATACATTTTGTGCATAATGTTGTTTCTATTTCAGCTATTCGAGTATAAATTAAATTTTGCCATGGGGATGAATGCAACTCACTATATCAAATCTTGTCTTTCCCACTTTAGCTTGACACTTTTCCTAGTGTAGGGAATCTTGTAGGGTTGATCCCTAGTTGCATGCGCTTAAACCGTGTAACCAACTAGGTAGGTCTTCCTACTTGCTAACTGACCTTTCATGTTTCTTTGCATATGCCCCTCTCATTCCAAGTTGCCTTGGTCAGGTGTTCAGCACCAATTCTAGAGGATTGATGTCAGGTTGACAATCGGTTAGAAAAATTTTGTCAATGTTCCCGATAGATACTCTTTTGTGGTATGAGTATAAGGCTTGGATGACGATTATTTTTTGTGCATTGACTGAATTTTAGATACTACTTGCTTCCATGTTAGTAATCAATTCAATCCCGATTTTGTGAAAAAGCTAGATAATATTAATTTTTAGTTTGTATGCGCTTTCATAGTCATAATTAACAAATAATTTTCTCTTTCTAAACTTACACAGGGTCAGCTGATAGAACTGTTAAATTTTGGGACCTTGAAACTTTTGAGCTAATTGGGTCAGCTGGACCGGAGGTATCTCGTTCGCTTGTAACATTATTACCATTAGCTTACAAATTTTTTTAATCAAGTTATGTGTTCTTTGTTTTAATTCTATCTTAAATGGACAATTGTTCTTTGGTGTTTGCTTTATTCTATACTGTCACCGATGGTGATTCCAAAGTAGCTACAGTTAGCCTATCAGGATGGTATCGCCTCGCTTGTGGGGGACTGTGAAGGAGTTGGAATTGTGGGAGATTGTTATATTTTCTTAAAAAAAGTTAATGTTATCTGTTTTGAGGTTCAAATTCCAGAGTTGAAATAAGATGAAAGGTATGATATGGTTTGGTGCCTAACCTTCGGGTGATATTTGTACGTTCTGCAAATTGAGGTATGAAGTGGTTCACTAGATTACTTCGACTCCTATTCCCCTTCACAAGAAACTTGAAGGCCAATGGGTGTTTCATTGTGAAGCCTTACATCTTTAGACTTTATGTTTGATTATGTTAAGGGTGTGAACACTGTGAAAATTGACATGGGGCGTGGTGCTCTCCAAAGAATATCTTGGTTTGTGTGCTTGCAGCACTGCGCATTTTCCAACCTTTAAGAGTGGGGTTGGGATTAGATTGAAGCTTACGTCTTTTGACTCTTTTCTGATGTGATGGATGAAACTATTTGCCCTTTTCACCCAATTTATGGTGGTGTTGTGGTTATAGAGATCACATAGATAAATGAAATCCCTTGGATGATGTACAAGAACATGCATGCATTATTCACATGTTATAACATGGCCTACAAAAAAGAAATGAAACTCATTCGGCTTTGGTGCAGATAGAATGCTTAATAATCATACCTAAGCAACAAAAAATAGAAGAAAAATTACGATGTTAGTTCTAACATAGGCAAGCATATTCATATACATATTGTTTAGTTATATCCATAACATGCTTAATTATTATATACCATTTTATAACTATACCTAAAATAGGCATGGAAGCTCATCAATAATAAATATCATCATAGTTTTGTAAGCGCCATTAGTGCATGGGTTCATACATACATGTGTACAAGTTTGTCAAGGCACTTGGAAGAACCTGTCTCTGGTGCCCATGTGGACTGGGTGGTGCCTAGTACACCTATGCAACACAAGTTCTCTTGACTAGACTATTCACGCCATATAACATTCCACAATTTTTTAGTTCCAAACATTGTGACTTCCATCAATAAAATGTAACCTAGCATAAACATGGAAGATAAAAGATACGAGTGCTACTTAAAATCAAAATAAAACTGGAGTTCAAAAGAGGATCGCATTCCATATCAATAACGATATATGAAAGATCTGGTGTTTAAACCAAAACTGATATCCATATGTTCCTCATCAAGGATTCAACCACCATTAACCCAATCATAATCCTAATCCATGTTATCTCATTCTTCACTATAGATTTTATCTACAGCCTCTTCAGAACATGCCAATTCCACTTCATTGCCTTCCTCGTATAATCAAACTGATGAGGATGCTGATGCTATGTAGCTGTGGATTCCATTTGACCTCAAGTTCTTCTAAACATTGCATAAAATCAAAATCTCATGAGAAACACTAATGTAAATAGTATTTGGGAAGGATTCTAAGTCATCTAGGCTTGCTGATTTTGAAGTCAGGTTACTGATTTTTGATGCACAAGACACCGGAAGATTTGATGCACAATATACCCAAAGATTGGCACACAATTGGAGGCAAAACACAAAGCGATTGTTTGCTGTCCAGAACAGGACAACAAACATAATTTGATATTTCACCCCAAACTTGTGTGAAAGGCTATGGATAAGTGTGGGGCTTGATCCTAGCAAGTTTGGAGATCTTTGTCAGTTTTGGGCACACACACCACATGTTCGTTTGCTGTTTAAAATCAGAACAAGAAGCAAACCTTTTTGATGGAATGACATCAACTTGTTGTAGGTTGCAATATTCAAGCTCATATTACGATGCACAAAAGTGTCCACAATGAACACAGTGACAAGAAATAACAATGGAACCCAATTGTTTTATTCTAGGTTCTGTCGTTGTGCTCATATTAACAATACAGTGCTCAAACACCCAAATGTAATAAACTGCAATAAATGATAAGGGATGCGAAAAAGTACTGTGAAGGGGATGTAGCATAAGAAGATGAAGAAGCTGAGCCATAAGGTCTCTCCCGACAGTTGCTCAAGTGTTGTTGGTGAACTCTTGGCCTCAAATAATCTCAAGTATGAGATGAAGTGATGGCGGAGGTAGAAGGTGGGTTAGACAAAGTTAAGTAAGAAGCTGGATGAAGTTCCTTGAGAAAGATAGGGAATAAGATTTTCAAATCTCATAAATATCAAGTGCAGAATTTACACGTCAACGAAGAGTGAAGGTTGGCGAGATAAGGAGTGATCAAGACGATAGAGGAAAAAAGTAGGATGAAAAAGGTGCAATCCAATACTTCGAAAAGCTTTTTCAATATTTATAGATCTGAAAATGGAAAAAAAGGGCTTTCTTTTTTATAGGATTCAAAGGAAGAAGTGGATTGCTTGGGGGCGATGAGGAGGTGTAACGGGGAAAATGAGAGAGAGAGAGAGAGAGAGAGAGAGAGAGAGAGAGAGAGAGAGAGAGAGAGAGAGAGAGAGAGAGAGAGAGAGAGAGAGAGTATCATGGAAATCCGTGAGACCTACCCTCCTAAAGCATGAGGAGGAGGGGGGGGGGGGTGATTGTGTATTTTTGTCCTTTGTTTTCTCCCTCCACATGGACTGCACATGCTTGCCCAGCTATGGTATGTGGAGGTGGGCTTTGTTTAATGGATTTGGCTCATGGGGGGAGGGTTTGGAGGCTATGTAACCCCCCCCAATCCATATCATCCCACCACAACACTAGAAAGAGTGGAGAAAAAGAAAGAAGAGAGAGGAGAGAAGAAAGAAAGAAGTGATGTTTGGGAGTGGTCTTTGATTGTTTTTGTTTGATGCATGTCTGCAAATCTTCTGTTAAAACCAGCCAAGTGGAAGTATTACAAGTGTGACGAGTCATCGACTCGTTGCACTTGTAATATTTCTTCTTAGCTAGTTTCGGCTCGGGGTTGAGGAGTAGAGTGTGTTTTGGGAGAAATTGACGAGCATGGTGGTCTTGTTCAGATTAGGCTGGAGCCTGGTCTCTGGAGGTACGCTTTGCCCAAGCACTACAGGTTGTGGTAGAGGTTATTGAGGCATCCCACCATGCAATCTTTGGAAAGGATATTCATGATGGAGTTCCTAAAACTGATGAGCATGATGGTCTTGTTCAGATTAGGCTGAAGCCTGGTCTCTGGAGGTAAGCTTTGCCCAAGCACTACAAGTTGTGGTAGAGGGCCTAGAGGCTATTGAGGCATCCCACCATGCAATCTTTGGAAATGATATTCACGATGGAGTTCCTAAAACGTACTTTTAATTATATATAATTTTAATTATTTCTAATTTTTAATATTTTTTGATTTTTTAAATTTTTGAAAAAAAAAGATCGGTACAGGTTTTGGTTCGTACCGGTCGATACCGAGTCATATCGCCGGTACGTATCGGTCCGACGCTAGCCGAATTGGTACCAATATCCGCATTTTAAACCTTGGGTACCAATTGTCATTAGCTCGTCTAATACCTCTCGATTAACGTTCCGAAGATAATCAAGTTTGCTTTCGGCTTCAGCATAGAACATGGTAAATGAATGATCTAGATAATGAAGAAGGGAATGGTCAAAAGGAAGTTTCAAAAGGTGGTGATGGAAAGAAACTTTCATGCAAGAAATAGAAGATAAACCGAGGATTTAAGGGAAGTTTCAATGGGGTAATGGGGAAGTGGATATTCAATGAGCTTTTCAAAGGAAGCTTTTGTGGCTTTAATTATGCTTTGAAATTCAATTTCATCGTTGGGCAATATTATTTCCCAAGGTTGATTATTCCTAGGCAGAGGTGATGTATTAGATGGTTTCTCAAGAATCAACTTAGAATATTCCTTGTACTGAGGTTGAACTTCATGGGAAATCTTAGCTTTCCCGTTGCTTTCGGTTTCTTCTTTTAATTTAGCGTCATTTAGTTTCGGTCTCATACGAGCTTCTACTACAATGTTTTCAGTTGAGTATGAATGTATGATTCTGATAACAAACTAAGGGTATTTTTTAAATGCCTGAGAAGATAGGGACAAATTTTTAGATATATCTTTCTCAAAATTCTCTATATTGTCCTTGTCTTCAATTTCAACTTCTTTTATAATCTAAGACTCCTGGAGTTCTCATTTTTTTGATGGGATTTTTTTTCTGTGGACTCATTATTATCTTTAGCTAGAGATTTCTTGGCTTCATCAGAGATCTCATAACTTTGCTCCGTAAATATCTTACAATCCTTCATTAAATTCCGTAGTATGTTAAGGTCTTATTTGATGTCTTAGAATTCGTTTCGTATTCTTACTCAATGAATCCTACTTTAGACAGGAATTCTTTTTTTAACTAGGAATCCTCTAACTAGGAATTTTTCTTTGGACTAGGAATCCTACTCAAAGTAGGAATACTAATAAATTATGGGACCTCTTCTGCATCTTGTGCCTTCATATCCATCATTCACTTTTGATGCGTGTGAACTTCTTCCGAGTTCAGATTGATTGATCGAATCACTTCAATCATGGTTCACCTGCAGGCCATATAGGTCATGGTGAATGCCCACCAAAGGAAGATGAACCATACCGAAGACGTCTCCTATATCACTCAAGGGGCAGATTCTTTTGTAACATGAAAAGTAAACACACACTTACATCAGTAGTATGGTATCCATGAAGAGTCTTGCAAGCTTGCTCAACATAGTCATTAATTGTGTGATAATGTGCACAAAGCTGAGCCAGAGCATGCACAAGCATCTGGAGGACATGCACAGGTACAAATTTACGTGCATCAACATATACGAAACGAGGAAGGTGTATACTAGGCAACCATTAGTGTGGGAGCATACATGTGGTGATGAATGAGCAGACAAGTGGTGTAAGATTAGGCTATGCAACAATAAAATCAATCTTGGGAGCTATTATGCCCTTGAGAAGTCCAAAATCAAGATTAACTCTCACCGCTTGCTCACAAATGCGACAATCTCAAGCAAGTTGCATTAATTTAATAATTTCCTTTTCCGAGTCATCTTGAAATATTGTTCTTTGAGGAGGGTTGCATCCAACGATCCTTAGGTTCTTGCGATGCAACACAAGAAGCATGGGCCAAAGACACGAGCTCAGCTGTGTTCGAGAATAGGAGAATATAAGCAAATCAACTTGTCCTTCTCTTCGGCGACAAAAATTGTATACTCCTTGCTAGTTGTCAAGAGCATTCACTACAGTCTGGAGCTATGCAAATATATTGTTCTATAGAAGCACTTTCGTAAGTGCCTACAACAGATGCAGCGAAGAGATGTAGTCTGTCATTTTAGGAGATTTTGAATCTTTAATATATGGGTAGTAAAAACCTTTTGATATAAGGGTAGTACGTTACGAGTAATTGGTGTCTTAGGGATTTGAGAGTCTATTAGGTGATGACTTATTGAATTACATTATATTGGAGTCATTGGACTAGTTCATGTCATAGTTTTGGAAAATTGTTTTCCTAAAAACAATAATGAATTCTGCTTCAAGTTTCATGTTTTCTTTTTCCACTTCCGGTAAAACTACAATTCAAACTTTAATCAATTGAAGCATAGCTTCGATTCTGCACCCCGCTTCCCGAACCAGTTTCCGATTATGGTAACTCCTGTTCATGTATCTCTATTTAAGAGTAAAGTTAAGGTTTTTGTACAATAGTTCATAAGCCGATGGATTAATTTTTGTTTATTGAGGCCATAGCTATGATTTTTGCTTGCATTCGAGGAATCTCACTCCTCCCCCCTCGCTCTTCTCTTCTCTCTTTCTCTTTTCTCACCCTTCTATTACTGTTGGAGGTTCTTCCTTGGTGTTATTTGGTATTGGAGCTCTCTCAGGAGAGTTTTGCTATATGTCATTGTAATTGTGTCAAATGTTCTCCCGGAGCTCTTGCTGCATTATTTGCAATGGAATTTTTTTCTTGATGGTTCTGTTATATAATATATGGGTTATTGGCACTTGTAGTTGTCACGCTCCCTCAATCATGTCTTGAAGGTTGTCCATAAAATTCTTTGGTCCTGTTCTATCGTGATTGTTTTCACTAGAGGCATAAGAAACCTATCAAAGCATATACTTCGCAGTCTTAACATTGTCTTACTACTCAATTTGTTTGGAAATATGGACACTGATATTCTTTTTAAGTATGTTGTCTTTGTTGTTGACTGTATCAACTTCTGGTCCTCTTGGTACTCATTGAACTGTTCTGTTTTAGAGCAGTCGAGAAAAAAATCCATACCGGTCGACATTTTGATGTTTACATATAATTCAATGGAAAGAAATCAACGGATGAATATACAAAACCTAAAAAACTGTTGATACTTATGAAGCACGGATACTTCAAAATACATGACGTATCTGTACCGGATACGGATACGGCCCGGATACGGCTCGGATACGTGTCCGATACGTTTCGGGCGTATCCTGGATTTAAAAATGCCAGGATACGGCCCGGATACGGCTGGGATACGGCCCGGATACGGGAGGGATACGGGTCGGATACGGGAGGGATACGGCTGACCGGTTTGGGCATGGGTTATCGAGTTTGGGTTTGGTTAAAAGTTAAACTTAAACCCAAATCCAAATCCAAACCCAAACCCACTGTCCCACACTAAAAGATTTAAGGATAAATTGCACAAAGACCCCTATAGTTTGATCGATTATCACTTACACCCCCTCATGTTTAAAACCCTACAAATGCCCCCCCTGGAGGGGGTGCAAGTGATATGTTTTTCAAACTGTAGGGGGTCTATGTGTAATTTACCCAAAATTTAACCCCACCCCACCCTGTTTTCTGGATCGAGCGAGAAGAGAGGGAGAGCAGAGAGGCAGGCGTCCGCCCGTCGTCTGTCGTTCGCCGTCGCCCGCCTGATTGCAGCCGTCCGTCGTCCGTGCCAAACTACAGCCGTTAGCCGCCCGTCCGTCGCCCAACTGCAGTCGCCCACCGTCCCCCCGCACCCGTCCGCTACCCGATTGTAGCCGTCCGCTGTTCGCCCGTCTCTCTCCCTTACAGCCCCATATCTCTCTCACTCCCTCTCTCTCTCTCTCTCTCTCTCTCTCTCTCGCTCTCCCTCATAGCCCCATTTGCAGGCTTTCTAACCTGCCGTCAGGATCTGCAGATATGCAATAAGATCGATAAAAAACAGTGAAAATATTGAGCCAATTATGAAAATTTTATTAATTTTTTGTCAAAATACAGTGATAAATTATAGCAATTAATATTTTATTTATATTGAATATGCAACAACCTGTGCTTCTATATTGAATATGTTTTTTATGATGCATTTTATCAATTAATAGTTCTATAAATTAATAATTTAGTATTTTATTTAAAATAAATATTTAAAAAATAATAATTTATTGCCGTATCCTTAGCCGTACCCGTATCCTACTTTTTTAAGATTTGCCGTATCGTCGTACCCGTATCGTATCGTACCCATATCCCGTATCTGTATCCGTGCTTCTTAGGTTGATACTTTCAGATATCACAAATAAGTCTGATTGTTCTTGACTATTGTATGTAATATACTAATATCTTCACAAGTAGTTCATTAACCTTTCGAATTTCAATTACAGACTACTGGTGTGCGCGCTATGACCTTCAACCCTGATGGCAGAACCCTGCTTTGTGGTTTGCATGAGAGTCTGAAGGTAAGTTCTCTTTATTCACTGAGGGGTCACACAATCCTTGTAGCTGAACACAAATTTTTACTGATTAATTTATACTGTTCAGGTTTTCTCTTGGGAACCAATAAGATGTCATGATGCTGTGGACGTGGGATGGTCTAGATTGTCAGATCTGAACATCCATGAGGGAAAACTTCTTGGGTGCTCTTACAATCAGAGTTGTGTTGGAGTATGGGTTGTGGATATCTCGGTATGATCCAAGTTTCTCTTCTTTTTTTTTCTGAATGCTGTGCCAATTTTTACCATGCTGGGGAATATAGAAGCTAATAGGCGAAAAGTGGCTTTTGGTATGTAATGACTAACTTCTTCAACTACAGCGCATTGAACCCTATGCAATTGCTAGCGGGAGAAATGGTCATTCAGAATCAAAACCAACTTCAATTACTAGTTCACCCCCACAGAGTGACAACAGTATAAAGGCTAGTATGGGGAGATTATCGGTTTCACAAAATTCAGAACCGGGAACCAAGGAGACAAAATCTGTTGCATGTAAAATATCTATCATTTCTCTAGTATACTTATGTTTTCCTTAAATTTTTTAAGTTCAAGTGTTAAACACTAAGTGTTGGAACTAATTTTCATTTTTATTCCCTTTTCTTAAACTAAAGCTACTGGAACTGCCCCTGATACTCCTCTAAGAACTGGAATCGGCACTGGTCCAAAAGCCTCTGCAACCAACCTAGTGGCAGCACCTGGTGCTACAACATTGAAGAGAAGTTCGTCGAAGACCCATGGAACAACCAATCTTCAGACCTTCAACAAGCCTGATGTGGTGCCAGTCATTGTTCCCAGAACTGTCTCAAGAGTGGAACCGACCTCTGATTCCCGAAAAGAAACTAGCACTGGAAGAGCAGTACCATACAGTGTTCAGTCAAAATCAACGGATTTGCGGAAGGTATCAAACAACAGAGATGATTTAGATCGAGCAAATACTTCTGGCCGATCTGAATTCGTTGGAAGTAAAAGCAACCAGTCAAATGAAGTTATGGAATCAAATTTCTTCGCTACTGCAAGTGTAAATCAACCCGTGACTGCTTGTGAGAGGAACATGGAGGATTTTAGATATGTTGGGGCTGGAAGGCTAGGAGTTAGTCTACCAATGGAGCCAACTCCAAGTTACCGCCATGAAAACTGTATGTATTGCTCTTCATGTCGAATATGATATATTATGTTATTTGGTGGTTCTTTTCTTGACTAATTTTTTTTTCTTGTATATTACTCTGGCTGCCTTATTTTACTATATACTTAGTAGCCATGCACCAATTCATAGAGGGTTGATATGAAGTTAATAACGGGTCATAAAATTTAGTTCATCCTTTTCTGGTGTCTTCTTGATTAGAGTTGTGTTCCATAGCCCATCTAGATGGGACAAGGGCATGGTTTTTTTCTGTTTACCTTTTCTTATTTATTGCAATACAAAGTCGACTATATGGATTTTGTTTAACTTGTACTTCATGTCATTGTTCATGGTAGTGTTCGTCGGTGATGTTTTCTTCTATGTGATCTTTTAAATTGATAGCACACTTGACATACACACGAGCTTTTGTTAATTTTCTCATTTTTCTGTTCCTGTTGTTTTTTCCTTCATCTGATTTGACTCTATTAGTCATGCTTATTGCATATAATTGACAACTTTGAGTTGAATTTTTGAATCAAATTTTATTTTCTCTTGTCTTCGATAAGCTTATGTACGAGGTTTAGTGATTTTGGACTTATGGGTCGATCTTTTTATTATGTATATACAAATAGAGAATAATTTAACTGAAAGACTAAAATAACCAATGTTTCGTGGAGCTTGTAGGTGCTGTTTCTATTGTGTGAAATTCTAGCAAAAATCAATATGTAATGTGTAGACTGTGAGACGGATGACATAGCCGGCAACGGTGGTGGCGTTAAGTGAGTCTAAAGCTTGTTACAATATTAGCTCCATGATTTTTACTGGTACTATGATATTAAGGAACAATATAGTACTAGTAAAAATTAATTTACCAAAATGATGCTAAACTAAATTCGGTTGGCATAGCTCTAATCGCAAATGATGCAGAGAATCATATTTATTTGATGAAATCGATCTATAGATATTGGATTATTGATCAAGGATCAATCAACAAACCAATATACAATAGAGAAGACAAGTAAATGGGATGAATAATACAACAAAGGGTCTGAAACTTCATGAATAAACAAGTAATATTACTAGAAATACAAAACAAATTGATAATAAATTTGTGAAAAAAAGCATTTACATGTTTACAACCCTTGTTTTTTAATAATCTGAATTCCATGACTCGTAGACACAAACCAGGTCCCAAATATTAAAACATATGGAATAAAAACTGAATTTTATTGGTCTTGTCTCATCTTTTCCTTTTTATGCATTTATTTTTTTGGGGACTTTTTTTCTTCTATTTTATAATTGAGGATAATTTTCTGCATTGTCTCTGGCTTGCAGAATTACAGCAAAAAAAGATAACACTTATTCAAGATCCATAATGGCTTTGGACATTTATTTCTAGAAGAAGAATCCTCTTGTTATGTAAATACAATCATCGGTCCCTTTATTGGGTTGCTAAAAACACAGTACGGTCCAGCTGGACCACTACCAGCGAGGGAGTGGAGTCATGGGGCTACTACTCTCGTCCAGTGAACATCGTTCATGGGAAGAGGCTATCCCTGAATCTCGCCTCCCGGGAAAAAGAGTATTGCTTAACTGCATCTCCTTAAGAATAGGAATTGTTGTCCCAAATTTGGAGGAGGCTGTTAGCCTTCTAAAAATTAGGGATATGCTCCATAAAACCTAGAAAATAGGCCCAACTGGATTTCATTTATAGTTGGCTGTTTTTTTTTATATAAAGACACCAACACTTCTGCAATTAAATTTCTACCTTCTTAGAATAGAAAAAAGGTCCCTACCAAGCTGGAAAAAGCCTAATGAAATTCAAAAAAAATTCTAACTCTCAAACTAAAGCCTAGAATAGATAAAAGACAAAGATCCTATAACCAATAACTTGAATCAACCCCTATTTATTCCTGCATCATCTCAACTGCTCTAATCCCCTTGGTTCTCTCCTTTGTTCGTGACTTGCCATCTTAACCAGTTCTCGCATGTTCATTATCTTATAGTACAACTCCTTGAAGCATTTACAGTATTGTTTAGAGATTTGAATTAAGCTATATTTTTTTTCCTAGTACTTGCCTAACAATACTTCATATTTCTTTATTGTGGAACCTATACATGTTGCTGTGATTATTTCAAGACTTTTCTTTATTGTGGGTTTTCCAAGGAAAAACCTACTTCACACATTTTGACACTAGACATTTCAATTTTACAAAAATAGATACTTTTGTATCTGCACTTATAGTGGAGTCGTTGACCAATCATATTTGAAACTCAAACTTGTCTATTTTTTGTTTTAGATGACATCAGAGTGCATAAGCCAAGAGATGCCATCTCTTTGGAAGTTTCAAAAGGAGGTAAATATTTTCCTGCTGCTATTCAGTAGATGCTTGTGTAAAGATCAATTGGCCCTCAATTTGTAATTTTCTGAGTGATTATTTAGGAAGAACAAGGTCACTTGTTGCAAGTTGGGAAAGGAAGGAACCATCTCCTGTCTATGAAGGACCAACACCCAGCAATTCTTTAGAGACATTGACTTCTGCAAACATGTCGTATACTCTGGTATTTTAGTCTTTTGGCGACATCTCTGTTAATATCGCAGTCGCAATTTTTGTACTAGGCAACTGTTTAACTTGTTATTGGACCTAACCCAAATCCAGTTCATATAACACGAGGTATTTATGGTATATATTGCATGAAAAATAAGATATTGATGTGCACATTTTTTATCCCTGTAAATCTCACCAGACTACAATACAGATGGAAACTGGTTCTCATTACTCTTTTTTTTCCCAAGAGAATTTGGGTTAAAGAGCTTGAAGAAGACTTATCTCGATTTTGCTTTAAGATGACACTGCCTTTTGCTTTCTGTGCTACCGTTTGTCTCAACTAATTTTACTTATTAGATCATAGGCAGCAATAAGACATGGAATGTTTTATGATTCAAAATTGGACCATAAAGAGGGCTCAAGCACGCATGATGTGCATGGCAAAGTTGAGGATGTTCAGATGGGTGTGCAGTAAAACTAGGAGGGATAGGGTGTGGAATGAGTATTTTAGAGGTGGTGTAGGAGTTGGGCCAATTCAGACAAAAGCATGGAGAACAAATTAAGATTATATGAGCATATATAACTGAGAAAAAGGCGGCCTGTTAGGAGAGGGTCTTGGATTACTCTTGAGAGTTCAAAACACAGTAGAAGGTATAACTAACTTATACGAAAGGTGTTAGAGAAGATATGGAAAGGCTTGCATTGATGACAAAGAAGCCCTTAATAGGAATGACCGGTGAAGACGGATTTATAAATCTGACCTCAAATTGACGGGACGAGGCGTGATGGTTGTCTATGGATTAAATCATTAAACTGTAGGCAACCTTTTCCTTGTCCCCATACATATTACAATTTGTATTATATGTGTTCATCTATGTACATGGCTGATGGACACTATCAAAATTCTCAGGATGCTTGTCCTCAACCTTAAGTGCAATAATCATCTGGGCACCTGTTCTTAACCCTATCAACTTACAGACATAAAAGGCAAGCTTTTATGCCCTGGTGTGGAAAAAGTATATTCTTTTCCTTCCACTATATGCATACTAGTCTTAGGCATATGCAAAATGTGCGGTTGAACAAAGTTGGTTCACTTACTACTTATTTTGTTTTATCGATGCAAACTTTAGTTGTATGCAAAAAACTTTTTTTTTGTTGATAGAATAGGCTTTAGACTTTACAAATGAGGGGTTTGCTGACTATACAAGTATACAGAGTTCACGGAGTACATATGAGAAGCACTTTATGTTCATCAACAATAAGAGCTTTCGTTTCATTTAAGCAAGCTGGGAGTTGAATGCAATAACCCATTTGGTGCGGGAGTCAAGTCGAATGTGTGAGATCACAAAAAAAGGATGGGCATTAGTGTTATATATTGGATAGACATGTCTAGTCCCTTTTGTTATCACATATCTGTGGTTCAGAATAATATGAATTGGTTATAATTTTTAGTTGATTTGGTTATGTATAGCGATCTGACAAGCTATTTTCTTTCTCTAATATCTGTCATATCTTCCATTGTACAGAGGAAGCGCCTTCCATCTGCTGAAAAAGAAACAGTATCTTCTAGTGATGAGGATGATATTGCTGATTTAATGGAACAGCACGAAGAATTCTTAAACTCAGCAAAATCTCGCTTGAAAAAATTACAGGTGATTTCAAACATTGAGTTTTCATAAAGATTACTATATTTTACCAGATGAGGATAATATTTTGGCAGCTAGCTCAGTGTTTGTACCAAAGACCTGGGATTGAATCCTGCTTATGACCATCAGACGTGATGTTAATGGGTTCTCTGAAATAAAAACCTTAACTATGACCAACAACAAGTCTTAAACCTAAAACTTTGGTGTTCATTTGCCTTATTCTTGTTATGAACCGCATAAGAATTGTGATAATCTATATGAGCTTTGGCGTTTAGATCCGCTATCATGTTGTTCTTTTTGATTAATTAAGTCTATAATTGAACAATTGGGAACCCCCTAGGCACTTTGTATGAAAGAATTCAAAGAAGTGATGGATTTAGAGATCAGATTATTTGGTTTCCTGTTTCTTTCTCCACTCTTCATGGATTTTTATCTTTTAATGTTAGTTATGTAAGCAGAAAAATAATGTAAGAGATCAACGGCAAACAGAAAGACAATGTAAGAAATCAACGGCAAGGCTTCTGCCAGTTTTCTTCCTAACTATATTTTAACCAAATTGGTGCTGATCCAGCTGTCTTTCTGTATCTGCTAATGAACTGTATTTTGCGGGATTATGTGATCATAGCCCTTTCAGTTACCAGCATGTAATTGCTCTTGAAACTTGAAAGCGACCACTGAAGGCAAAGATTTCCCTGTGATTTACATTTATCCAAAGATTGGTATCTTTGCTTAGTTGTTTCCATAGAATCAACTTATGCCCTTAAATCCTCCCAAGACTATGAAACCTATCATCCTTTATTGCACAAAACTTTTAGCTTGTCCTATGAACTGAAATAAATGTTTGCTAAGGCCAAATGTAATGGAAAATCGCATTAGTCGATTAGTGAATAAGTATACTATATCCTCCGATTGCTGAAGTATGTGATAACGATGAGCAAATTGTATCCCATAAATCTGGGATCCACTATAAAGTACAATCGTCAAGAAGAGCACAAAAAAAATGAGCAATATTTGACGACCTATGGTCACCTTGATGTAGGATTGGTGGACTATCTATTGAGAGAAGAGAGAATGGGGATTACCTAATATATTATTATTGTTTAAGAACGTTAACCAAAAGACACTGAGAACATATCACATATGAGACACCTACCCTATATAGTAGGTTATATTGTCTTCTGTCTGTCCAGTTTTCCTGCAGGGAATACTATTACATATCTGTAACCGAGGAATACCTGTTCACTCTTCCAGAGCCCTTGCACTCGTCTCATGATTGTTCTATGCCAATCATTTCTATCACCGGCTAAGCCTATTGTTAACATCGAGGCTTGTCAAATCCTTCCACCACAGACTATTAACATATGATCAAATTATGTAAATTATGGTAATTAAAAACTATCGCAAAATCTTGGGAGTTTCTGAAATTGCACTTATACTCATCATGTAATGTTGAAGCAGATTCTGTCGCATCACCTTAAATTGATTACCAATTTGTAATTTTATTAACTCTGGATTATTGAAGATCTGTTCCTGCAATTCTTTATTTGCATCCGTGGTATTATCTTGGACTTAGCTTAATGTTGAGGCAATAGCTTATTTTCTTTTTGGGCTGTCCTTTGATATTTGAAATCAACTAATGATCCAGATGTCAGTAGAGGTCATAATTGATAATTATCTCTCCTAATAATGTCAAGGCGGCAGTTGCATTTAATCCTTGTTCTATTTTATTGTATCACTGCAGTTTGATAACCATTGTCATCCAATTAGATTACTGGAAAAAATTATTCTGCCTTGGTTTGATGTCTAGTATGCTGTTTCATTACTTTTCATCCTTGTTCTCTCAATTTTGAAATCAGACTAGTGATCCACACTTTGAACGGAACAGTGGTCACTTAGCAGTGCTTCATTCAATATTTACCCCCATGAGAGGCTTCCAAACCTTACGAATTGCTTGCAGGTAGTTCATCGGCTTTGGGAAAGAAAAGATGTCCGGGGCGTCATAAATGCCATGGAAAAGATGTCTGATCATGCTGTAGGTATTCTATGTAGCTCCCTGTTGTGAGTGGTGGTTAACAAAAATATGGTTTGATGTTGACAATCTCACGATGCAGGCCTCTGCTGATGTAGTTAGCGTTTTGATAGAAAAAAGTGATATCGTTACACTGGATATATGCACTATTCTCCTACCACTCCTCACAAGCCTGCTAGGGAGTCAGATGGATAGGTAAGTTTGTAGCATCTTGGTTTGTCAGTAATTATATTTATACCTAACAGTATTATGTTAGTTTGCGTCCATAATTTCTAGCTCATTTTTCGTGCAGCTAGCTCGTCATTCTTTGTTCATATTCTCCGGTTTGGTTCTGAATCAGTCCAATTTTCACTCAAACCCTGGTTTTCTGGGGCCACAAATGAAAAAGTTTACCTGTGTGTTTTAGATGTCTTTGAAATTTGGTTAGTTCAATGATCAACTCACTTTAAAGTTTAAACTAACAAATTTTTTATTCAGTCAGATTTAGCATGACTTAAACTACGAACATGAGAAGTCGTCATTGTTCTTCTCTTACAAGCTTTTTCTTATGTTCCCTATGTACGTATTTACCACCCACATCTCTCTTTTGCCTTCCACATTTTCTCCCCCCCCCCCCCCCCCCCCCCCTCCCCGCGCAGCGAAAAGTACTTTTTTTGGTATAAGATGACAGAAATTAAAAGCTATTGTATTTCGCTATATGCTTGTAATTTTTTGCGCCACTTGCATCACATTACGGGAGAACTCAGAACATTTTGTAACACTGTGTTGATTACTCCACCTTAAATGGAGTTCACATAACTTCTGTTGGTGATGACTGAAGTACTACTGTGAAGTGCTGATGATTACTCTGGGCTCAATATGGGACCGGGTCAACCATAGGGCCATTGAGGTGGTCACCTAAGGCCAAGGTACAAAAAATCAAAATATTTCGTGAAATTTTGCAATATATTTCATTTTTCAATACACCGAAATGCAATATTTCGTGAAACCTCGCGATATATCATAATAATTCGCGAAATATGTTGTGGGGGGTTGAATGATGATCGCAATCGATATTTCGAACCTTCCCAGGGCTCATGTGAAAATAAGGCCCCCAATATAAGCTCTCTTAAAATCAAGGTTTGAGAAATAGGATTCGGCCGGCTGTTCTTCAAACAAAAAAATTAAAATCATAAAAAATAAAGAATTAGTGTCTGATTTACTCAATTCAGGCACGGATTGGTTGTTTTAAATTCAGGTCTTGTGATAGATGGATCATGGAACAACTACTAACTTCATATATGGCATTCAAACTAATAGAATGTTGATATGAAGCTTGTTAAGATGTATTAGTGTATATACATACACTCAGCGTATATATGACTCGCATGTATTCTCCTTATATTGCCAATTGGCCTAATGAGAGCTCCATTCCATTCTCTCCCCAAACCCTAGCTCTCCCTCTCTCTTTCTTCCTCTAGGGTTTGTCACATGGTATCAGAGCAAGGTTGATCGCCGGCGTCGTCAACGGCTCCCTTGTCTCCGTCGTCAACGGATCCAGATCCTCACCGTCAATCCAGATCCTCCGCGATCCTCTCCGCGAGCTGCTGTTGATCCAGATCCTCCCCTGCTCTCCGATCGGATCCGCGAGCCCTGCAACCCGCGCGCGTCCCGCTCGCGTGCCCTGCAACCCGCGTGATCCCGATCGGATCCGCGAGCCCTGCAACCCGCGTGATCCCCGCGCCCCGCGTCCCGCTCGCGTGTGCCCGCAGGTCAGCGAGCGCCCGTCCCTGCTCGCGCGCGCATCCCGCGCGTCCAGCTCTGCTTCTACCGTCCAGCACCCCCGCTCTGCATCCCGCTCTGCATCCCCCGCTGTGAGCCCGTGCCCTGTTCGCGCGCGCGCCCCTGCTCTGCTTCTACCGTCCAGCACTCCCGCACGTCCAGCTCTGCTTCTACCGTCCAGCACCCCCGCTCTGCATCCCGCGCACCCCGCTCTGCTTCTACCGTCCAGCACTCCCGCGCGTCCAGCTCTGCATCCCGCGCACCTCGCTCTGCTTCTACCGTCCGTCCAGCACTCCCGCACATCCTGCTTTGCATCCCGCTCGCCTCTACCATCCAGCACTTCCGATTCAGGCCCTGCGCCCCGCACTCGCTCGCGATCCAGCCCCGCCGCTAGCTCTTCGAGCCATGTCCTCGACTTCCTCGATGACGACTCCGCCGTCTCATCCGGTGCCTCCCTATGAGATTCCACGAGATTTCCTCCCGCTCGCCACCGATTTTCTTCTCCAAGAGGCCTCCGACTGGCCGGCATGGTCCGCCACGGTGGAATCCACCCTTGAGGGTCGCAATCTTCGAGGACACCTTGATGGTTTTTCCGCACTTTCTGCTTCCGATGCAGAATACGGTCCCTGGCACCTTCGCGATCAGCGCATCAAGGCCTACCTTGTTGCATCTGTGGATCGTTCTCTTCGCCGGGACATGGCTGGGCTTGCCACTTCTGCAGCAATTTGGGGACAGCTCATTGTTTGCTTTGTTGAGAAGAGCGGGGCACGTGAGTATCAGCTTTTCACACAGGCCCAGTCGGCACAGCAGGGCGAGTTGACGGCCCAACAGTTTTATTGTCAGATGCGCTCATATTGGCGTGATCTTCAGGATCTCGCTCCCGTTCCTGACCCGTCTCGTGCTGTCGAGTATCAGCTCTACCGGGAGCGCCTTCAGCTCTATCAGCTATTCGCTGCCCTACGACCAGAGTTCAGTGCTCTGGCCGGTCAGCTTCTTCACCGGGACAGCCTTCCTCGTCTTGATGAGGCTGTGGCTGAGCTCGTCGCTGAGGAGACTCGTATGCGTACTCTTGCCTCCAGGGCCTTACCTCTTCAGGGTGTTCTTGCTGCTGCCCCGCCGTCGGTCTCAGGCCCACCAGCTAATCCTCCCATGGTCGATCGTTCTGCACTCACTGTCAGACACCGGGCCACTTCGTGGACACTTGCTTCTCACTGCATCCAGAGAAGCGTCCTACCTACAGAGATCGAGGTCGAGGACGGGCTCGCGGTCGTGGTCGCCCTGTTCCTACTGCTGCTGCTGCCTCTTCTGTCACAGCTGGCGACCTACAGTCTATTCGTGAGGAACTAGCTCAGCTTCGACTCTCTCAGCAGTCTGCCGCTCCTCCTGGATCTTCCAACGCCTCAGCCTTCTCTGCCCCTTCCGGTAGTCCCATTGTTTGGATTCTGGATTCGGGCGCCTCACACCACATGAATCCCGATGCCTCTCTGCTCACTGCTTGTCAGCCTGCGACGCACCTGCCACCGATCCACACTGCAGATGGTTCTCGTTTAGCCATCTCACAGTCTGGATCCATTACTTCAGCCTCCGCCCCTGCTTGTCATCTCTCATTATCTTTTGTGCTCCATGCTCCCACACTCCACATGCACCTGATTTCTGTTAGTGCTTTATGTGACTCTGGCTGCTCTGTGACCTTTACCCCTTCCTCTTGTTCTGTGCAGGATCTGCGTACTGGCCGACCGATTGGAGCAGGTCGTAGGGCAGACGGACTCTACCAGATGTAGTTTCTTCACTCTTTGGATTCGTCATCATCTGGGTTTTGTGGAGTTGTCTCTCCTACTGCCGACCTGTGGCATAGGAGACTAGGTCATGTGTCGGAACCACGACTTAAGAGATTACTCCATTCTGGAGCTCTAGGTCGTGGTCCTTTTTCATCCTTATCTACTTGTACTGGCTGCAAGCTCGCAAAAGCTGCTGCCCTTCCCTTTTCATCCAGTACTTCTCAGAGCTCTGCTCCTTTTGATCTTGTTCACTCTGATATCTGGGGCCCCTCTCCTCTCCCTTCTATGAATGGGTATTTATATTATGTCTCGTTTGTGGATGATTATAGTCGCTACACGTGGGTCTACCTTCTTCGCCGTCGATCGGATATTCTCCAAGTCTATAAGGACTTCACCTCCATGATTCACACGCAGTTTAGTCGGCGCATCAAGATCTTTCGATCTGATTGTGCCCTTGAGTATCTATCTACCGCTATGCGCAGCCTTATTCAGTCACATGGGACTATTTTCCAGCACTCGTGTCCTCACATCCATGAGCAGAATGGTGTTGCTGAGCGCAAGCATCGCCATATTCTTGCGACTACTCGTGCTCTCCTTCTTTCTGGTTCTGTTCCTCGGCGCTTCTGGGCTGAGGCTCTCCTCACCTCAGTCCAGCTCATTAACATCACTCCTTCGTCAGTTCTTCCGGACGACTTATCTCCTCAAGAGCGTCTCCTCTCTACCACTCCTGACTACAGCCCTTTTCGCATTTTTGGGTGTACCTGTTTTGTTCTTCTTCCTCTTCATGAGCGCACAAAGCTGTCTGCTCAGGCAGCTAAGTGCATCCTTCTTGGGATCAGCACTGAGCACAAGGGATATCGCTGCTATGACCCTGTTGCTCGTCGCTTGCGTATCTCTCGACACGTCTCCTTTGTCGAGGATACACCCTACTACTCTCCTGAAGCTCAGGATCTCACCTTTCTTGAGGTTTCTTCTCCATCATCGACACCTTTGCCTCCCTCGTCGGCCTCTCTCGTTCCCCCGGCTCCATTGGCTCCTTTGGCTCCTTCCCCACCACCTACTGCCTCGGCCCCGCTGGCTCCTTTACCAGTTGTTTCCCCAGCGTCTCCAGGGGACTCCTCCGAGGCTTCCTCCTCTATGTACGTGCCTCTCTCTCCTCCCCGGGTTGTCTCTCCATTTCCTCAGGTCTACTCTCGCCGGCCTACCCCTGTGTCTCCGTGTCCTTCCTTCTCCGCGGAAGCCGGCTCCCCTACTGTTGAGGATACTCCTAGTTTTTCGCCTCCTGTGCCTGCTCCGTCCTTGCCAGTCGTGGATCCAGGCCCGCCTCGCTACCCTCAGCGCCAGCATCACCCGCCTGACCGTTTTAGTCACGACACTGGGCCTCCTGATCGTTTTGGTTTTGCCTCTATCTGCAGTTACTCGCCTCGGTTTACTGCCTTTCTTACTGCTGTGCACGCAGATCAGGAGCCCCGATCCTACTCTGAGGCAGTTCAGTTTCCTCAGTGGCGTCAGGCTATGGATGAGGAATTTCACGCTTTTCAGCAGACTCACACCTGGGATGTTGTCCCTCTGCCCTCTGGCGTTAAGCCTGTCAGCTGCAAGTGGATTTATAAGGTCAAGCACCGCCCTGACGGATCCATTGAGCGTCACAAGGCTCGGGTGGTGGCTCGTGGCTTCACTCAAGAATATGGCGTTGACTATGAGGAGACCTTTGCTCCGATGGCTCAGATGACCACCGTTCGTACTCTTCTGGCGGTTGCGGCTGTTCATCGATGGGCTCTTCTTCAGATGGATGTGAAAAATGCCTTTCTTCACGGTGACCTGTCTGAGACTGTCTACATGGATCCTCCTCCTGGTCTCAGTGTTCCTTCTCAGCACGTGTGTCGTCTTCGTCGGGCCATTTATGGGCTCAAGCAAGCTCCTCGTGCTTGGTTTGAGCGTTTCCGCCGTGCTGTCAGGGAACTTGGGTACTCAGAGAGCAGTAAGGACCACTCTCTGTTTGTCCGGTCGTCCCCACAGGGCCGGGCGATTCTACTGTTATACGTGGACGACATGATCATTACTGGAGATGACTCTGCTGCGATTGCTAGTCTTCAGCAGCACTTGAGGAACCAATTTCAGATGAAGGACTTGGGTATGCTTCGCTACTTTCTTGGTCTTGAGGTAGCATACAGTGCAGATGGCATTCTGCTCTCTAAGCAGAAGTACCTTTCATACATCCTTAGTCGTGCTGCCCTCACAGATAACCGCACAGTAGACACCCCTCTTGAGCTTCACTCGAAGCTACGTCCTACAGATGGAGTTCCTCTCTCAGATCCCACTCGGTACAGGCAGATTGTGGGACAGCTTGTCTATCTCTGCATCACTCGGCCTGACATTGCACACGCTGTCAGCATTGTCAGTCAGTTTGTTGCAGCTCCACACTCAGTTCACTACGGTGCTCTTCTTCGGATCCTCCGGTACCTCAGAGGGACAGTTACTCGCTCTTTGTTTCTGTCGTCGTCCTCCTCTCTCAGACTTCGAGCCTACTCAGATGCAGACTGGGCTGGAGATCCGACTACACGCCGCTCCACCACTGGTTACTGTTTGTTTCTCGGCGACTCTTTGATATCCTGGCGCAGCAAGAAGCAGAAAGTGGTGTCACTCTCTAGCACTGAGGCTGAGTACAGGGCCATGGCCTCCACGACTAAAGAGATAGTTCATCTTCGACGTCTCCTCAGTGATCTCGGTGTTGCTTTCTCAGAGCCTACTCCACTTTACTGTGATAACCGGAGTGCTATTCAGATTGCTAGCAACCCGGTTTTTCATGAAAGGACAAAGCACATCGAGATTGACTGTCACTTCGTCCGACAGGAGTATGAGGCCATGACAATCTCACTACCTTTCATTCCCTTAGCAAAGCAGATCGCAGACTTCTTCACAAAGTCACATCCTACACCACGTTTTCGATCTTTAATTGCCAAACTCTTGGTGCATGATCCACCCTGAGTTTGAGGGGGGGTGTTAAGATGTATTAGTGTATATACATACACTCAGCGTATATATGACTCGCATGTATTCTCCTTATATTGCCAATTGGCCTAATGAGAGCTCCATTCCATTCTCTCCCCAAACCCTAGCTCTCCCTCTCTCTTTCTTCCTCTAGGGTTTGTCACAAAGCTAATCCGAACTAGACCTGATTCAAGGGTATAATGCGGGTTCGGGCATTTGAATCGGTGAAAATCTGAGCCAGTTCGGGCGAACTGGTTTGGGTTCGGACGAACCGTTAAAACACGCTTAAAATAGCCTATTGTTTCATATGAAAAGATGGTCCAGACCTACTTAAATAGCCGAAGATAACATAAAAATCTTGTTTGGAGTTTTCATCGTAGGCCTCAACTTGTATCTCACCGGCCCTGGCTCAAGGTACAAAAAATCAAAATATTTCGTGAAATTTTGCAATATATTTCATTTTTCAATACACTGAAATGCAATATTTCGTGAAACCTTGCGATATATCATAATAATTCGCGAAATATGTTGTGGGGGGTTGAATGATGATCGCAATCGATATTTCGAACCTTCCCAGGGCTCATGTGAAAATAAGGCCCCCAATATAAGCTCTCTTAAAATCAAGGTTTGAGAAATAGGATTCGGCCGGCTGTTCTTCAAACAAAAAAATTAAAATCATAAAAAATAAAGAATTAGTGTCTGATTTACTCAATTCGGGCACGGATTGGTTGTTTTAAATTCAGGTCTTGTGATAGATGGATCATGGAACAACTACTAACTTCATATATGGCATTCAAACTAATAGAATGTTGATATGAAGCTAATCCGAACTAGACCTGATTCAAGGGTATAATGCGGGTTTGGGCATTTGAATCGGTGAAAATCTGAGCCAGTTCGGGCGAACTGGTTTGGGTTCGGACGAACCGTTAAAACATGCTTAAAATTGCCTATTGTTTCATATGAAAAGATGGTCCAGACCTACTTAAATAGCCGAAGATAACATAAAAACTGAAAACATAAAAATCTTGTTTGGAGTTTTCATCGTAGGCCTCAACTTGTATCTCACTGGCCCTGGCTCAATAGGTTGGGTGCTCCAAGTTTTAGCATCTCATTCCATATCAAGTTGCACCATATTAAGTCCACTTTGGATAGTGATTTTCATGCAGGAGTACGGATGTAATATTGATTCAAAAACCCTTTTATCTGACTTGATACAATATCATTGTTTTCCGACAACTTTGGATTCAGGCATGTAGGCATTTCATTGGAGATGCTGCTGAAGCTTGTCAAAACTTTTGGCCCTGTGATCCATTCGACAGTATCAGCTAGTTCGCCCGTCGGGGTAGACATCCAAGCAGAGCAGAGGTTCGTCCCTTCTTTCGTTAGTTGCATTTCCCGCTACTGATCGATGCATTGCTAGTTGATTTCCTTCCAAGTCACCATTTTATTTTTTCCATGTCAGGCTGGAGAGGTGCAATGTGTGCTTTATTGAGCTGGAGAAAGTCAAGCAGAGTCTACCTTCTATCACTAGGTGAGCCATCGTGCTTTCTTCGTTGAACTAGAAATGCTGTGCTTTCACCTGACCTATATATAAATCTATAAATAAATACTTATAAAGCTGAGGCTTTTTGTGCCACATGGCTGCCTCCCAACTCTCTCTCTCTCTCTCTCTCTCTCTCTCTCTCTCTCTCTCTCTCTCTCTCTCTCTCACACACACACACACACACACACACACACAACATGATGGGGAGCGGGATTTGGTACCCGATGTATGATCCATTCGAGCGGTATCACAACCATCTGCACAGTGCACGGGATTATTACTAGTTTCTTCTAAAACCCTAGTCATTTTTTGTTTGTTTAGCATCATTGAAAATAGCATAGCAGCATGAAAATAATTTTAGGGTTTTTTGCAAATTGACCCCTACAAACTAGTCTAATTGCATATTAAACCTTGACAAACTTATATTTACATATCAACCCTCCAAAACATATAAAATTATACATATTCACCCCTCTGGTTAACTAATGTCTCAAAATGATGAATATACTTAGAATATTCCTCTATTGACTGTTAAGTATAAATGATGAGAGCTGCCAAACCTATCTAACGAGCGTGAAGAGCTTTCAGATAAGTGTAGAGGACTAGATGATCATCGAGGGGAGATTAGGGTTATGGTACCCACACTAAAAACAACTGAAATTAGTCAACGTGGGTGGTGAGTAACCATTTGTGCATAGGTAAAACGGAATTTTGGACCTTAGGCTAGAAGCTCATCTTGTTTAAATCACTTTATGTTGATGGATAGTAATGGAGGGGTAATTATGCACAACTTTATATGTTTTGGAGGGTCGATATACAAATGTATGGTTTACAGCGGTTAATATGCAATCAGACTAGTTTGTAGGGGTTGATTTACACAAAACCCATAATTTTAATGCGATTTTCCTCTTTTTTTGTTTTTTGTTTTTTACAGAAAAGGAGGGTCGGTTGTGAAGTCCGCACAGGAGCTGAACCTTGCTCTTCAGGAAGTGTTGTGAGTGACTAACTGATAAACTACACATGCATAGTTAGTGGAAACACGATTCTTTTTTCGCCCTCTTAGGCCACAGCCCTGTGAAATGGAAAGCCACCCGGTGTCTCTGAAGCCAGCCATTAACACACGATACCCTTATCGTCGTACCTGTGTACTGTACATGCTAACTGAGTTTACTACGTCGGAATGACTTCAAGAAGCTGAAGCTGTGGTGAGCGGAGACTTGACCACATCAATTTGCCTGTGGCGGGGATTCACATGAAAAGAGAAGGCTTCACCGGAATTTGTGAGATGCTGACCTCGATGCGGAGGGATCAGTGTTGGATTTGTGAGATGCTAACCTCAATATGGTGAACCAGCAGTTGGCTCATTAGGGTCTGTATTTCTGTATTTTCTCCCCCTTTTCATTACATAACAAATATGGTGGTACAAAAAAGATTGGTTGTATGCTTTGTATTGGAGTATATTTCCTGGTTAATCGGATGGTTGGGATGAGGGATAGGGGGTTACAACTTCTCTGATGTAACAGTCTTGACATTGTGTTCTGTTCTTGTTCATACAATTATTTCCTGTCTAGGAGAGAGAGAGAGAGAGAGAGAGAGAGAGAGAGAGAGAGAGAGAGAGAGAGATTCCAAGCAAACTTAATTTAAGGGGACATTACATGTGCTGAGAAATCATTACATATTCTTTTCCTGAGAATTGGAATGCCCTGCGAAATGGGGCCATTCCCATGTTTTTTCCATAAACTAAACATGAGACTTCCAATTCCTTGGAACAACAATTTTTTTTTTTGTGGGATTTTATTTCTCAACCAAACTCCTAAGATTTCTAATTCCCTCTGTACCTCCCCATGCTCACAGTGTGAGCATGTGGGAAGATGGTGAAAACAGTGAGATGAATCATAGGTTGTTTTATGGGAAAAAAAATTTGGGAATTCCAATTCCGAGGAAGAGAACAGGCTCTAGTTGATTTTCTGGTGGAAAGTCGTGTCTGAGCAATTCTACACGCACTTGTGCGCAGACACACACACAGAGAGAGAGAGAGAGAGGAGAGAGAGAGAGAGATTATAAAACTAAGAATTTATTTTACTTATTATCATCCCTTATCACATCAAATTATTAAAAATTTATAAATAATTCGTGAACCGAATGACAAAATGAAATATCATCTAAATTATTCGGCAACATAGGTCACACACAAATAACCCCCGAATTATATATATGTATTTTTTAGGCTACCTATTTTATTTTAGTTATAAATATTTTTTTTTATAAACTAATATAGAACTACTAATGTAATATAATATAGTTTATGTTTTCTGTTTCCCAACTTATTCCAAATTTTTTGGATATTTTCTGAACTCCGGATTTTGCCCCTTGCCGAATTTGTTGCTATGGTGAACATCATCATCCTCCTAACTGGCCCATTTCAAGGGTATATATGTCATTTTGATTTATCCATCATGGCGAAATGACCAAAATCTCTTAAAAGAAACCAAATCAAGAGAACGGTGATTTTCACCCTCCTTTATGGACGGTGCAAAAAAAAAAAACTGAGGAACTAAAATTGTAACAAAAGATTTTTTTTTGTCTCCAACTGATAGCTCAGTACCTAAGACACGCAATCGTTGGCCATGGTCGAGGGTTCGAACAAGTGCTACAACACATTTCTTCCCGCTTTACAGTGGTGGGATTCCCTCTCGTCTTAGTAGTGAGCTTTCCTCTATATGGAGCTACTAAAAATCAGGGCATTGCTCTTGCTCCTATAAAGTGTTTAATGCACTGACCACTATGGTTGTCCTTTAAAAAAAAAATCATAATTTTTCAGGACTAATCCTTATAAAACGAGTCCTTAACTGTAATGGACAAGTCATTATGGGACAAATATTCCTGCAATAATTCATCAACTGATTTGTGTTAAGGCGGCTCCGTCCTCTTTCGCGATATTTGGTTGCAAAAACATAATGAAGGGGGGGCGAAGAATATAAATGCAAAACATCGATCCAAAGCCTAATTCCAATCCAATACAGCACCTATTCGTACATGAGAAATGTATCTGCCACCATGCACTCAATATAAACCTTACATTTGGGGTCATGATTGGTTTAATTCAGTGATTTCGGTGTGATAATAAGGGCAACCGACTAATTACGATTGACAAAATCCTCCTAGCAGTTCTCCCCCTTGTAGAAATTGAGCCAGGCTTCACACATGCGCAATGGATCTCGGATTTTCAAACCTCTGATTACCCTATATCCAACTTTGGCCGCAGATAAGTGCAAGTCCACACGCACGAAAATATCTTGGGGAGTGGAAAAAAACCTCGATAGCATCGGTGAGGGCAATGGCTCGACTCGCTAACTTCCTGGCTCTCCGAGCCTGCTATCCTTCTGGGCTCTCTTCCGCTTCCTATTTCTCTTTCTTTTTGTAGAAGCACCTACCTCGATGCTCTGCATGAAGGAGTCGATCACCGTATGAGCTACAGCAAGAACGTGGTAACCTCGTTTACGCATTGAAAAGGAAAAGAAATACAAATGCAAGGAATTAGATCAGTAAGGAATTAAAAGGAACAGAAAAGAAATTTATCATCAGACAACATGATCATGGGTGTAGGAACCGCCAAGGTGAATATACCCTTGGTGTGGTGTTCATTTGAATATAGGAGTTACTGGGATGTTTATATAAGGAATTGTGTGGTGCTCATCAGTAAATGGTGCATCCATTTATGTACGGTGCCTCCTATAGAAGATCAACAATCAATTCTTCTATAACGAGTGCGGGACATGAGGCTTGAGGAATGTTTGACAAGTTAAATGGAAGCGGACTAGGTAGAATGATTTAGTGCTTTAAGTTGGTTCTCCGCTATTAATTACAGCGCGTTGTTTTATTGCATAAAAGAAAAAAAAAAGTTGGTTTTCTCCATTGAGGAGAATTTTAAAGTGTTGATAATTGAAGTTGTTGGTTGGCTACGATGCAATTAACTTGCTGAATAAAAAGGTTTACAGTCCAAGAAACTGCCAAATATCTATCTACCAACCTATTTAAATCCTGAAGGTTGCAAACAAAAGTAAGAACAAAATCACAAAAGAACTCAGAAAAAACAATATTGATAATAACTTAACTTGATTTTGTGCAACTAAAGATTTTTCCAACAAAACCATAAAAGCACTCAAGAAAAACAATATTGATGCAACTTAACCTGATTTTGCGCAACTGAAGAATTTTCCTTCTTTTTCTTCTTACATGAAAGTGGGTTGGGGCCCTGTAAAACATTGAATGTGGTAATGATTAGTCATTCAAATATCATTGAAAAGATAGGGGAAACGGTTACACAAGCATGTACACACAAACCCTTATGTGTGTGCACGCACATGCGTATCTAATTGTCTACCAATTTATATAAAATTGAACTGATAAGCTACTTACAGAAAGTAATAAATCAAAAAGATGAATTGCATGTAGTGTTTGGAATATCATGGGGTCAACCAAAGCATAACATCGGTAACCAACTATAGGGGCAGTTTAAAAATGCAATTTACCCATAAGAATTATAAGCCCTAACCAAGTCAAAATTATATGTAGATAATTTATTAGTTCTTCTTAAAAATGCCTCGTCTAATGGGTTAGAGATGGCAAAACAATAGTGTTGGAAGATTGCTATCTACTAGGGGCGAAGGAATCAAATTAGATGAGGATTAGTTTATAGTTTCCTAAAATCAGGTTTTCTTATAAGTTTAAAGGATAAAAAAAAAACTATGTAGGTATCCCCCAAAAGTGTTACTAGTGTCGGAAGATTGCTATCACCCAAAAGTGTTACTAGTAGCACAAGTAGACCTCACGAAGGGATTGTTCTGGGAGTAGGAAGATTGTTGTTTCGTCAATGCTGAAAGTGATTCCTCTTCTTCAAAAGAAAACTTGTGTTCCTCGTAGAAGAAAAAAAAACCTTCCAGCAGTAAACCAGATGCAGCTAAGGATGGGAAAGGTCCTGCCTGATACTCGGAAGCCATCAACTAGAGAAGGATAAGGAGATAGAGATCATTGAAATGCTCCCTCCTTCACCTCCTTCACCAGCTCCAATTAAGAACGAGGCAGATATGAAGATCATCGTTGATCTAAAGAAGATCCCTTCAATGCTAAGACATTACGTGCTCATACTATCCCCAAATTGTGCCAAGTTTTGATTGAAGCGTTGAGGGACTTAGTGAAGTATCAAACCCATTTTTCTTAAGTAAAGATGAAGGAGGTGTTGTATGCACGTTATACAACAACGATCACTTTCACGGATGATCTTCTACTAGGGGCGGAGGAAGACAACCAACCTCTTTATGATACAAGGAATAATTAAGGTGGAGGGAATCCGTTGAATATCGATCGATCCTGTATCTTCAGCCCTTCAACAAATTGAAAAGACTAGATGGTTGGAAGCTTATTCACAACCGGAAATGAACTTGATTTCTTGGTTCTATTACTAGTGTTGGAACACAAGTGCTTTATTTTTGAATGGGATGTACCACACAAAATCTCATAAAAAGTTCTCCAAAGCCCAAAACTATAGGGGGCACATGGAAGTCAAATATCGGAGTAAGAGTCGTTTCTCTGATATGGGTCTATGCTTCCTTTAAGGGACCCCATTTTGCTGTGAGGTATATGGCCACGAGACTGATGGCCAATTGCATGAGTTGTTGTAAAAAGAAATAAAGAAATGATGAGATATTCCCTCCTGAATCTTAGCGCAAAACTGGAATCTGATGTCATAAAAAGGAAGCTTTGAAAGGCCGAAAGCATTGAAGTACCTCCTATTGTTTAAAGTTTGTGCTTAATGGACTCTTCAATGTCCAAAATTAAGCTTTGTGTAGTAAAGGCAGACCGAGCTTGTTTTTGGTTTACGTTGCAAATTTCCAAATGATTTTGGATGCTTTGTTCCTCTCAAAATCTTCCTTATGGTACAGTTTGTTAACCTTAGTCTTCCTAACTTTACAAAAAAATCCCACGTAACATCCTCCTGCACCTTATCCACTAACCTTTTGAATCTTTACGTAAAGGTATTCTTACAATATAAATCCAATGGTGTACGATGAACACATAGCCCTTCAATTTTTCATTTACACTTCATCCAACATCCTAAAAAAAGACCAAAATGTCTTTTTTTATGTTCTGACATGGAAATTGTCCGAAATTTCCATAGTACCAACGAAATTATGTTCATTGTTCGACATTCCAAAATGTCGGCCAAAATGACCGACATTAGACCGAAATTCAGCAATCATCTTTATTTTTTTCGAACAATTTCACTGAAAAACTCTTTCACTAAGAGATTCCATCTTTATTAGCGAAACATTACATTTTTTTCCTCGATTCCAATTTTTTCATAACAATCCAATATTGATTAACATTTGAGTGAAATCAATAGAATTTCGGTCAAAATCCAATAAATTTCAACCGAAATCTTTCCTTAAAAAATACAAAATTTCCACCAACATTTAACCAAAACCAGACAAATTTCATTTTATTTGGCCGACCAAAATCAATATTTGAAACACTGGTTATATGATCATAAAGAGATCTTTATGAGATCAACACAATCAGCTTTCAAACATTTGTCTATACCACTAATTCAGCGATATCAGTTCACTAGAAAGGGAAAAAAATCAACTGGGAATGGCGAAGCAATTTGTGTGGCATAGGATCCAATGACCTGATTATCACATGCCAAAAAGTGTGATTGAGACCATGTGCTTTAGACCACTAAATCTACATTTGGCATGAATTATTCCTATTCATGTCATTCTGTGAGAGGGTCAGTCCCATTGGTGAACCCTATGCCCTTACTCTTCACTGTGCCAGAACGCCCAGATTTGATGATGCTAATTTGTGTGCAATGTCATTGCCGAACATGCATTGCTGAGATTGGCAATTTCATGGTGCAATAGTGTTGATGTGAGAGTAAGGTTCCTTGACATCTATCTATTAGTTATACATATCTTATAAGAAAGTGGATAAAACGATTTTTTTCTTCTATTAATATGTCTTTTCCTACTTTGTTTTTACGTTAATTTTAGATTTTTTTAGTAGTCCAAAAGCAAAATCACTGAATCATAAGCATTGAACTATTCCAATTAGTGGTTGAGTCTGTCAAACTGAATCCAAAAATGAGTTTCAAACCTAGGCCAATATGATAAGATCACAAAAGACAACAAAACATGAAATATAAACATTCTTAAAGTTTAAACAGGAGATACAAGATGGATTGCTGCTCAACCAAGAGTCAAATAAACAGTGTTATCAACACTCTTCCAAATTCAGGTTACTTGACATGTCCGTTGCGACACTCCTTGATGCTTCAAAAAGTTAGAACATCTGGCGCATCTACATGAAGGTGTCTCAAGTCTACAATTAAATAAGTAAAAGAACTATCAATGTTATCTATCTATTTCCATACATCCACAGGTTATAGGCAAGTCATCATTTCAGGTTCATTCAAAGTAGTGTTTTAAAAAACTCGCCCCGGGGTACGCCCGGGGGGTGCCCCGGGGCGGGGCGGTCCCAAAACGCCCCGGGTGGATCAAGTTGGGGCTTTTTTCCTGTGGGGCTTACGCCCGAACCACTGGGGCGTACGCCCCGAACGCCCGGACACGCCTTTTATGCCCCAATGGCCTGGGCTTACGCCCCACTGGAGTTTGTCTGCATAGTTGAAAAAAAATGATTTAATTGCTACCGTGTGATCTTTTATATGCGTCTTACTCTCTTGGATGGCGATTATGACATTCTTGGAAACTAAAGTTGTTTTAAATTGGTTATATATCATGTATAGAATGATAGAATCTATGGAATATAAACGTAGATAGTTTGAATTTTGGTTAGAAATTTCGAATTAGATCTTAAATGATATAATGATAAGTTCATTTTTTATTATCGTTTTGTATATATTTGTGATTTATCAACCAATTTTGTAGGCTTAAATGCTTTGTTTGTTTATAAGATTTTTTATTTTGTTTGTTTTTAATCTATTTTCATTATTTATATAATATTTTTTATTTCTATCTATTTTTTAAATTAAAAAATAAAAAATTCGTGGGGCTTACGCCCCGCCCCACATCAGGCAAAACGCCCCGCCTTACGCCCCCGCCTCTGAAAACACTGATTCAAAGTACCCATGTCAGATTCATTTGGGCATCTGACACCTGTCACTTGTCCAAGTAACAAAAAAAATGAAACCTCTAGGCATTCAAGGTACTCATGTCAAATTTGTCCAGACAAGTGACATGTTACTTGTCAGGGTAACATAGCAAATGAAATCTCAAGAATAACGACAGCAAGAAACTGTCGCCTAGTTCCCTCACTCCGAAAGACAATGGTCACGTCTTCCCAAACATTTCAAAGTCCGAACACTGAATACTCTTTTATTACTATCTTTCCAGACCTCACATATCTGAAAGGCAATGGTCACATGAATTTCCAAACATAAAATTTGGAATGGTAAATATTCTACTATTACACTCTTCCGGACCTCATACCAAACCAATGTTATTAAAACCAGACCAGACCGGAAACCGGCGAACCGGTAGGGAAACCGGTCCGTATGCGATATGAACCGGTGTTGGAAAATGAACCGGTATTGAACCGTCGGGCCGGGCGGTTTTAGGTATAAACGAACCGGTTTTTTTTCTTTGGTGCACAAATGCTCTCTCGCTCTCTCAATCTCTCTCTGGGTTTGACTGTGTTTGTTGGGCTGGTGAACCGGACCGGACCGGTACACAAACCGGTTCGTCCTCCGGTTCGGTTCTGACAACATTGTACCAAACAGCACGGCATACAAACTTTCACTCGTAAATTTGATTGCATGGTAGCTAGGGTAGTTTTATCTCCACTAATAGTTGTTCATGTTTGCAGTCACAGGATCATACTACTTGGATGTGATTTTCTAAATGCATCAAAGAAATAAATTCAAAGGTTTTGAGACTATTTACTATTAAGCAAAGATTATCGACAAAAGAAGACAAATACATTAAAAAGATATGTAATCGTAAAATCAAACCTTTGGTTTCTTTCTCTTAAATTTACTTTTGTCTGCCACACCAAGCTTTCTTGCAGCAACAGTATTTCTTGTAGCCTGTCTTTTCATTAATTCATTCTCAGAACCATTATGTTCAGCAGATACATCAGTTATATGGTTATCTGACCCGTCCTTTAAGTCCCTATTATGTAACTTCTGGTATTCGGATTCAGTCATATGCAACCGTTTTTCTTCAGTAGACTTAACATATTCACGTTGAGATGTTGATGGTTGCTCCAGAAATAAGCAGTTTTTCAGACCATATATCACGGGGACACCTGGTACCTGCATTCAAGAAACAAAATCATGTTAGAATTTATTCAATGGCCTAAAAATTGTATTTTTTCCCCAATGCTCAATTAAATTTAGCAATGATATGTGAAATACTGATGAGATTATATAACACCCAAAAAAAATTTCATGTGTTAATCAGAAACTCGATGTTACAAAGCAGCATTAAACACAGTTTTGAACCTCACTACAGTGGACTATCAACCTCAAAGGCATGCCTGATTTAACATACAGATGGATCAAGTAGTTTAAAGATAGAAAAAGAACCAGCATGACTCTGTGTTGTTCATAATCTAATTAGCAACAGCTACAAGAAAAAAGAGATCAAGAGAGGTTGGGAGCAATAGAGGTACAAAAGCTTCTACCTTATCAGTGATAGTGTGATACTTAGCAAACCTAAGGTAGACTATTTATTCACACCCAAACAAGAAGTTGAAAATTGAGAAGCACAATCATGGTTATCAAACTCCCGGTCTGGATCTTCTGATCCATCGGGGGAAAAAATGATCCGGATCTTAAAGTAGACTCCCAAATATGTACAATCTAACCAGAATCCTATCAAAATCGGTAGAATCGTGGAAGTTTGTTGGTTTACTTTTTTAGGGCTTAGTATTTAATGGGCCATACAAATATTGTGTAATTTTTTATTGAGTTGGGTCTTGGAATGTTGTTGGTCTAACAACAACTATATATCAACCATGACCCACGTCATCTATTCATATATAAGAGAGAAAAAGTAAACAACTAGGGTTATTTTATCACGATTCTCATCTTTTAGTTTCTCTATCGCGGGTTTGGTTAGTGACTTGCACAATCAAGACGACATTACACAACGAGTTGTTTGACCTTCATCGACGATCCGAGAGCATCTACGATGACGACTCTTCTTCTCTCGTGCTTTGGGGAAAATCCGACGACCTGCACGAGCAAGCCGACATCAGATCACTTCAAGGCCCCAAGGTATTATCTTGGTTAATGTCTTAGCACAACCAACATCACCTCACAGAAGCGAGATAATACCTAGGACCCTGAAGTGATCTGATGTCAGCTTGCTCGTGCAAATCGTCTGATTTCCCACAAAGCACGAGAGATGAAGAGCATCGTAGATGCACTCGGATCGTCGATGAAGGTCGGACAACTCGTTGTGTGGTGTCGTAGGCCCCATGTTCGCTTCTGTGAGGTCATATCTGATGACCTCACAGAAGCGGCGATATAAGGTCCTTCAACAAAGAAAGTTACCAACTTTCAATATAAGGTTCCAAATTGTGTTAATACTCGTGAACATGGGGCCTATGAAACATCCACATGCATGGAAAAATAGCAGAGGAAAGACGACTACGACGATACAATATGATGTTTGCTCTCAAGTTTCAGAACATCAATATCATGGCAATTCATGAAATAATGTCTCTCAAAACAACCATTCATTAAACTGAAAACCATCCGAGATCCTTTTTTTTAGCAAAAACCATGAATGGATTACTAACAGACCAAAGAGAACCAAAACTATGTGAGTTGGCTACAGAAATCATTACAAAATCATTAAAAGTATCTTAAGCCATCAACTAGATCACTAAGAAACAAACACTGATGGCTAACAAAACTTCTTTTAGGATCCACTCATGTTTTCATAACATCTACAATAGATTAACTACATCTGCTAGATAAATTAAAGAGAATAAAATGTACATGAGAGATTTAGTATATGGATTGGTACGCTTCTTTAGATCGAGCCAAAGAGGACAAATGAAGGTATGTAGTTGCAAAAGCAAATGATCATCATCCAAATATAGTCTGTATAGATGACGATTAGGTGACACACGCACATCCTGAAGTCCACAATAATTGACAAAGTAAATGCTACTACTGTAATGTCTAAAAATGATGGATTTGCTCAAGTGATCTCTAGCAAATATTTTGCCAAGGACGACAGGAGTGACCAGCATAAGAGGTTCCTCCACCACCACAATGGTGAGCGTGTCCTCCACCTTCTACAACACTTCCTCCTCCACCTTGACATCCCCCCAGAGTTCCTATGCAACATGTAACAGAATGGGCGGAAGCCGTGGCAGTTACCAGAAGAACCAGTCAATAAACCCTATACCCTCAAGTCCCTAACAATAGATATAGATCTAACAATGACAATCACTTGATTATATCCTATATTTATGACATTTTTTATAATCTCAACCCATAACTTTGATATACAATCTGATCTCTTATCTCCACCAACTCATTTGCTTCTGTTGTCTCCTTAAAATGGGTTAGGACACAAAAGGATTCGAACACAGACCATGTATATCCAAAATCAAACCTAATAAAGTGGCGTGCAGTATTCTGGGACCCATACCGTATCTACTATCTAGATAGCTATCGGACCATAATTGGTGTATTCCTTGGTATGAATGCAATATTTTGATCGTTTCATCATTATCATAATACCAAATGCATATTTTTCATTTCACATTTGTATAGACCTGAGTTGATACAAGAGTGCTTATCTGGGAAAATATACAAACACCCTTGATGCCAAACATTGGTTGAAGATTCCATTAACAAGAGCTAAGAGAGGTGGAAAGAGAAGAGATGTGCATATTTGTCATTCCTTTTTTCTTTGTAAGGGGTGTTTCTCGACCTCTGCCCTACCATAGATACAAAATTGGGTATAATGAGAAGAATAGACAAAGCCTAGATTAGAAAAGGAGATGAGTGTATGGGCATCTCCATACGGTTGAAAGATGATAATCATTATCAGATTTGTGAAACTAAAAATCCGAGGAAACCACACCATTTAATACATTTTCAAGATTTGAGCAAAATTCAAGTACATGAATAACACAAGAGTCTCATTGACCAAATTTTGGAAACAATGAACAATGGAGATAAAGTAGAAGGGGCAGAAGTCTGACCTCCCGATACTTCTTCCGGAGATCTGTGTCTTGGGTGGCGAGGAAGAAGTGCTCGGTGTTGGCCTCCCCAAGGACCGCCTCTATGCACGCCGTGGCACTCACACGCCTCTCGTGATCGCATCTAGCGGTGACGAGGTGGTGAGCGGCCTGGAGGGCCTCGGCGTGGGACTCTCCCAAGCTATTGAGCTCCGCAATGATGCATCTGCGCATCCACGAATGAGGGATCGTCAGCAAGAGAGAGAGAGAGAGAGAGAGAGAGAGAGAGAGAGAGAGATGGGATGGGGGTTTGTTTGGGCGGGGATGACCTGGTGGTGAAGAGGAGGGCGCGGGCGCCGAGGAGGCGGGAGATGGCGTCGTTGGCGGGGGTGAGGCGGTGGAGGAGGAGGTGGTGGATGAAGGTGCCGTCGCAGAGGACCTTGAACGGCTCCCGGAACCCGAAGCACGCCGAGTAGAACCTCACCACCTTGCGGTGCCGCTTCTGCTTCGTCACCCTCATCGCTCCCTTCTTCCTCCTCGCTCGACGACGCCGCCCTGCTTCGAAACCCTAACCCTAGCGCCCGCAGTTCGTCGGCTTTTCCGATGGCTTGGGCCTTGGTGCAGGGTTTAGGCCTTTTAGGGTTTGGAGGTGCTGGATGAGGGCAGGGTCCTCAGCAAATGTGGGCTGAAAAGCTGAGTTACGGCCCATTCTCGACGGCCCAAATAGCACATGTCTTAATTAGCTAGCAAAATAGGACTTTTGTGATAATCGTTTATTCAATCCAGCAATCTATCAATCTTTTAGAGCTGGGCCTTTAGTGCCACATGGCAGCCTCCTCTCTCTCTCTCTCTCTCTCTCTCTCTCTCTCTCTCTCTCTCTCTCTCTCTCTCTCTCTTGCTCGTGCGGTTAGCTGGATTAGTTGCTGGATGTGCGATCTGTCTGAGCTGCATTGCAATCGTCCATGCATTGCACATGATTAGTACTAGTAATCTCAAAATTTCAGTGAGTATAAGGTATTGATGTGAGACATGGCTTTCTGTGAAAAACGAGAAAAACCACTGTGAGCAATCACTCGGGAAGGGCTTCACTATCAATGACGTGATTGCAACACTACCGACATGAGACAGATTGCAATGTTGACAGGCACAAGTGAAGGGTCGTCCATGGGTGCAAGATCGATGCACCAACGGGCCTGGGTACAACATCGCACGACGATTGTTGGGGACGGAAGCAGCGGCAAGCACCGGTTCATAATCATTGGCGAGTGGTTAATCGATGTCGATAGACAAGGATGCAGCATCGCTAACGTACAGGTGGCGGATAAGGGCGTCAGACGTCAAGCACTGGCTAATTGAGCAATAGAATTCTAATCAAAGATGGTGGATGAACACAGGTACAATTGCAGGAAAGCGGGATGACTAAGTCATTGCACGGATCACAAAGCACACATGGGATGCGCAACACGGAATACAAAGCATAACTAAATTTCTAACTAACATGGGTCTCATACCAATTTCCATTTGGTACATTAGCTAGACAACCAACTTATCGCAGCACACAACAAGAAGCTAGCTAGAGAAAGTGCATCCAGAAGTCCGGAAAACACTTCCGAAGGACGGAGCATGTCAGTTAACATGCTCTTTCGCCAGGCCGCCGTACCACCACGATTCGGCGCAAGTTCTTTTATGGTCCATGTTTTTCTCCGCTGGCCGCCATCCCCGTCCTGTATGTTGCTCACAGCCTATTGAACCGCCCACAAGGAAGAGGCCACGAGCAGAAGCTGCATCAGGGATGGATCCAAGGGGGCGTGTGGGGGCGATCGACCCCCTAGATTCAAAAGAGAATCCTTTCCTACAACTATAATAGCTAAGATTATTTTAAAATTATATAAGTTAGACCTCCTAATTTTTAATAAAATTTAAGACACCCCCCCCCCCCCCCCCCCCCTCAAGGTTCGATTTCTGGATCCGTCCCTGAGCATGATCGTGAGCGGAGCTCTCTTCAGGGCTGATTATCTATGGTGTTCCGATCTTCTCCGGCCTTGCCGATCAAACTATGGGGCCGGTTTCGAATTTTTAAGGGTGGAGATCCAGCAGAGGAGAGTGGAGTAACTGATTTCAAGAGAACTTGGGAGTGCATGAGCTCAAGGGAGCACACCAAGTGCACTGAGAGCATCAAACTTAGCTCCCACCCCATAGTAGAACTCTTATCAGGTCATGATCTACATCCTCATTTCCTTTAAAATGAATGATTGGCTGCTATTTTAAAATTGGGATTTTTGCAGATAAACCCCTAACAAATAACAAAGTGAGATATTACAAAAAAACCTATGATTTTTAAAATTCTATCTCTGAGCACCATTCAAATATCTTGAAATTTACAAAAAAGACATTACAGCTAATTTTTGACGTTTTACCCTTGAACTGCTCGGTGTTTGTGCACACGAGCACCGACAATGACCAGGGGTAAAATGGTGAAAAATTGACTATATGGGGTTTTTCCAAGGAAAAAAAAAAGAGATATGTGCTAAGAATGTCTAGAGAATTTTGTATAGATAGAACTTTCCGCAATATCAAGCTTTTTTAGGGATCTATATGCCAAATCTTTATAAAGTTAGCTTTTTTTTTTGTTTTGAAACCCCGCCATACCATAAGTTAGGCAGCCTCCGATCAGTTATATTATAATAAGATTAGATTACAATGTGACTACAGAGATCTCGAGCATTGTCATTCCACAGATTGAATATCAAGACGACCGATCTATGTAGCTCCTCTACACCTCCCATCCTGCTGTTGAAAATACAATTTCTCTCGAGTCGATCAGATAACTCTAATAATCCATATCGCCAAGATGTTCCAAGGCGCTCGGATTTGTCACCTCATTTATTTTGATCAAAGAGCCTTGAGGTTTCTTGGGTGGGATGCAATATCATATTTGCCCTCGAAGTGATCCCACACTATTTAAAGTTTAGTTATCCAAATTAGGAATGCAATATGGTATTTTGATGCTTATTTAAAATATTGAAATAGGTGAAAGGTTTGGCGTTATCCATTTAGCCCTATTGAGAAGGTAGTTCTGTTCCATGGGTGTAATGTGATAAACCCGAGTGCTCCAAAAGACCGAGCTCGTGAAGTTATGAGAGCATAGTGGGTATATTAAGAGAGGCCATTCTGCTCCTCTAACCAATATGGTAATGTGGGACTATTCCGGTGGGATAGTTCACATCCTCTCTCATGCGTGGTACGTGTGGCAAAGCATAATCGGGCGACGCTCTCAGAGCAAATTGGACTATGATATCTTGTGACAACACCCAAGTGTTTCAAAAAGCCAATCTCCTGAAGGGAGGAATTAAAGCACTGTTGTTGCGATCCGAGCCCCATCGCAGCGGAACACGACTTGCATAGTACCACCACGGTGGAGACGATCACCGACAAGACCGAGAGGAATAGAATAAACACAAGCAAAACACCCGAGAAGTTCCGGCAATGACTGATCAATGGATTTACTAGTATGAAAAAAACCCGAGTACAAGAACAATTGACTCTAACCGATCCCTCATATACCCACAAAGAGATCCCCCAAGGTGAATAGATCTCGTAGCCTTACATCCCGAAGATAAGAAGAAACCATTCCCGAAAACCCTCTGGTCTCTAATGGTTTCCTCTCCCTGGATGACGGCTACCTTCTAAACCCTAACCTGGGATAGTCATGTGTCACCATGATCCTCTTTCTTCATCCTTAGGGGGTCCTTTTTTAACCCCAAGTTCATGCAAGACCTAGGAGAGAAGATAGAAACAAACTTCTAAAAGTTATTTCGAAAACCCACAAAAAAACGCAACCAAAATCGTGTTCCGCACATGCCTATCCGGTGCCTGGCGCCCTGGGTGCCAGTTTCCTGTGCACGGGCCCGGACCGCCTTGAGTTGGCGCCCAGGGCGCCGGTTCTGGTGACTAGTGCGCCAGGCCCCTTTTTCACCCCGTTTTCGCTCCGTAGCCGCTCCATCTTCCGCCATCCTTCGCGCACGAACCTTGAACATGTTGAGGACTTGTTTTAAATCAACATCCTCAACAAGCACATTGGATACATTAAAAGAGTCCACCCCGCTCTCTTTATCGATGACCCGTGGGATAGTCCCCATGCAAAAATCAGCAATTCTTCTTTTAGGATATCGAAGTTGCAAAATAGGAGACGTGCAAAAGATAAAAAAAGATTGAAGATAAAGGATCACTTACTTGTGCCATATAGCGACTAAGACTCCGTTTGGATAAGATTCTTATTCCGGGACTCTTGGAAGCTAGTATTTCAAAAACGAACGGCTATTAGGAGCCCGTTTTGGGGTCTATGGAGAAAGTTTTTTTGGGATCTGGTTGCATCTAATTAGACTCTCAATCATTTTTTGAGGAGAAATGTTATTCAGCCCGAAGGTTTTCCCGATTCCACCAGCCCGATTGACTTGACAGCATACACCTGGTGGCTGAAACCCACTAGTAACATTTAAATCTTTTACTATTCGCTACTCTTCATGTAGCGAATAGCAATAATCTGCAAATGGTATTCTTTAGCTACAATACATTTGCAGATTGATACTCTTTGCTAAGGTGACTTCACTATAGCATATACAGTGATTGCTATAGTGATTTCACTGTAGCAAAGAGTAACAATCTGCAAAAGTACTGTAGCAAAAAGTAACAATACACAAATGTTATATTTTTAGCTATAATGATTTTGCTGTAGCAGATAAAATGATTGCGACAATAATTTCACTCTAGCAAAGAGTAACATTATACAATTGTTACTCTTGTAAGAGTAACATTTGCATAAGAAAAATGCTATTCAGCTCGAAGGTTTTTCGATTTTGCCGACCCGATTGACAATGCAGCAAGCAGCTGGTGGCTGAAACCCACTAGAGACATTTAAGTAGTCTTTTACACCACCAATTGCATGTTGCCACATCAATCGGACTGAGCGGAATTGGAAAAACCTTCGGGCTGAAAAGCATTGCCCTTTGCATAATATTACTCTTTGCTACAATGAAATCATTGTAACAATCAGAACAAAAATAAACAGTGTTGATGTTCCTCGAGCTCGACACAGCACATGATGGTCGAGTCAATTCTCTTAACATCTTCAGTATGATTGTGCCTTTACCCCCGCAGTGGTCGATTGAAGCTTTATGAAAGGGATGACCACCCAAAATCAAAGGAAAATGCTTCTTGGTTAACCTGACTTTCAAATTTTTGACCAACTTTTGATCGCAGCCGTCCGATGCACCCATGTCTAACCAGTGAATTGCACTCAGACTTGGTGGTTGCATCCTGCCATCATATCCCCTAGGGAAAATTTTAGACACGTCCTAGTGCGCAACTAGGCTAAGTCAATCTTGCTTGTTGAGTTCGACTCCTCTAAAGATCTGTTTGGTTGGAGGAAGTTGGAACCGGCGTGTTCCAACTCACACGTGTTCCGCTAAAGCAGCTATTTAGTTTCGTGCGGAGACTCCCAACCAGATGAGTTTCAACTCCTCTGTGGGTTTCGATTGTATAGAAACCGCGTGAGTTTATACCTTCAACGGTACCCCACGCGTGAGTTGGAACACACCGGTTCCAACTCCCTCCAACCAAACAGACCTTAAGGTTCGTCTTTTCTCTTGCTTCACTCGATGGGCGTGGAGGGAATCACAACCGTCCGATCAAGATGCAGTCGGCGCTGAATGCAATATTTTGTCGAGGTTTCTGTCATCACGGGACTATGATGCGCACTGGGCCCCGACTAAGTGATAGGACTCATCCTAGTTGAGTATAGTATATGGATAAGGAGGACCACCATTATCATCAATTAAGAGCCTTCATTGCCAATGTGAGTTATCTTATGGGCTGCTTGTTTGTGAGGCATATGGCGCCGGTGTATGAAGCTTTAGTTGTTTGGAGGCTTGCTTCTGTTGCTTACTCATCCTTGCTTGTTGAACAGCTAGTTCCACTACATCAGTAAGGAGAGCGGGATGGCCTCTCTTAATATACTCGATGTACTCTCCTCCTTTCAAGAAATTAATCTTTTGGAGCAGTGTTGCGACTTGGTATCAAAGCTGGCTACGTTGCATCCGCAAATGTTAAAGGTCAACCTTTTTGGAGCACTTGGGCGTTGTTACATTGCTATTTTTATTAAATTCTAAAATCCCGTGAACGTGACATCAACAACCAGAATTCACACACACAAACAAAGGTAACAACGACTTTGAGGAAAAGTTCGCTCCATAGAGTCCAAACCCGGAGTTGAGCAAGAAACTTCTCAAACGAGAGAGAGAGAGAGAGAGAGAGAGGAGAGAGAGAGAGAGAGAGAGAGAGAGAGAGAGAGAGAGAGAGAGAGAGAGAGAGAGAGAGAGAGAGAGAGAGAGAGAGAGAGAGAGAGAGAGAGAGAGGAACTACGACTTGGACAAGAGCCCGTTGGTAATCCAAGAATTTGAGAGTGATGTTTTCTGAGTTATCTGGTGCCTTCTTATCTTCCATTTTATTTTCAGTCCAGAACAACTTTCTTTTACATTCGGTTATGGGTAAACTTTCATTTCCTCCCATTTCTTCGAGAACGATTTTGTTCACCGTCCTTGGATGAGGATAAACATCGTCATCCTCATTTTTGATCCAATTAAAGAGTTTTTAGTCATTTCACCATGATGCATAAACCGAAATGACATATATATCATTAAAATGGATCAACCAATAAGGAAGACACCATGATGTATAAACCGAAATGATATATATACCCTTAAAATGGATCGACTGATAAGGAGGATGGTGATGCTCCCCCCTCCTTCAAGGATGGTGAACAAAATCCTTCTCTATTTTCTTCGATAATGGAATCCTAATCTTTCCAATGATTCGATACGATTGATATGGTGGTCACTTTCGAGGAATTTCGACCCCGAACCAAGGGGAGGCATGCCCGACCATCGGTG
>OX393554.1:17157230-17487230 GCA_947650365.1 Chamaelirium japonicum
ACACTAGATCGCGTGTTCTTTGGAGAAACGGCAACAAGGCGGTGAGCGTCGTTTCCAGACACATGATGATATGTTTAGTGGGATCTTCTACCAAAACACCTGATCTGAATGTTCGTTGCAGGTGACATGGGTGGGCGACGAGACGAAGGTGGCGGCGTGGCGATACGGTGAATGATGTATTCATCAACGGAGCCTTCTTCGGGGCGACGGGGTCAGGGTGGGGCCGGGCCGAGGTATGGTAGGCAGCAAAAATTTTCCGGTGGAGAGGGCCGATACCGTGAGGGCGCTGACGAGGGATGCCGGCGCTCTCCGATGCTCGAGGTCAGGATGCTGATTGAAGCCTAGTTTGTGTGTATAGCTGATGTTGTATGAGAGCTAACAATGAAGAGTTCTTCAAGAATGGAGGAACCCCTGTGCTGCTCTTCTGTTGTGCGTTGTATCGAAGGGTTATGATCTTGTAGCCTTAGATGTTGCTTGTAGCTAGTGAAAGAATGTTCAACATCAATATACAGGGAGGATCAAAACAAATGTGTTACAAGATGATTGTTTAGTCTCTCTCTCCATGGGAATTAGAGATAATGGTTAAAGAATTATAAGTCTAACATGGGGATTTTTTGAAATATTGGGTGCGAATCGGTGAAATATGATAATTATTTTTTTTTTTAACAATATAGACAAGTTATGGAATATTCGACTATTTTTTAACTTTAAAAAAAGAGAGCATATTTTTGTGTGTATATTAGAATTTCAATTTTGATAAATTAAATTTATCAACCAATTTGTATTTGTTGATTACCAATGTGGAACCTCGACAATTAATGTTGGGAGGGACATCAAACCCTCTCCCCCACTCACCTAAATTGCATACCCGTTCGATTGGTTTGGCTCATTTAGAGGAGGAGGAGGAGGAGGAGGAGGAGGAGGAGGAGGAGAGAGAGAGAGAGAGAGAGAAGAGAGAGGAGAGAGAGAGAGAGAGAGGAGAGAGAGAGAGAGAGAGGAGAGAGAGAGAGAGTCCTTGATATTGTAGCAGCTACAGTAAAACACCCCCATAGCACATATTATATATAGCCAACCCTCACCCACCAGGGGATTGGAGGAGTTGGCAAAGCAACTGATGCTTTGGGTGATGAGGTTGTGGGTTCAACTCTTCCTCCCCTCGATTTACCTAGGAGTGAAGTGGGAATTGCCGAGTGGGGTCGGGCTTCACTCCACCGGAGGGATTAGTCCGAACCTGAAGTGGGCCATTGCCCTGAAAGATTTCGGGACACCCGCCGATGTCAAAAAAAAAAAAAAAAAAAAAAAAAAAAAAAAAAATATAGCCAACCCTCTGGATGCCAAAATTGATCTCTCTCTCGTAGTCTTAGTAAGCACAGCCCCTTGCACCCGTCCCTTTGATCTCTCTCTCTCTCTCTCTCTCTCTCTCTCTCTCTCTCTCTCTCTCTCTCTCTCTCTCTTCTCTCTCTCTCTCTCTCTCTCTCTCTCTCTCATCTCCTCTCTCTCCTCTCTCTCTCTCTCTCTCTCTGCTAGCTCAAGTGACCGGCGACCCTGATTTGGCAGCGCAACGCACGACCACCCAAACTAACACCACATGAACGTTTCTTAAAAAAACACGTACAGACTATTGTATGTAGCTGTTACATTTACAATATCACTTGGAAAGCCTTCTCTTATGTAGAGATTGGATAGCAATTCTATGACCTCAATTATAATATACCACTTGATTGTCTTCTTGGAAAGGTGTATATCTCTGACCACCAGAAATTAGTCAGCATGAGCTAAGTCTTCAACCACTGGGTCATCTCCACTCTTGCTGCTGAACCTTTCTAATTGCTATCAACGAGCCCCCCTCTATCAAGAGGTCCATTTTTTCTTTGATTAAAAGACGCTATAACTCAAAATATAATCTTTCCCGAGTTGTGCTAGTTAATGAAACTAGGCAATGCCCAGGATATCATAAATATATCAAAAATAATCACAAAAATGGATGGAAAAAAAACAGCATAAAAAATATACCCTAACAATATACCATAACCCTAAACCTAACCAAAATTAATGTAGTAGACCGAGATCATTGTAGCAGCATGAAATACTGTAGCAGTCCAAAATTGCTACATAAATTTGTGTCTACTATCCGTACGTATTCTACATGATTTAGTGGTTGAGATAGGGTCGAAATCTCCTTGATGGGGTTTCCTATTTTGGAGGAATTGAGATCCCGTGGATCTCTCCACTCAAATCCTCCTATGGATCTTCCCATATGGGGATTTCGGCTAGGGTTTATCCCTTGGCCAAAATCCTCATGGTGAGGAACCATAGGGTGTGGCTAATATGACCCCAAGTTCTGGCACTCCCTTAAGTAGAAAAAGATCACATTCTATTAGCCCAATAATGATGCGACATGGCTTCTTCTAGTCTAACTAGAAAACCAATAAGAGAACATAGTTAATTAACTAATAATTAATTATGTGCCAATATTCATTTTGGACAATTATGATAATACCCCTACACTCAAGAGTTATCTCCTTAGTCCACCAGGAAGTTGACCTAAGAGAGAAATGGAGTCGCACTCCATCCTGTAACGTTTATGACACCTCCTATATTTTATGAAAGTTATTTGAGTCCACTTAATTAGGCTGTAATGACTTCTCCTATAATGTTTGAGGTCCAACTTAGCCACAGTTGACACTTATGATATTTCTAGAGAAAATCAACGTAGTCAACTTAGTAAAGACCTAGTGATACCAGTGAACCCTAGGGATTACATATGACTAACTTCCACACATCAATGTTCATATATTCTTTTCACGAGCCTATGGCCCACTAGGTGGGGTCCTACTAAGAAACCCTAATCAAACTAGGCATTCCTCTGTTAGAGGACTTTAGGAAGGGATCGCTTCGGAATCATAATCCAATTAGAAAACTCAAGCTATGTGCTCCTAATCCACATGCCTTAGGCTTCCTAGTTACTATGGATTCAACCACTATCAGTAGACCCTAGCGGCATTGATCAGGTTTGCTTGGCTGCTAGATGTGGCTAGGAGTTGGAATCTTTGGGACAATGATAACATTGGCTCTCATTGATGCCATGGCCTAGGCCATACCACTGAATAGTATCTACAGTCGCTACTAAGACACTGTTGCACTTCTTGGTCATTAGTAATTATGTCAGTACCCTTTACCCTACTATATTGCACTTGAATCCCTTTAATTCGGTATCCGTGAAACTAACTGAGATTAGTGCTGGCTGTCCCTCTTATATTAGTTCACCCACTTAAGTCTTGACATCTCAAAGCTTTGTGATCACCACCTTATGTACGTGTACGGCTGGCCAGCCTTGGTGATCATCCCTTTATGAGAGTCATTCAATAAGACGCCTAGTTCCCCTCAGAGGATATGGAATTCCAAGGACTACTTGCATTCCCATTGCGCTCAACACAAACTGCCCAATCTATTCAGTGTGAGTATTAGTGATGTGATCCTAATCAAGTGTCGTCATTGTTAGAATTGGCATATAGGACACACCAATCCCAACAGCAGGTTAGACAAAAATATTTTTCATTGTATATTAATGGAAATGATATACATGATGCACATGAATCCACACACACACACAAAAGATTGGTGAAATATAATTTCATGAGAGAGAAAAAGATAGACCATGTGAGAGTTGGGTGGGGTGGGGTTTGCAATCGATAGCTGCCACCGGTCCTCCATCTCCTTCCTTTCTTCCTCTTTCTCCTCCTCCTCCCCCTTTTTCCTCTTCCCTCCTCCTGCCTGCTCCATCTTCCCCACCGAAACCATGACCCCTTGAGATGTGTCGATGGATAGCCATTGACATGTCTCCAAGGTGGTTAGGGTGTTGGTAGGGAGGGAGGAGGAAGAAGAGGAATAAGAAGAAGGGGAGGAGGAAGAAGAGGAAAGCACTAGGAAGGTACGTAGATGCGGCGATGCCTCATAAAAAGGGTGCTTATATCACGGCAGTGGATGCTCATATCAATTTGGGTTATAACGGTAATTAGATTGGTAGGCAGGGCCCACCTGATGCTTCCCTTCGTTTTTCAGTTCTAAAACAGTTGCATAAACACACCCCTATGGTCAGTTCGAAATGGTACAGAGAGTAGCGGATGGCTGGCGGGGTTGTCGCTCGTTCGGTAACGGTGAGAACCGGCGGTGACCGGAACGTGCGTTCTTGATCCGAGATAAAGGGGGAGAAACCCTCGCACCGATCGATCGAAACCCTAGTGATGATGAAGGGGAGGAGGAGGGATGGGGATTCTTGAGCGCCTCCTCCTCGGCGGTGGAAATCCGGCCGCCGGGATGGGGGGCGATCACAACCTCGCCCCCGACCCCATCCCCCAGCTCTCCTCCATCGCCAACTCCGTCGTCTTCCGGTGCTCCAAGTACGCTTCTCTCAATCCCCCCCCTATCGTTTCTTTGCCGAATCTTTGGATTTTTTTCCGCGCATTGGGCCAAGATGGCCCAAAAACTGATTTTGGTTGCTGATTATGATTGGAAGCACGGAAACCCTAGCCCCAATAGTATAGGGTGACCCACGGATTGGCGCTGATTCAGTGAGAAGATTCCCTCTCCAATGCTTGTGTGGTATTGCAATGGCAAACTCTGTTCTTTCCATTTTCAGACACTAAAAATTATCCAAGGCATAGTATGTGATATTTGCATGGGTGTGGGGGATGACTTTCGTGCCGACCCGAAGACTCCGCCCAACCAGTCAATCGAGTTGAGTTGAAGGTCTGATCGAATGTTTGTCTAGTCTATAGGCTCGGATGTCGATGTCTTTGAGTTGGATCTTCTGAATATCGAAAGAATGTTGACATGTGATATAATCTCGGAGTTCAGCCGAAGCCTACGTCTCCGTGCTATAGGGAGCAACCCGAATTCACTAACACTTTGCTCGAAGTGACCTCGACAGGCCGAGTGTCACTGGTCTCTTCGAAAAGAAGATCGAAAGAAAAGGAATATCGAAGGGTTAAGATATCAGAGCTCTGGGTTTTTGAAAGTCTAATTCAGGAATCAGATATTCCATCTTTAGGATCAGATCTTCCATCTCAGAGCCCAGATCCCTTTTACACTTGTAGGGTCTGCTATTTATAGACTTTTCTGGAAGGAAAACAGGGGCAAATGGCGGTTTCTGTTGTCGTATTCGGGGATCCCCCAGGTAGAGCTGGTGGGTCCCGCTGTCGTCTTTGTGGACCCCCCAGGCAGAGCTGGTAAGTCATATTGTCGTCTCTGTTGACCCCTCAGGCAGGGCTGGCGGGTTTCGCTGTCGTCTCTGTGGACCCCCCAGGCAGGGCTGGCGGGACCCCCCAGGCAGGGCTGGCGGGACCCCCCAGGCAGGGCTGGCGGGTCCTGCTGTCGTCTCTGTGGACCCTCCAGGCAGGGCTGGCGGGTCCCGCTGTCGTCTCTGTGGACCCTCCAGGCAGGGCTGGCGGGTCCCGCTGTCGTCTCTGTGGACCCCCCAGGTAGGGCTGGCGGGTCCCGATGTCGTCTCTGTGGACCCCCCAGGCAGGGCTGGCGGGTCCCGCTGTCGTCTCTGTGGACCCCCCAGGTAGGGCTGGCGTGTCCCGTTGTCGTTTCTGTGGACCCTCCAGACTAGGCTAGCGGGTCCCGCTGTCGTCTCTGTGGACCCCCCAGGCTGGGTTGGTGGGTCTCGCTGTTTGTGGAGCTTCTGGTCAAAATTTGCACCCACAGTTACCCCCTCCAAGTTAGCAAGGGGCTGAGCTCGCTGATTTGGACCCCAGGTGCAAAATCCAAACCCCCTTGCCAAGGGTTTGTGATATTGAGGCATTCGTAGGACTCTGGTGTCTGCAAAGAAGAAAAACCTGTTGATAGATTGCTTCAGCCAAACTTGGCTGATCGGTCGAACTTGACCGATCGATCGAATTTGTCCGATCGGTCGAATTCGACCGATCGGTTAAATTCAACCGGTGGGACTTGGGTCGATCAGACAAAAAGCTGTATTTTTTGTCCGATCCTTTGGAAATACACCCAATCGTTTGCCTATCGATCGGGTTGCCTTCTATCGATCGGTCAAATATGCCCGATCGGTCGAATTTGTCCGATCGGTCAATTTTTTCCGATCGGTCAAATTCGATAGATCGGTCAAATTCAACCGGTGGGACTTGGGTCGATCAGGCAAAAAGCTATGTTTTTTGCCCGATCCTTTGGAAATTCACCCGATCGTCTGCCTGTCGATCGGGTGTTGTCTTCGATCGATCTGTCAAATTTGCCCGTTCGGTCAAATTTGTCCAATCGGTCAAATTTGCTCGATCTGTCAAATTTGTCCGATCTGTCAAATTTGTCTGATCGGTCAAATTTGATCGATCTGTCAAATTTGCCCGATCTGTCAAATTTGTCCGATCGGTCAAATTTGCCCGATCTGTTGATTCGGTGGACGGGAGACCCCCTGCCAAGGGTCGGTGGACTCGATCGTCTGCCTCTAATGTTGATGGATTAGATCGGAGAGGAGAGGATGGACTCTACCCATGACTGTTGCAAACTGAGGATGTTGGAAGAGGACTGTTGGAATTGATTCCGATCGGTTAAAATTGAAGATTGGTATGAGAAACCAATCGTAGCCATCCATCACTACCAGATAGAATCATGATCGTTTGTCACCCAACCGCAACGATCTGACTCCAAGCCGATAGCGCACCATTTGATCGTTCGATCAACAGATCGGTTTCGATTGGCCGATCGGGTGTCTGAAGGATCGTCGGGGATCGCATTGTCGTTGCTGGAGAAGGGCAAAGGGGATCATCGCCAATCATCGATTGCCGGTTGGGCGAAGGTCGCCGATCGGGCGAAAGTTGCCGATCGGGAGAAGGTCGCTGATCGGGCGATAGTTGCCGATCGGGAGAAGGGCGCCGATCGAGCGAAAGTTGCCGATCGGGAGCTACCAGCCGGTTGGGATTTCGTCGATCGGTTGGAAATACGCGTTTGGCTCCAGATCCAGTAGGTTTTTGGCCGATCGGGTGGAGGACGAAGGGGAAGAAGGGAATCGGACACGGGAGGCCGATCACTGTCCGGGGCATCGAATGCTAACGGACGATCGAGGTTCGGGGATCATCTCTCTGTGTCCGATCGAGGCTCGGGGGTCAGCCCTCGGTGGATGATCGAGGCTCAGGGGTCGGCCTCCATGGACGATCGAGGCTCGGGGATCGGCCTTCTGAGGACGATCGAGGCTCGGGGATCGGCCTTCGGAGGATGATCGAGGCTCGGGGATCGGCCCTCTGAAGACGATCGAGGCTCAGGGATCGGCCTTTGGAGGATGATCGAGGCTCGGGGATCGGCCCTTGGTGGACGATCGAGGCTCGGGGGCCGGAGTTGAGAAGGGAGGAGCTGCTGCTGCGAGAGGCGGTCGTCGTCCGATATTGAGGTCGAGGGTGCCGATCGGAGTCGGAGTCGAAGGAGATGGAGGTTGTCGATCGGCAGATATTACACTAAATCGGGCAAAACACACCTCTTGTTAACCGATCCCTCGAATCTTGACCGGTTGCCAGCGACCGATCGGTCGCGGGCAATCGATCAGCGGTCTTGCGTCCGGCTGCCGACCATCTAGATCAGGTGGTGTTAGAGGCGTTGTCGTCTGGCTGCTTTAGCCGGAGTAGAAGAGGATGGAAGGAGGCCACTGAAGGGTAACTGGCTGATCGGAGCTGAGGGAGAGGGATCCTCCGTGGGTTTTGGATTCTGCTATTGGCTGCCACCTCTTATGAATGGTTGGAGCAATGCAATCCAATCTGAAGCCTTTGCTCCGAATGTTGTGAGAATCTTGGCCTTTGATGTCGAGTTTGCTGTTGGAACAAAATGAGGGATGTCTGACATCCCATCCCATCTCATCTCATGCGAGCACAGTGACTTTTGAGGCGGTCAACCCCCGTGAACACCTTGCTAACTTTAGATGGATACTCTTGGACTTGATTGGAAGGGGATGGCATCCTCTCTCACTCTCATATTGGATGAAAAGCTATTTAGCCAACCCAGTTGTTGGTTGTTGTGTCTTGTGCACTCCACTTATGAGTGGATATCATGCCAATCAATGGTGGAAAGAAAATGCCATCCAACCGACTCATTGGTTGGTTGCTGCATCTCGTGCTTCACTTGTGGGGGACTCCACTTCATTTGGTTGAATGTTAGGTGGTGGTCCCTCTCGCAAGTTGAAGAGGCTCTTTGTATGTTGATTGTGTGGCTTCGCTTCGCTCCTTGCTTGCGAGTGTGAATCCCGACGTTTGGTGTCATGCTTTTGATGTGCTGTGACCAGATGCCCATCACTCTAGTATGCTGCCAAGGTCGTGGAATTAATGGACCAAACTCACACTGTTTGCGAGCGTGAATAATGTCGATTGAGTATTGGAACTGAGTCGCCTCTACAAGATGCGTGGACAAACATAGGATACCCCCAGCCAAGGACTAACAAATCGGTCTCTACTAACAGGCAATGATCCACGGGATCCATGTTTTGAATGAATATTGCGAAAGTAGCCTTGAAGTTTGACTGATCAGTCAAGACGATCGGTCACCACTAGATGTCCAATTACTGTCGGAAGATCGACTATTGACCATCGAATGCTCCGACTACCCCTTGAACGGTTTGCCTACAATCGTCAGCTATGGACCTATGGCTTCCAACTTTGCCATAGCCGAGAGCCAATTGTTTTTCAAAATTTTCTGTCGGGAGACGAGGCTATGGCCTAGGACTTTGCTGCCAAATACTAGGACTAAGTTTGTGATTTGTCTTCGAATGTTAATGTTCAGGCCTCAGGCTTTGCCATCGTATGTCAATGTAGTATGTTTAGACTTTTGATCGAATGCCAAGATAACGGTCTCGGACTTTGTCATTGAGTGTCAGGGCAATAACTTAGACTTGTTGCCTGCCGAGGCGGGGAAGCCTGCCTCAGACTATGTCTTCGAAGGCCAAGGTTATCTCCTTGGGCCGAGACGATGTCGATGTCTTGGGATTTGGAGGGTGCCGAGGCGGCGAAGCCTGCCTCGGACTGTCTTTGAATGCCAAGGCTGTCTCCTTGGGCTTGTTCGAATGATGAAGGTTAGAATTCGAAATATTTAGCGTAGCGCCTTTGTATCGGTTGGACTTAGGCGAAGCGCTGTTTCAGTCGAACCTACGTTGGGGCACGTAGCTTTGTACTGTTGCAAGTTAGTCGGTCGTGTCGCAACGCGAACCGATCTAATTGTGGTGAGGCACGGGCGCATGTGTCCTTACGTGACAACGGGAGCGTGTGCAACACCAATGATTCGGAGTACTCAGCGTAGCGTCGTTTCAGTCAAACCTACGTCTCAGGCACGTAGCTTTGTACTGTTGCAGGTTAGTCGGTCGTGTCGCAATGCGAACCGATCTAACTGTGGTGAGGCACGGGCGCATGTGTTCTTACGTGACAACGGGAGTGTGTGCAACACCAATGATTCGGAGTACTCATCGTAGTGCCTTTGTATCGATCGACTTAGGCAAAGCGCCGTTTCAGTCGAACCTATGTCTCAGAGGCAGGTAGCTTTGTATTGTTGCAGGTTAGTCGGTCGTGTCGCAACACAAACCGATCTAATTGTGGTGAGGCACGGGCGCATGTGTCCTTACGTGACAACGGGAGCGTGTGCAACACCAATGATTCAGAGTACTCAGCGTAGTGTCTTTGTATCGGTCGACTTAGGCAAAGTGCCGTTTTAGTCGTACCTACGTCGAGGCACGTAACTTTGTACTATTGCAGTTGATCGACCTTGGAGCATTAGTTGGATAGAATTGGAAATGAAATTTGAAGAGGCGGCGACCGCTCCGAATTATGTCTCTGAGTGTCAAGACTATCTCCTTGGACTTTGTCGAATGCCGAGGCAGCGAGTGTGCCTCGGACTTTGCTTTCGAGTGCCAAGGCTGTCTCCTTGGACTTCGTCGAATACCGAGGCAGCGAATGTGCCTCGGACTTTACATTCGAGTGCCAAGGCTATCTCCTTGGACTTCATCGAATGCCGAGGCAGCGAGTGTGCCTCAGACTTTGCATTCGAGTGCCAAGGTTGTTTCCTTGGACTTCGTCGAATGCCAAGGCAGCGAGTGTGCCTCAGACTTTACATTCGAGTGCTAAGGCTATCTCCTTGGACTTTGTTGAATGCCGAGGCAACAAGTGTGCCTCGGACTTTGCATTCAGGTGCCAAGGCTATCTCCTTGGACTTCGTCGAATGCCGAGGCAGCGAGTGTGCCTCGGAATTTGCATTCGAGTGCCAAGGCTGTCTTCTTGGACTTTGTTGAATGCCTAGACAGCGCGTGTGCCTCGGACTTTGCATTCGAGTGCCAAGGTTATCTTCTTGGACTTCATCGAATGCCGAGGCAGCGAGTGTGCCTCAGACTTTGCATTCGAGTGCCAAGGCTATCTCCTTGGACTTCGTCGAATGCCGAGGCGGCGAGTGCGCCTCGGACTTTGCATTCGAGTGCCAAGGCTGTCTCCTTAGACTTCGTCGAATGCCGAGGCAGCGAGTGTGCTTCGGACTTTACATTCGAGTACCTAGGCTATCTTCTTGGACTTCGTCGAATGCCGAGGTAGCGAGTACGCCTCGGACTTTGCATTCGAGTGCTAAGGCTATCTCCTTGGACTTTGTCGAATGCCGAGGCGGCGAGTGCGCCTCAGACTTTGCATTCGAGTGCCAAGGCTGTCTCTTTGGACTTCGTCGAATGCCGAGGCAGCGAGTGTGCCTCGGACTTTCCATTCGAGTACCAAGGCTGTCTCCTTGGACTTCGTCGAATGCCGAGGCAGCGAGTGCGCCTCGGACTTTGCATTCGAGTGACAAGGCTATCTCCTTATACTTCGTCGAATGTCGAGGCAACGAGTATACCTCGGACTTTGCATTCGAGTGCCAAGGCTATCTCCTTGGACTTCATCGAATGCCGAGGCGGCGATTGCGCCTCGGACTTTGCATTCGAGTGCCAAGGCTGTCTCCTTGGATTTCGTCGAATGCCGAGGCAGCGAGTGTGCCTCGGACTTTGCATTCGAGTGCCAAGGCTGTCTCCTTGGACTTAGTTGAATGCCGAGGCAGTGAGTGTGCCTCGGACTTTGCATTCGAGTGCTAAGGCTGTCTCCTTGGACTTCGTTGAATGCCGAGGCAGCGAGTGTGCCTCGGACTTTGAATTCGAGTGCCAAGGCTATCTTCTTGGATTTCGTTGAATGCTTAAGCAGCGAGTGTGCCTCGGACTTTGCATTCGAGTGCCAAGGCTATCTCCTTGGACTTCGTCGAATGCTGAGACGACGAGTGCGTCTCGGACTTTGCATTCGAGTGCCAAGGCTGTCTCCTTGGACTTCATCGAATACTGAGGCAACGAGTGTGCCTCGGACTTTACATTCGAGTACCAAGGCTGTTTCCTTGGACTTCGTCGAATGCCGAGGCAGCGAGTGTGCCTCGGACTTTACATTCGAGTACCAAAGCTGTCTCCTTGGACTTCGTCGAATACCGAGGCAGCGAGTGCGCCTCGGACTTTGCATTCGAGTGCCAAGGCTATCTCCTTGGACTTCGTCGAATGCCGAGGCAGCGAGTGTGCCTCGGACTTTGCATTAGAGTGCCAAGGCTATCTCCTTGGACTTCGTCGAATGCCGAGGCGGCGATTGCGCCTCGAACTTTGCATTCGAGTGCCAAGGCTGTCTCCTTGGACTTCGTCGAATGCTGAGGCAGCAAGTGTGCCTCGGACTTTGCATTCGAGTGCCAAGGTTGTCTCCTTGGACTTCGTCGAATACCGAGGCAGCGAGTGTGCCTCGGACTTTGCATTCGAGTGCCAAGGCTGTCTCCTTGGACTTCGTCGAATGCCGAGGCAACGAGTGTGCCTCGGACTTTGCATTCGAGTGCCAAGGCTATCTCCTTGGACTTCGTCGAATGCCGAGGCGGCGAGTGTGCCTCAGACTTTGCATTCGAGTGCCAAGGCTGTCTCGTTGGACTTCGTCGAATGCCGAGGCAGCGAGTGTGCCTCGGACTTTAAATTCGAGTACTAAGGCTGTCTCCTTGGACTTCGTCGAATGCCGAGGCAGCGAGTGTGTCTCGGACTTTACATTCGAGTACTAAGGCTGTCTCCTTGGACTTCGTCGAATGCCGAGGCAGCGAGTGCACCTCAGACTTTGCATTCGAGTGCCAAGGCTATCTCCTCGGACTTCGTCGAATGCCGAGGCAGCGAGTGTGCCTCGGACTTTGTATTCGAGTGCCAAGGCTATCTCCTTGGACTTCGTCGAATGCCGAGGCAGTGAGTGTGCCTCGGACTTTACATTCGAGTGCCAAGGCTGTCTCCTTGGACTTTGTGGATCTGTAACACATACCTTTGTCTATTATCTCGTTGTAGTCTTCAGGTGAGCCCTTTCGTTTCGAACATCACCCCCAATATAGGGATTGGAGGAGAGTCAGAATTGAAAGACTTAGGATATCGACGGGGAGGTGTCGACGATGGATTGTCTAGAAAGAGCGGGTTGTTGGATTGAAGTTGAGCCGCCGACTCATTGAGCAAGTCTCGGGTCGAAACTAATGTCGTGAGTAACTTCCCTCTGGATGATCCTCATAGAGTCTTTGCCATCAGTGAAAGCGGAGGAAGCAACCAGATTGCTCGTGTCCAATCGGCTGTCTGCTCAATCGAGGGGGCTGAGAAGTTTGGTTTTCAAGATCGGTTGTCTGCTCAACCGATCTGATACTTGTTGTAGAGCGGAACGACCTTCTTGATCGATCCCACAGACGGCACCAAACTGTGGGGGATGATCTTCGTGCTGACCCGAAGACTCCGCCCAACCAGTCAATCGAGTTGAGTTGAAGGTCTGATCGAACGTTTGTTTAGTCTGCAGGTTCGGATGTCGATGTTTTTGAGTTGGATCTTCTGAATATCGAAAGAATGTTGACACGTTATATGATCTCGGAGTTCAGCCGAAACCTACGTCTCCGTGCTATAGGGAGCAACCCGAATTCACTAACACTTTGCTCGAAGTGACCTCGACAGGCCGAGTGTCACTGGTCTCTTCGAAAAGAAGATCGAAAGAAAAGGAATATCGAAGGGTTAGGATATCAGAGCTCTGGGTTTTTGAAAGTCTGATTCAGGAATCAGATATTCCATCTTTAGCATCAGATCTTCCATCTCAGATCCCAGATCCCTTTTACACTTGTAGGGTCTGCTATTTATAGACTTTTCTGGAAGGAAAACCGGGGCAAATGGCGGTTTCTGTTATCATATCCGGGAATCCCCCAGGTAGGGCTGGTGGGTCCCGCTGTCGTCTCTGTGGACCCCCCAGGCAGGTCTGGTGGGTCCCGCTGTCGTCTCTGTGGACCCCCCAGGCAGGGCTGGCGGGTTCCGCTGTCGTCTCTGTGGACCCTCCAGGCAGGGTTTGCGGGTCCCGCTGTAGTCTTTGTGGACCCCCTAGGCAGGGCTGGCGGGTCCCGCTGTCGTCTCTGTGGACCCCCCCCCGGCAGGGCTGGCGGGTCCCGCTGTCATCTCTGTGGACCCCTCAGGCAGGGCTGGCGGGTCCCGCTGTCGTCTCTGTGGACCCCCCAGGCAGGGCTGGTGGGTCCCGCTGTCGTCTCTGTGGATCCTCCAGGCTAGGCTGGCGGGTCTCGCTGTCGTCTCTGTGGACCCCCCAGGCAGGGCTGGTGGGTCTCGCTGTTTGTGGGGCTTAAGGTCAAAATTTGCATCCACAATGGGCACGCTTGTTGAACAAACACTAATCCAAAAATAATTTTTGAAGTCGAGGAAGCTTGGTGATTTGTTGTGATACAAGTCGAAAGACTAGGCACATTTTAGGATGTCAAAGGGAAAGCCCTGGCACAATCAGTGTAGGTATTCATGGATTCCATTTTCAAATCGTTCGCCCTGCACCCACTGCGTATGGGTAGATTAATAGAAACATATCGTAAAATACTGGCCAATACCCTTAACCCGGCAGGATAAAGTACATTACATAGTTGGTTTAGGACCTCCCAAATCGGCAACTTCACCTCTCTTTGTATCGCCAACGAGCCCACAACCCCCATCAGTCGTAGCCACTGCATACGCACTCAGCCCCGAGTTAAAATCGTTAGGTCTGATGGCTCTCGCTATAAATCAAGCTCCACATCCGGGTGCAGATCCATTAGATGTGGAACCTCCCACTGCATCTCGGGCTCCTCCTCTAGCTCCAACGCCTCTTCTCTCTCGGACCGAGGCCTGCTAAAAGAAAATCCTCAAACGTTCGAGGTCAGGAAGGATGGAATCCCTTCTCAAAGAACTGTTGCTCTTCTGAATTGATCCCTAGGGCCGAGCATCCACCTCGGGAAGAAGGAAGGGAGGAACCCCCCATAAAGAGGGGTTCCTCCTAGAAGATCACCACCACCACCCAAACCCTTAGAGAGAGAACCTTCCTAGGTCCGCACCTTTGATGGAACCAAGAGAGGAGTTAAGATGGTTGCATTGAGACTTGATCTGATATGCATATCATTATGCATACACTTAGTATCTTTTGCTGCATCATTACTATATGCATCCAAATTCATTGAATATCATTGCCAATTCCTTGGAAATCCTTCTAGTGATACAAGTTCTTCCCTTCTGAATGAGAGAGATTCATATTTTAAAGTGGCAAGCAGAAGTTTTTTCAAAATTGATTGTTTATTCCTCTGTTAGAGGTATTGTAGAAATGTCTGCGGTCGAGTAAATAGCTCTATGAATGAATGGATCAGATTGAATTGGAAAATAGAAAAATTTGTATACATTTCGTCACCATTTTGTGGGAAATCGTTAGGTATGAATATGTCAGATACTTGTTTCCTTATGTTTTATGGGGCTAATTACGGTTTGGGTACCCACCCCTTGATGGGTAAGACATGAAGGAAACCCCTGTATTTTAACCATGCATAGGCAGCTATAATACTTTACAAAAGCAAAGCAAATATGACATCATTTGGTTTTCATTCAAAAGGAAAATAGTGTAAACACAATAGCACATTTTTATCTATAAAGAAATAAATGAACCAATTTCATTCTATATCATTCAAATTTATATCAGTAACACCATCAAGCTATCATAGTATATCACAAGCTACCGTAATAATTATGTCTTAAATTCACATAATTCTGGGTACTAAGTTCACCATAGAGGCAACCGCTTATATCAAATGAGCTCGATTATCAGATTGCTTGACTAATTCTATTGATGAGATCAAATGTTATACCTAGTTCTGACACGTCTATCAGACAAGTAGAATCAATGAATTGCCTTTTCAGCTAGGATCTGGTCAACCACTTGAAGTGCTTCCTTTAGAAGCCCTAGATAACATCGCACATCAAAGGCAAGTGATGCATTTGGATGCATCAAGACAGGCATTAAATATGTTGGTTTGGCAGCATTCAGGTTCAAACAGGCTCAAATAGGGACTGATTGTTGTCGTCTATTGATTTACAGGGACTATTTTGAGTGGATTAGAATTTAGAGGGCATGGATTTTAAAAAGAGTGGCCAAGAAATGGGCAACTTCAACTAGAACTAGGGTAAAACTTACGATCGTTCAGATTTAATGTTTTAATGAGTCTAGGTGGTGAGGTAGTATGATATGTCATGAGGCCACATACACATAGAAGTAAGAAGTTGATGTTGTTATGGGCCTTATGGCCTATTCTTGTCTTTTTAGTGATGTCTTTCCCTACATTCCTGATGCATGTTATTTGCAACACGCCAAAAAAGTTCATCTTAAGGCTTGGATGGGGGACTTAACTATAATACTATTCATGCATGGTGGAGCTCATGTTGTTATTCCCTAAATCCCAAGGTTCAGTACTAAAGGTGTAGGTGTTGGAACTTGTTTGGCTTGTTCTGTTAGGGGGCAAACAACTGGACTAGGACTCCCATGCTGTCCTGCATTCGGCCCTCCGCCATGTTGTTAATATAAGGGCACCCAACCCCCTGGGTGCCAATCTATGTTACAACTTCTATTCCTTTGGCTGACCACCCTAGAAGAAGCATATAACAAGCTAAGTTACTGCGGAGGTTCTGAATCTAATAAAGTTTGGAGGATTGCGGTGCAACTCCGACGTTATCTGCAACCGCCACTGCTTCTTTGTTTCTCCCCATTTTCATTTATCTACCTTGGATGGTGATATTTAGAACTTGGTTTATGGTTTACTTGATAAAGTACATGTATGCTTGATGGTTTTTTTTATTGAGCATTGAAGATTGCATGAAATCATAATTTCTATTTGATTTGTCATGTTGATCTAGCATGCTAAGCATGTAAAACTAAGTTCGATGCTTTTTTTGATTGGTTCATGGTGATTTATGCAAATAGAGGGATCCATGCAATGAATTTTCTGCTAAGCATAATTGACTGTGCCTTATAAGACCATCCAACCATAAATTGTTTTTTGGTTTCCAAATTTAGTGCAACACCTGGTGAACCTGAATTGTTGTATTTTAGGTATAATCTTGCATGCTTTTGATTTGATCGAATCCATGTTTGAATCAGGATAACTACGACCTAATACCCTAGTTTGAATTTGGACCCAAATACCTTGTCCACAAGGGTTGGCTTTTCACAGAACTGCAAACACGACTCGGCGATTTAACTGCTTTTCTGGTTAATATCTTCAAGTCTAAACATTGCTTTCTATCTTCTCCTTTATTAAACTTTGTGATTATAAACTTCTTGATTCAAATAACAAGTTGGACCTGAACCTTTTAACTTTAGAACATGTTTGGTGTTGCACTTCCCTTGTTCAAGCCCACTCTGTTTGACCTGCAAAACCAGGTTATCCTTTATTTCCAATATGCTTCTTGTTGTCGCCAGCTGCCAAACTTGCTCTAATAATCGACGCGAGCAGGTCAAAGAGTGAAATACAAGAAAGGGGAGCGGATATTCTGTTTCTTCTTTCTTCTGAAATATAAATGTAATATCAGAAATATCATGAATCAACCTGCATTTATCATCTTGAACCTGTGAGATTTGGTTAGATAATTGATTCCATCAAACCTAGAATCATAAGCAGTGTTGCATGCGTGCAATGTTTCTATTTTTAGTCAACATAAGGATTTCCATGCAAAATGAGGAATGTACATTGAGGGGTGACATTTGTTGACAAGAAACAAGCTGATACAACAATGGAAGTTGTGAAACTGCCAAGGTCAAAGTCCACAAGGCCCACAGATGCTGTTTACTTGTCTTTGTGTGCTTTATTTTATTCTGTGCATCTCAAAATGATTGACTATTTTATTTCATGCAACTCCATCATTATGGGAGTGCTAAAATGTACCTGAAATCGTAACTGACCTGTTCATGCAATTTCAGGATTCTTCTCCTCACAATGGAAAAGTTGCACCACGGTTTTGAGATTGAGTTTGCTGACCATGTCAAACAACCTTCTATTTATGCTAGGAGTCTTGTAGAGTACTGCTCTTACAAAGCTCTTCGTGTGGTGACTACGCGTCTGGATTACCTAGTTGATAAGGAGTTTCACCAATTAACATATGACATGATGCTTGCCTGGGAAGCCCCTGATACAGAGAGTGAATCCTTACTCAAAGTGAGACAACAACCCATTGTTTCTAGTGGATATTGTAGGATTTATCATTTAGTTTTTTCCGAAAATGGTAATTAGACTTTCTTATAGGAATATTTGGTCATTTTTATCTAATCATATTGTGATGCTTTTATTCATGCACATAATTATCCTTTCCATGCTCTTTTTTTTCCTGCATGATTAGTACCTACATCTATACTAGTGTTCTATAACATAGGTTAAAAGTGATGGGATTTATATATATATTTTATTTAATGAGGTGACTGTTGATTGTTATAGGAAAATTTTTGCAGTAACCATCCAGAAGATGAGGATGATTACGGAGGATCATTGTTTTGTACAAGTTCCACAAGCATGGCTATTCTGGTTGGTTGTTACTCTGCTGATTCTCTTTTATATTCTTTAATCAATATGTATATTATGAGTTTTTAAATCTGGTCCATTCATTTTTGTCATGGGGTAGTTATGCCATGGACATGAAGTATTTTCTCATTCTGTCTCTCATCAGATTGATGGCAAGAAGACTGTTGGACTTGACGCCTTTTCCCGAATAGCTACTGCCTGTCCAGCTGTAGCTGATCCAATTACTGTTCACAACCTGTTTGATGTACTTACATGCACTTCAGGTGGCCAACTCCATTTTCTTATATACAACAAGTACCTCAAGAGCCTAGACAAGTATGCAATCTGATTTTTTGATAAAACTTTCTTTTTTCTTTTGATAAATTCATCCATCACAACAACTTCATTTAGAGATCCTTAAAAAGTTTATTTGAATTTTAGTACTAGCTGGTAAGGTTAAAGATCCTCGCCATATCTCCAATTTCGAATTCCAAAAAGAGGAGCATATGGATCATTGCGGCAACTTTTTTTGTATCCATCATTTGCTGTTGATTTATCTGTGTGAAGCTTTAAATGTAAAACTATTTTTTAACTAAACTAGATAGATCATCCTAGGAAACACATCCACTTTCGATTAAGTCTCCTCTATGCTGATGCTTATTCTCCTAAAGCACTGGTTTAGGAGTTGAAATATCATGGGCGTCAAATTGACCACAAATGTGAATATTGCATCTAAGTTTCATACTGATCTGTCGATGCTTGTACCCTCTTGATGTTAATTTGGAAGACCTATCTAATAATTTAAATTGTTAATAAAAAAATTTCATAGTTTGTTATTATCATATAAATCATCTCCTTGATCACTTGATGGATCTTATTGACAGTAAATAACCTAGGCTCTTACTTATAAATTGACTTACACAGCTTTTACATCTGTCTACTTTTATATTCTATTTGTCTATTTTTACTTCATAGAGACAAGCTGGCACATCTTAGTTAGTGTTACTTGTTGTATCTAACTCATTGATTCACTGGTGGTGTACATGTGATTCTGACATCGGTTTCATCCATTAGGCCACGCTATGCACGCTAGATTCAAAAACTGGATATGATAGGATTAGGCAGGATACACTTTCCCACTTGATAACTTTGCACCATGGCTTATCCCTGAGCTGATCCTTGTCCTGCATTGGTACAAGTTGAGAATGGTAATGCAATCCCTATATCTAAGTTTCCGTATGCAATATTGGCACACTGGATAAGAGCCCTTTTTCTTGTTTGTTCCAAAATATATGCGATTCAATTATATATAGTAAGTGCATACATACTCAACTACGTGGTGGTGTGGTGGTGGTGATGTCGGTAGTGGGGTGGTTTTGGTGGCGGTGACATCGACACCGGCGGTGGTGGTGGCAGCGGCGTGGTAGTAATGGTGTCGGTGGTGACTGTGCTGGCGGACCAATGGTGGTGATGGTGGTGGCGGTAGTAGTGGTGATGATGTCACTAGAGGCTAGGGGTGTGCATCGGTTCGGTTCCATCGGTTTTGGCCTCAAACTTGAACCAAACCAACCTAGTCGGTTTTCCCTAATTTGTAAACCAAACCAAACCAATTATGTACTAAATCCGAACCAAACTAAACTACTTTTGGTTGGTTTGGTTTGGTCGGTTCCATCGATTTTTTTTCTTTTGAAAGCTTATCAACACTGCCATATGTAAATATAGCTCATCTAACTATATGCATGCCAAAGGGGAAAAAAATCATCAGTAGTAGTATTACCGACTTCAAATTAGAGAGATAAAGACCACCTGTCTCGCGACCTTTGCCTCAATAGCATAACATAGAACACAACCAAATCAAGCCCACTGCAGACGAAATTGGGTTTTTTAAATAACTAAAGAAGGAATAAAAAGGAATCCGAAAGATCTCCATGATTTGCAAAAAAAAAAAAAAAGAAGATTGTAATCGAAGTGGAAATACCAGTAGATTGAGGCACCTCTCCTAGCTAGTATGGGGCTGCATCTCAGATTCTCAAGATCCACCTCCATCGTCGTTCCAAAGATTGCACCGTCATGATCCACACCAGCAACACATTCCGCCTCCTCAAGATCCATGTCTGTCGTCCCGAGCATAGCCTGCTAGCTGGCACCAGTGCTAGGTTTAGGGTTTCTTGATTATCGGCTGTTGTAGGTTGTCGCTGTGTGGGAATTGTGGGATCCAGATCCATCTTTTCGGACATATGAGGAACGTGAGAGGCCACACGTCGTATTTATGTGGGCAATCCACACGGGTGTCGGGTGGCAAGTCTCAGTCTGACAGTCCTCCGAACTAAGCAACATCTTATATAGACTAATAGATCATTAGCATTCCTTTTGGTACCAAGACATCTTTTTTTCTTCTTCCCATAAAGGATCATCTTGAGTCTCGTGGAAAGTGGATAAGTGGGGTTCTAAACTATACTATATACTTTGTTACAGACTTTTGATTTAATGGACTGTTGGCAAAGGGCATAGAAGCTCTTGCATCATTCTGAAACCAACTTTCATGGTCAGGCACTTGATATCTATAACATCTTTGTCTTATTGTAGGGTGCTCAAATCTGCAAAATGTATGTTGAGACCACCGCTCACATCAAGCCTTCATCTTGCTGATGGAGAAATCATCTTGGACATTGATGGTGTCATACCCATTCAACCTATTTTGCAACACACGGGGATATCCACATGGCCTGGTTAGGCATCTCTATATGGAAATTTGGCATTTAAAAAGCGAATTATTTATCATTCCAAAAGCTGATGTAATTCTTTATGGCAGGAAGGTTGACACTCACCAACCATGCTCTTTACTTTGAGTCATTAGGTGTCATTTCATATGATCAAGCTGTCAGATATGACCTGGCAATAGACTCGAAGCAGGTGATAAAACGTGAAATGACTGGACCATGGGGTGCTCGGCTCTTTGACAAGGCCGTGATGTATAAGTCAAACTTTCTGTGAGTATTCCATTGCAAAGGTTATTCTGATGTCCTCTTCATTCATAACGACAATGCGTGTTTGTTAATCTGGGTAGAACCCTTTCTGACTGTACTCTTTTACAGTGCAGAGCCCATTTTCTTGGAGTTTCCTCAATTCAAAAGCCATTCACGCAGAGATTACTGGTTTGCAATCATCTGTGAGATCCTGCATGTTCATAGGTTCATTAGAAAGTTTAATCTCGGGCAGATTCAGCGTGCAGAAGCTCTTTCGAAGGCCACTATAGGCATTTTCCAGTATCGTGCCGTGAAAGAAGCTTTCCATGTCATTCCCTGTCACCTTAAAACAACACTTGCTTTTAACTTGGCTGAAAAACTTCCAAAAGGAGACAAGATCTTGGAAGCTTTATATAACCACTTAAAGCTTCTGCAAACTAGATCACAGGTCCATGTTGAACCTTCAAATGATGAAAAGCAGCAGGCTTTTCCTCTTCCAGTTTCATTATATACATTTACTAGAATGGGCTTCATGTTACCGATAAAGGAAGATAGGCCTGAAGAAAGAGAGTTCTTAGTTGCTGATGTCCGTGTTGGTCAGACAAGTCCACTACAGATGGCTGTCAAACAATCAGTTAATTTCTCTGGCAGAGTTGAGGCGGCACGCGCAACACTAGGTCAAGTGAAAGTTGATGGGATTGATACAAACTTAGCTGTCATGAAGGTATATTACTGTGAACTCTTTTGTGCAAAAAACCCTCGAGTAACCTCATAAAAGTTAGAAGCTTATAGATAAAATACTTGAAATTATCAAAATTTTGAAGGTTAACAATGAACTTAGTTGTTGGTGTAGAAAAAGTAATATTGTGAATACAAATTCATATCCCAAATGGTACCCAAAACCTCACATGTTGCATCAAAATCACAGGGAAATAAGTTAGTCTGGCAGAGTTGAGGCAGCATTCGCAACAGTAGATCACATAGGAATTCATGGAGAACTCATCCGTAATGAAGGTGTATTAATTTATTTTTTGGGTTTGAATTACTGCATCAAATGGGAACTAAACTTTGAGACTGGAACATATCACAATGAAAACCATGAGAAATCTCATGAAAGGAAGAAAGAGCCCTACAGACAAAGTATTGAGTATAATTATTTTTCTAAGGGATAATGAAGAATTTGATCGATTGTGTTGAGAAAGGAGTACAATGAACATAAGCACATCTCCGACACATTATCACTGGGCACAGTATCCACAAAATCCATATAGTACGTAAGTACGTTAAAGAACACAGGGGAAGAAAAGAGATACCATCGAAAACCTAAAAACAGATAAAGGGTGCCCACTAGCACAACCAAACAAAGGATCCTTTCTGAGTCTCCAATACTCAACTCACCCTCTTTTGCTTCTTCGACAGTTATCCTGGAGTGTGATCATGCCACTCCCCTATCATGAGTACGAAGCGGCGGAACCCTTCCCCTCCATTTTATTAATGCATCAAACTTATGAAACTTGTTCTTGTAATCCTCATCAATGGACAATCTTTAAAGTTTCAACTGTAGGATGCTGTTCATTTTGTTCTTCCCTTTGTCTTTCTTTCTCTTATTTTTCTTAGCAGGCAAGGCTGAATCTAACACCTCAAATTTTCCTTTTCTGTTTCTTAAACCTTCTAGCTTCCTCAAAAAACTCTTATGATATCCTTCATTGGAAAGTGTGTGTGCGTAGCAGATGGAGGTTCAGCCTCATCTAATTAATACCTGCTGGTGATAAATCTTGCTCTGAATCTCCCAATCCAAAGAATAATCATCATTCTTACTATCTATTACTGCACAGCAATTTTGTTGTTTGTAATTTCTTAACTTTCATATATAAACATCTACACAAACTGCAAATGCACAATAAAAGTAAAAGCTCAGAGAATATTCACTTTGATTTTTGTACCTTTCTTAGATAGCTTAAGTTTGTCGATAATTGGCTCAAAGGTATCAAAAGACTAGCTGTCTGGATTGTGTAAGCATATTATTTGTGATCCTTTTGATTAAAAAATTAAAAAATGGAACTATTGTAAGTAACAAGTGTGCAGAATTTGGTAATTTTCCTCTTGATGGAAAGCAAAGTTAAATATCCTACTTATGGTGACCTATATACGAGCCTGGGTTTAAAAACGACTGAAAAAGAATCTACCCATTAGTTAATGTGCGGGGGAGAAACTGGAAATACACATTCAATTGGGTATGCTAAGAACTGGGCCTAATATGTTTTTTTCACTAAGATGTTGAAACAAGGAAAGAGACCAGGTAATTTGTAAAAGTTATTGAATGAGCATTCTACTAGAGAATATATCTATAAGATAGATGCATGTATACCATTTTTCAACCTAGATAACCAAGTAGGGATAATTTGTAAAGGATGCAAATGATGGTAAGATAGTTTCTGCGGGGAATTTCAATTGAGGTATAGCAAGCTTATTCAATGGAATTTTGAAAAGAAGAGACACGTGTTAAGTCACTGACTTATAAGAATAAAAGGTGATACAAAGTTTGCATATCTATCATGTAATTAAACTTATTAGCCACCCGATGATTCTATGATAGGGGATGATAGAACAAATAGTAAGAAAAATGACAATAATTACAGAGAATCAGTTTGGCTTTTTCTTAAATGGCTATTTTATTGCTTAGGCAATTGATGGAAATTTTTTGGAGACGAGGGATCTATACATGGAATATATCGACCTGAAGAAAGCGTAGTCCCATAAGAGTTTATTAGGTGGATATTGAGGAAGAAATGTATAACTTAAGGGTATTAATAGTTGCTAAGAAGAAGCAGGTGTAAGCATTAAAAGTAGTCACTGTAATCCAAGGGAAGTCCCAGCCAAGATAGGCCAACTGCCTATCCAAAGCTTATATCTCTTCACACCTTTCATAGATGAATGTATGACTGTAATTCAACAGGAGATACCTGCCATGTTATATGTATTACAGTATTATGCAGGGTACAATGTTAAGTGAGATAATAGCATAGTTTAATGTGACATTGAAATATGGACCAAACCGGTTTTTGCCCATAATGGTCCATAATCAGTTTAAAGATATGTGGAGCGGATGGAATGTAATCCTAGCTGACATAAAATGCAAAATAAGTCTCAAGTACTGTTATGATGTCAAAAGACGTCATGATGTGATCATTATTGCATGGGAGTTGTGGTAGATATATCATGATGAAAATCTTGTCCCATTAAGATGCGGTGAACTATGAAGCACTAGTCTAATTAAGAAGGCTCCAAAAAAATATTGATAAGAATTTTGTGACTGACTGTCAACAGGACGTTAACCATCTACGATTGGTGCCGAAAAATTAACCCTGGAAACTTGGCAAGGGAGGGACCTCCCAAGAAATCCAGAAGGCTAGTTGGAAGGTTGGGGGATCTGTCTTATTGGTTATATATTTTTAGCTCATGCAATTAGGGAGCAACGCAGGTTCACCTCGGTTGAGAAAGATCCAGGTGAAGAGGGTATAAGTCACGGTTCTGGTGCGCACGAATAATAAGCCAAAAAAATGGAAGTGAAACAACATTCCCTTATCTGTAATAAATAATAATCTAGAAATCTATATAATAAGAGACGACAATATACATTTTGGGAGATATTTTTGGTCGTCCGATCTATCCTGGGGGGCGGGGGGGATAAGTGGCGACCAGAATTAATCTTGAGGGTTACGGTGAGTGCGATTCACCTAGGTAGGGGAGAAAGAACATTTTACCTGGTGTGTGTGTGTGTGGTGGGGGTGGGGGGGGGGGGGGGGGGGGGGGGGTTGCAAAAATAAAAAAATAAAAACATTTGAGGGATTCTTTGTAAAAAACCCCTCAAATGGATGACATCTGCACATGGGGTAGGTGGCACGAGTTCCAAGAATGTGAAGCAGTTCCATGTTAGTAGTTAGTACTCGACTTTCGAGAGATTACCACAAGATCCACAACCAATTTGTTTAAATTTAAACATGCTAACAACTTTATTAGAGTTTTGACTCCATTACTAATGCACACGTAACATTTAATTATATCTTGATATATCCAAGTACTTCTTGTTGACAAGCATTCGGTAGCATGGAACTAAACTAAAATAACTGAAAGGAGTAAACCTAATAGTAACTCAATTTCACTGGTATTGTAATCCTTTGATGCTAACCTTAGCTCTTGATGAAGTAAGTATGCCTACGATCCACCCTTGTTGCATTCGAGGATAGAAGACATACAACCATCAAAATACTCATTCATATATAGCACTTTTTTGTACCATTATAAGTGCACTGATTAAAAATAAGCAAACTTGCTATAAGTGGCTATATATTGATTGCATAACCAAGTTTTTGGAAACTATGTGTACTATGGGAAGAGATTGGATTTTATGCCATCATGATGAGATCAGCTCCTTCTGCTGGATTTGATCTTAAAATAATTGAGAATATTGTTGTGGTTTTAGACTTCATAAAATTTAATTCTAATACAATCACTTTTTCCTTTAGCAGGAATTACTTTTCCCATTGGTTGAATTAGGCATGCGGCTTCTTTTTCTGGCAGAATGGGAAGATCCTTTCAAATCATCCGTGTTCTTGTTTTTGATCCTTTATGTTATCTACAGGTAATAAATCCTTTGACAAATTTAGCTTATTTCTTGGGTAAATAAAGACTTTTTTCTTTAGCAGGAATTATTTCTGCTTTCAATAATTCTTCTTCTGGATGATGATAAGGTTTTAATTGAATTACAAGATACTGATTATATAGTCTCATTTTTCCAAAATCTGAGCTTGTTCTTTACCCCTTTTAGCTTTTTCGAATGACAGCAATCAAAATTTATAATTGTGCAATAGGAACACCCCAGACCTAATGGCTTCGGAGGCATCCATCAAAAATGTGGGGTCAGTATTGAAGACAAATTTGCACGTACTGATTTAGTGTCCTTTGTACTAAGTTGAATGCCACCTACATCAGCCCTAAATTAAAGAACTCAATTAGACTCAAAGGTTTTAAGACCATTAGTTTTACTTACCAAATCGTTACAATATTGGCTACTAAAGGATATAATTGGTCATGAGTGGTTCATCATATTTGGAAAGAAGAGCTTTACACCTATCAGGCTTCCATCTGTAAGTCTTGCTACTCTGAAGATTGATCTTGAGATGCCTTTGATTCCTTTTTGTAGGAGAACACTGATAAATATTTGCCCACCTTTGTTTTGATTTTCATTGGCAATTGCATGTCCTGACTTGTAATTCTTCTTCAAAAATTTTAGTGCTTATGAATGTATCCCTATGATCGGTATACCTCTTCAAAGGATATTAAGGGGATCCTCTACCCCTGTCTCTCTTTGTGATTTGTAGTCAGGTTCATTCTGATTTCTTTCATTTTTGGATAAAGGAACTCTAGAAGTCCCTTATGCAAAGAGAGTAGATTCTCTGGTCACTCATCGTAGCTCATATCGATAACCTGCTTTTCTCTACTCGAACCAATAGTCAATACTCCCTCACAATCAAATCAGTATTTAGACGATTACAATCTCCAAAGCACCACTATAAGTGCCAAAATTCAAAAGGATATTGCTAACATCTTTTTCTTGTTAATCTCATCATTTTCGGATCTCTGTCTCTCTTTTGAATTCGGGTCATAACCTTGGCATATAACCCGGTGACAACTAAAACACAAGATTAATCTTAGTACGCTTCCAAGTTTTTATCTGGGACAGGAAGATTTTTTGCATAAATTTGTAATAAGCATTCACCATTTTTCTCCATATGCCATATAGGCTTCTTTGATAACCTTATAAGTGCTCTGTTTCCTAGGGTCGAAGGATCAAAGGGACAAGGATTGGATTAGGGCTTGTTTGGATGTTGTGCAAACACAGCATGAGCAAAATAGCACGTGCATTTTTGCACATGTTAATTTAAAAATGTTTTATGTATAGGTGTAGACACTTGCACATGTTTGGTTGTTTCAACGTGAACAATGAGGAAACCGCAAATGAGGGTGTGGAGTGCTATGATCATGAAACCCTAGCTGACATGGCATTTTCAGATACATGTACCATGTGGAAGAGGTTTTCCTTCTCATTGCAAGGGAAGAGGGGGGGGGGGGGGGGGAGGGCTTACTGCGTATTGGGGTTTCCCTAGATGACACACACACCAAGAGAGAGAGAGAGATGGGTGTATTTATGCCATGTTGGGTTCTTTGGAGGTGGGGATGTGCTTCCTGACATGGTGTTGCACGGTTTGGTGGAACCCGTTGTAGTCATAGTAACAAAGTTCGATGTTTTTTTGAAAAAAAACACATTTAAAACGCGACTTAATGGGCATCCGATTTGTTGCCGTTTTTTTCCCGATTTTTATAGGTTACCAAATTCGTTGTCTTTTTTTGTCATTTTTATTGAAAAAAAGGGTTAAAAAACTTGTTTTTTTGCCGAACTTTGTGACTGTATCGATGATATGTCTGATGACATTGAAATTCAAATTTCTTCCGATGACATTGAATTCATGGAGGATGAAGAGAATGAAGGAAGAGAGAATGATATAAGTTTGGCATTGGATGCTCTCGACGACACGATGGATGTTTAGTTTCTATTTTTTATTTTATTTTGATTAGTGACTATTGGACAATAGACATCTTAAGTTTTGCAATATTTTCTTTTGGGATGTCGTTATCAACTTATCATGATGTTTGTAGCTTAGTATGTTACTTTGTCGGGTTGTTGTTTTGTTGCTTACTAGCATTTGCATAGTTGTATAAATAACTTAGTTGATTTGTTGTTGTTGACCTATTATCTTATAATCGCGTTAGAAATATCTTAGTTGTTTAAATATAGGCTAAAAACTTGATTTTTGAAGGCCCCGAACTTGCCGATTTTTTTTTTCCAAATTTCACCATTGTCGATTAAAACCCGAACCCGTTTCCCCCCCAACTTTTACCAGTTTTTTTCCTGAACTTTTCGATTTTTGCTGAACTTTCTTGTGTTTTACCCTTGCCGACTTATTGCTAAACCTGAACTTGGTGACTATGGTCGTAGTTTGGGGTGAAGTGGATGAGCAGATACTCATCCATATGGCAGACCAAGATGGAGTTCTTGAAGTGCTGCAACAGAGCAGGCGGACCTTAGGTTTCAAGGAAGCAGTAGAGTTATAATTAATTATGGTGACTAATCGAATACAAACCACGCGCAAAGTAGAAGAAAAGGCTTAAGTCTATGCGCAGACCTTGGTAATTTGGAAGGAGGGCCCCCCCGTGCCTCTTGCGCACGTGAAGTTCACAAAGGCGTACCCCAAGTTGCTCCCACTCCTGCGCCATAATATCAAACCCCACCCAACAAATTCAATGCGACTCTGAGATACAATGTAAGAGGCCTAGGGTTTGTTACACTATTTTCTAGGAAAATATCCTTTTTAGGTCATTTTGAAAATTTTTCACCATTTTGGCCGAAATACCAAAATTTCGGTCGAGATTTCGGTTTCGGCATGGACCGAAACCAGACATGATATCGAAGTTTAAAACCATACTTATGGTGCACCCTACTTTAATAAGGTGTATTGGAAACTAAAGGATCATGTCACTTATGCTGTCATGTGACAACCTAATTGGGCATGGCAATGGCCACAACATAATTTTCAAAATAGCAGTCCAATTTTCTTGTCTCTTCCCTTCCCACATTAGAATTCCGAATGCATATACTTCTCAAAAGTAATATGTTTTTTTGACTACCGCATTTGTTCTGTTGATTAAAGTTGAAGTGTCAGCATAAGCAGACATATTCAGTTAATCTCATTTGGTTCAGCTTTATACATTGGACTCTAGGTTTACCCTTATGAATCGTTACTATGCATGTCTATATATATTTGATTTAAACATTCTAATTTGGTCTGTGACTTTTAGGGGCTGGGTCAGGTACATATTGCCTGGCCTTTTCTTATCTCTTGCAATTCTCATTCTCTGGCACAAACATCAAAGCAAAGGGAAACCAATTGAAGCTTTTCAAATCACTCCTCCCCCTACTAAGAGTGCTGTTGAGCAGCTTTTGACTTTACAAGAAGTAATTTCTCAGTTAGAAACATGTATCCAGGCAGGATATATTACACTTCTCAAGCTAAGAGCTATCGTGTTTGCTGCATTTCCGCAGGTTTGACTCAGGAGCTCTTCAACTATTCTCCATATAATACTAGTGGAAACCTTTTTAAATTGACTAGTATTTAAATCCTATATGAAAAGGAGATCGATCTGGTTACCTGTTTGCAAATGTCTCATGTTTCCCGGATGTATTTCATATTGTTATCTAATTTTTCTTTTCCCTTTTGGTTGAAGTAGGTGTTTTTAGTAACTTTGGACTTTATTTCCTGATGTAAATATGCATTTGTCCATATGTTGATATTCCAAATATCGATTTTGGCTTTCCTTCGTATAGGTAAATTTCATATAGAACCCCAAATATAAGAACTAATCCTTGATCTACTATTAATGGCTAAAGAAATAATAAATGAATGTTCAAGTACATTATCATGTAGAACACATGATGTTGTAGCATCTTAGTGAATAGAACGTTTCAGTTGGCTGGTGCAGAATCTTTTATTTCATCATTAACGCCCTAGGGACTATGAGCTACTCAGGCAGCTAATTGGCCTCCCTCATAGTTTTCTGATTGCACGATGGATAAAATGTTTGAATGGCCTTCCGAGCATGTGTACTTTTTTGGTTAGTTGCTATAAATCCAGTTGGTTGATAAATCCAATCATCGCCTCTGTGTTGGATCTGTTTCAATATTATCATTATGACTATTAGGTGTTGACATCTAGATCCCTAGAGAGAACATGTCCATCATGTAAATCCATCTGCTTGCTTACTGGTTACCACACTGTTAGATTGAGAGAAAGATAGAGATTGGGAGTGAAGCATTGCTTTACTCATTGGGGCAAACGCCCTATATATCACTATACAAAGGATGGGGTCACCAAAGGGTGAGCATACCCAAAAGACAAAAGAGACTAAAAGAGATGAAGACCTATACAAGGGTTAAGAATAAATCTACACACTCTAACACCCCCCCTCAAACTCAAGGTGGATCATACACCAAGAGTTTGCTAAGGAGATATCGAAAGCGCTGAATAGTGTGTGTCTTCGTAAAGAAGTCTGCAAGCTGCTCTGTAGAAGACACATGTGGAAGTGAGAGCGTGCCGTCCTTATAGCAATGATGAACATAATGACAATCCAGCTCAATGTGCTTCGTGCGCTCATGAAATACCGGATTGCTAGCAATTTGAATAGCACTCTGGTTGTCACAGTGGAGGGGAGTCGACGAGGTCAGATGAACACCCATATCCTCGAGTAGGCGACGCAGCCAAACGATCTCACACGAAGTTCGTGCCATGGCACGATACTCGGCCTCGGTACTAGATAGTGAAACAATCTCCTGTTTCTTGCTTTTCCATGAGATGAGCGAATCACCTAGAAAAATACAGAAGCCAGTGGTGAATCGTCGATCAGTGGGATCGCCCGCTCAGTTTGCATCGGAAAAGGCACGAAGCTCCAATGAAGAAGATGACGAAAACAACAAGGAGCGAGTCACCGTGCCTCGAAGATAGCGAAGAATCCTTAGTAGTGCGGTATAGTGAGCCGTGCAAGGAGCACTAACAACTGACTAAGAACTCGAACGGCATGTGCAATGTCCGGGTGAGTGATCGTCAGATAAACAAGAGCACCAACAAGCTGGCGATAGCACGTGGGATCCGAAAGTGGCTCGCCATCAATGGGACGGAGCTTCACATTAAGCTCCATCGGTGTATCCACGGTTCGTGAATCAGGAAGTGCAGCACAACTTAATATATTAGAAATAAACTTCTGCTGAGAGACCAAGTATCCCCGAGGAGATGAAGCAACCTCAAGGCCGAGGAAGTAGCGAAGCGGACCAAGGTCTTTCATCTCGAACTGCTGCTGGAGGTGCTGTTTCAGAGAATTGATAGTAGCAGTATCGTCACCGGTAATGATCATGCCATCAACATATAGAAGCAATATCGCACGACCATGAGTAGAAGTGTGAGTGAACATAGCATAGTCATTCATACTCTCTGTAAAACCGGCTGCAAGCACTGAGGACCTGAAGCGCTCAAATCAAGCCCGAGAAGCTTGCTTGAGCCCATAAATGGCCCGACGAAGACGGCAAAAATGTTGGGGAGGAGTCAAAAGACCAGGATGGGGACTCATGTAGACCTCCTCAGAGAGATCGTCGTGAAGAAATGCATTCTTCACATTTATCTGGAAGAGTGGCCAGTGACGAGCAGAAGCAACGGCTAACAGAGTCCGGACAGAAGTCATTTTCGCAACAGGGGCGAAGGTCTCCTCGTAGTCAATGCCATGCTCCTGAGTGAAACCACGAGCAACTAGGCGGGCCTTGTATCTCTCAATCGATCCATCGGAGCGAGTCTTGATCCGATAAACCCAGCGACAACTGACAGGATCCTTCCCTGGAGGAAGAGGAACGAGCTCCCAAGTACCAGTCTGTTGAAGGGCTTGCAACTCCTCAGCTATAGCCTGCTGCCAGTGCGGAATATGAACTGCCTCACGGTAAGTCTGTGGCTCCTGAAGAGAGTGAATAGTTGCAAGGAAGGACTGAAAAGGAAGCGAGTAAGAAGCAACCTAAAAAAAGCCATAGCGATCAGGTGGATGCCTCTCACGCTCAGGATAGCGTGTAGGAGCAGAAGACCTAATGTCACTAGCATCTGATAGTGGCAACGAAGGCGGTGAACCAAAAGTTTCTGCAGAAGAAGTGATAGCAGGCGAAGCAGGTGGAACTGATGAAGCTGGCAGTACAGGTGGAGTTGGCACGGGCTGACGACGAGTGTAGGTGTAAATAACAGGTGGGTGTGTGGGCTCAAGCACTGGAGCAGGAGAAGTGGTAGGATCCAGAGGCACAGGGGTAGGAAGAAGACCTGAAGAGGAACTATATGTCTGGAGGAAAGACAAGTCCAGGGAAGAAGATGCTTCTGAGTAGAAGGGTGTGCCCTCAAAGAAGGTCACATGTCGAGAGATGCGGATACGACGAACAGAAGGGTCATAGCAACGCCAACTCTTGTGCTCAGAACTGTACCCTAAAAAGACACACTTGGCCGACCGAGGAGTAAGCTTTGTACACTCCCCAGGTGGAAGCAAAACAAAGCTGGTACAACCGAAAGTACGTAGAACTCTATAATTGGGAACAATGGATTAGAGTCGCTGAAACGAGGATTGACCAGAAAGAAGGGAGGAAGGAGTCCGGTTAATTAGATGGACAGAGGTAAGAACAGCTTCAACCCAGAAGTGGTGAGGAACTGAGGCAGAGAACAAAAGAGACCGAGCGGTCTCAAGAATGTGACGATGCTTCCTCTCAGCAACCCCATTTTGAGCAGGTGTGTAAGGGCACGACTGCTGGGGTAGAGTACCGTGAGAGAAAAGAATGTCACGAAACTCGGAAGAAAGATACTCTCGAGCACCATCTGAGCAAAAAACCTTAATTCGTTTCCCAAATTGAGTATGGACCATACTAGTGAAATCACGATATACCTGACATACATCGGACCTACGACGTAAGAATGTCACCCAGGTGAACCGAGAAAAGTCATCAATGAAACTGACATAGTAATGAAAGCCAGACATGGACATGACCGATGATGGTCCCAAAATGTCAGAGTGCACAAGATCAAAAGAAGAGGTAGACACAGACTCACTGGAGGGAAAAGGATGAGCCGAGTGCTTAGCAAACTGACAACTCGTGCAGGGAGAAGGAGAAGTGAATGAGAGATTACCCAAGTGGCCGGACTGGAACATGCTTTGTAGACGCATTGCAGAAGGATGTCCAAGGCGGCGATGCCAGAGATCGATAGTGGAAAGAGCAGTAACACATGAGGCAGAGGAAGACAAAGGCACATGAAGATGCTCCAGACTGTACAAGCCACCATGTCTCCGTCCTGTCCCAATCTGATGGCCAGTGCGTGGGTCTTCCACCACACAAGAGGATGCTGAGAAAGTAACGGTGAAACCGAGATCAGCCAATCTACTAACCGAGATCAGATTGATTGACACACGAGGAGCATGGAGCACATCCGGAAGTGAGAGACGACCACTGGGGTCAGAGGATGTGGAGATAGAGCCAGAGCAAGTGATGTCCAAAGGAGACCCGTCAGCAGTGCGAAGCTGCAGCTGAGGAGCCACATGAGTACATCTAGAGAGAATATCAGCATCAGAAGTCAGGTGATGAGTTGCTCCAGAGTCAAAGATCCAAGAGGTGCTGGAGAGAGTCAAATGACACTGAGCAGGGGAAGACGAATCGGCACAAGAGCCCACCGTAGTTGCCATGGTCTAAACGCAGGAGGTGGCACACTTGTAAGCTTTATCTTTTATCTTCACCTGCTATAATAAAACAGTAAACACTATGCTGAAACAATCTGAAACACTATGTTGCTATTGCAAACAAGACCACTATGCTGCAGCAACAAAACTGTGCTGATTGAGAACTGAACAGCTTGTGCTCTTGCTGGAGAAACAGTTGCTGAAACAGTGCTAGAGAACCAGTGTGCTGAAGAAGCGGTGTGCTGAAGAAACACTAGAGAGACAGTGTGCTGAAGAAACACTAGAGAGACAGTGTGCTGAAGAAACACTAGAGAAGCAGTGTGCTGGAGGCACTGTTCTGTGCTGTAAGCATGGGCTGAACCAATGCAAGCAAATTTAAAACAATGTGCTTGAACCAATGCAAACATAAAAAAACCAGACTCAGTCTAGTTGAACCCAGTTGAACCAAACAGAAGCTGGACCGGTGAGCCAATAGGTGGCTAAACTAGCTTATGTGGCAAAGCAACCTTATGGTAAGAGAAATCTGACCGTCAAAAGGGATGAATGGCTGAGATCAAGTCAGCAGTCATCCCTATTTCAGCTAGGGTATCAAAACCCTAATAAGCCGCCTCCTTTTCACACTTGCCTCCCAATCCGATTTCTGGCTGATAACTACAGGGGAGCCGGGCCTGGTCAATCTGCAGTCAATTCTTCAGATCGGGTGGAGCTCGCTGATCTGCTGTCGGACGTCGAAGATCGGGCTCAGGTAGCACATCTGGAGCTCACCGGAGCTCGAGGTGAAGATCAATCCTGATCTCAGATCTGAGATGAAGGTCACCAAAGGCACGATCTAGAGCATATCTGCAGCTCGTCGGAGGCTTGGAATGAGGTCGTGTCGCCTGCACATTTCGAGAGGGAAGAAGACGGCGCAGCAAGCTACCCGTCGCTTGGAGAGGGCAGTCCAGTGAGTAGAGGACAAGCCGGCAAGAGGTGCGAGATCTCGTCGGCGAATTCCCACAAAGTTCGCTACCGGGGAGATCGAGGTCGAGGTCGAGGATGAACCAGCTCTGATACCATGTTAGATTGAGAGAAAGATAGAGATTGGGAGTGAAGCATTGCTTTACTCATTGGGGCAAATGCCCTATATATCACTATGCAAAGGATGGGGTCACCAAAGGGTGAGCATACCCAAAAGACAAAAGAGACTAAAAGAGACGAAGACCTATACAAGGATTAAGAATAAATCTACACACTCTAACACACACAATGACCCCGATATCATCAAGACTAATATGAGAGCTTAATATCTACTCCAAAAACAGACACCAGTTTTAGCATATTTTTAATGTATTAAACGGTCTAGACAACTTATCATTGATCATCGCACCTTTCGTTCCGTCAAGTCCCATAAATTTAGGTATTTTGGATTCCAAACATCTGACGACCTGATACGTTGATATTATGCTTAGTGCAATACACAAGATCTCGTTGCCATCTTTCTATGAACTATGAATGCTAACCTTATAGTGTGTAAAAGTTGTCATTCCGATAAAGCATCCAACAAGGAGTCGAGACGACTTAAGGTTGGCTTTTCATTGGATTGGTTGTTCAATGTAGAGTCCATTGTCCCTGATTGATTTGTTGTTTACTTTTAGTATCAAAAGGTCTAGACAACTTATCATTGATTATCTCACCTTCCGTTTTGCCAAGCCCCATAGTTTTAGGTATTTTTGACTCAGAACATCTGATGGCCTGATAGTTTGATATAATGCCCAGTGCAATACACAAGACCTCGTTGCCACAATGAATATTATCCTTATAGTGAGTAAAAGCTATCATTCCGATAAAGCATCCAACAAGGAGTCGAGACGACTTAAGGTCGACCTTTCATTGCATTGGTTGTTCAATGTAAAGTTCATTGTCCCTCATTGATTTGTTGTTTACTTTCAGTATCAAAAGGTCTAGACAATAACTTATTATTGATTATCCATTCTTCCGTTCTGCTAAGCCCCATAGTTTTAAGTATTTTTGATTCAGAACATCTGATGACCTGATAGTTTGATATAATGCCCAGTGCAATACACAAGGCCTTGATGCCACAATGAATGTTATCCTTGTAGTGAGTAAAAGGAATTATTCCAATAAAGCATTCAACAAGGAATCTAGACGACATAAGGTTGACCTTTCATTGGATTGATTATTCAATGTAAAGTTCATTGTCCCCGATTGATTTATGGGGAGTTAGCAAGAAACCCATCTTAGGAGATGGTTTCGAGCTACAGTCCTGACAACATTTTCATTTGAGCTCCAGCCCTTATGGACGAAAATGCCCCTCTGCCATTTTCTCTCCCCCCCCCCCCCCCTCTCCCTCGCCGCTGCCACCACCGGACCTAACCAAACCCCCTGCCCCCCCTTCTCCGCCGCCGTCAGACCTAACCGAACCCCACGCTCCCCCACCCCCACCGCCGCCAGACCTAATCGAACCCCCCCACCGCCTTGATCGCCGGACCTATCCGAACCCGCTGCCACCACCGCCGGACCTCACCGAACCTCCCGATGCCGCCGCCGAACCTAACCGAAACCCCCCCCCCCCCCCCCCCATCTAATCTACATGCCATGGGATGAACCCTATACCTAGAAATCCCAAACCAAACTCCCCCCGGCCATCGTTGCCACCTCTGCTGCTGGTGCCCACCTTCGCCTCCGTCGCTCGCGCCTCCCGACGCCGTCGGACCTGACGAGGAAGGGTGTGAGGGTGGTCTAGGGATTAAAAAAAAGGGGAAGGATTTATCCTAATGTTTGGTTTGTTAGAGGGCCTGAAGCTCAAATGAAAATGTTCAGTGGATTTATCCTAATGTTGGGTTGGTTAGAGGAGTCTTAGGCTAATAACCCTTTGATTTATTGTTACTTTCAGTATCAAAAGGTCTAGACAACTTATCATTGATTATCCCACCTTTTGTTCATCCAAGCCCCATAGTTTTAGGATATATTTGGATTCAGGACGTCCGATGACTTGATACTTTGATATAAATGCTCAGTGCAATACACAAGACCGTGTAACCATCTTTCTATGAATTATGTATGCTTGCCTTGAGATCTTTTTATTTCAAACTACATACAAGGTTACACTTTATTGTTTACTTTCAGTATCAAAAGGTCTAGACAACTTATCATTGATTATCCCACACTCCATTTTGCCAAGCCTCACAGTTTTAGGTATTTTGGATTCAGAACATCTGATGATACTTTAATATAATGCCCACTGCAATACACAAGACCTTGATGCCATCTTTCTATGAAATATGTATGCTAACCTCGAGATCTTTTTTATTTCAGACTACAAACAAGGTTGCAGTCACTTTGATTGGTACTGCTGCAGTGTTTGCCCTTGTGCCTTTCAAGCATCTGGTTATGTTCACACTCCTTGAGGCATACACGAGGGAAATGCCATTGAGGAAGGACAATAGCGAGAAGTTGAGGAGGCGAATAAGGGAGTGGTGGGTCCGCATTCCGGCAGCCCCGGTCCAGATCATCAGACCCCAAGAGCACAAGAAATCGAAGTGATGCCATGATCTTTTTCTGCAGATAGCATCCATCAGCTGTAAAGAGAGGTTTCTCTGCATAAACAGGTATTTCTTTTTCAATCTCTATTTGAATAAGTTTCTTTTTTGTAATCTATCTTCTGTTTTGCAATATCTGCAATCTATGGCGTGTTAGTCCCCTTTTGGATCCCTGGAGAGTTGGGAATTCAACCCTTGCTATCTACAACAATTGGACTTCCTGATCCACCTTTAAAGAAGAAACAACGAAGCATTTGAATAGGATTAAACTCCAATTCCCTTGCTATCAACTATTGGTTAATAGGATTAAACTCCAATTCCCTGTCACAAGGAGTGGATAATCATTGAAGGCCACTGTCAACAGACCCTCTGAAATCAAGAGATTTGAAGTGAACCCATTTTTGTTTTTTTTGACCGACAGAGAATATTTAAGCCATTCCTTAATTGATGTATCATGTATTTCGGCCATTCCTTTAGAGGAACATACAATCAACCTATGCCGTTTGCTGGACAACACTTATTAGGGCATTACAAGTAAAGAACAACTCACCTGACATGTAGGTCACGTTTTGAAGGGATATTGAATATTTGCCCTTTGTGTCTTACTCTCTCTCTACTCGAGCCTTTAGCCTTGTTTGGTTTAGGGTATGCCTGGAAGAAGAACCTATATTTATTTCTCGGTTAGCAGAATAGATTCAAAATGGGTATTCCTACTTGACATTGTTTATAACTAGAATATAGTTATTTCTTTCAGTTTTACCTGCCCCCACTTATCCTTTGCTTCCGTCAAAACTGTCACCCTTGGCCTGTGAAACCCTTTGCTCCTTCCTAGGTTTCTCCTCCCACAAAACACTATTCCCCTTTCCCTCTACCCCTTACTTACCTCTTCTTGTAAGTCTCACCTCCACTTAGGCCCTTGGTTTTAGTACCTTCTTGGACCTCTACTCTCGTATAGGAAAATGAATTTGAACAGCAGAACTCAAGTACATCTGGATCATGCAACTTGATTCTGAATCAGCTTGTTTAAGATAGATTAGGCTCCATTCTGTATGTATCAATTGTATGTCCTACCTCTGCTATTTTGGCTGGAGTTTCTAGTTTAACTTTTTGTTAACTTGATGTGTGTATTGAAGCATGAGTGGTAACCTAGCAATTCAATATGTCAGTTTCTGATTTTGGAAGTTATTAAGTAGCCAAATATCACACCAACCTTACAATGGAGTCTGAGTTTCAAGCATAGTTTTCAAGCCAATGTTACTTCATAATTTGAATTTCGACAGAAATAAAGGAAAATTACATCAAATGAAGCAGATGGTACATCTTCAAAACAATAATCTTAGGGCATTTCCAGTCCTTACTCAAATCATGACTCAAATTTGAATCCGAGTAAAAAGGCCTCAAAAACTACTCCAGTCCTTTACTCAGACTACCAAACTGAGTTTTACACTTTTACTCAAATTTGTCACCAAATCAGGGGAGACTCAAATCCCATACCAAATTCTAACGGTCATCTCCAAGGGTCTTCCTATTTACAAATGTGCCATCAAACGGTGTAGTTTTTACTCAAATCTGAGTAAAAGCTCCAAAATCAGCTCCAGTCCTTGCTCAAACTCATACCAAATTGAGTTTTTACTCAAATTTGAGCAAGGGCTGGAGTGCTCGGTATCAGATTGACTTTTTACTCATTTGAGAAATGGCTGGAGATGCTCTCACGTATACTAGGGGCATGCACATGCCATTCACGTGTGCGAAGAGCTTGCTTGGATTCAATTATTGGTTGGACATGAACTTTATGTGGCCCAACGTTAAATACTGTTCTTTGTTGAGCCTAGCTGTGTATTCAAGTCAAATTTTGCTAACCCATGGCCAATCAGAAATACAAAAGGTCATGACTAGGTTTTGACCAATTGTGATATCTGGATTCGTATTTCGAGTCCATCTCGTGTCCAAATTGGATTGGTCCTATCTAATGTAACTCTACACCCCTAACAATGCTATTCTGCCATCCAGCTTTCCATCCAATTGGGCCATCCTGACGTGGAACCTGATCACATCCGTTCCTTTCTTGCCAGTTGGGTTGAATGTGCTTCACCTGTCATGGACGGGTGCAACGGACGGCTGTGATCAGGTTCCGCATCACGATGACCCGATCTGGAAGGACAACAGGATGGCTGAGAAGGATTTTCCCTATACCACTTAAGGAAAAATTACCTGCCATTGCAATTTGCATTATACTGTAACTTTATGATATGAAAATTATTAGTTCTATCTATTAAGCTTATATGTGTTTTATTGTAAAAAGGTTGTAACATTTCATTCGGTTTTTCAGGAATCCCTTCTATTGATAGTATCATTCTGTGGAATCGCAGAGCCTCGCGACCACAATTAGCTAGCGGAAGAGGAACTGCGAGGTGGCTTCGAGTAAGAGGAAAAGGATTTTCATGAATTCCAAGGATGTTTCTGTAAATTCCAAGGATGTTTGAAGCATCCATGATGAAGTGGAGACTTGATCTTTTTTAGATGTATTCCCCTTTGGTCGATACGTAGATTACGCTCTGATTTGTATGTTTGAAGAACTTAACCGACACTTCGCATAGTTTTTTTTTTTTTTAGGGGTAGATTGAAAGGGGAGGTCACAACCGGACCCTAGGAGGCGCCATCGGTGCAAACAGAGAAGCCCGACTGCTTGCGGGAACCACATACCACCGCCACCACCAGCGGAGAAAACCTAAGTCCAAAACCTCTCCAACAACCAAGATCACATGAAAGGGAGGACACCAACATCATACAAAGGGGGCAAACAAACCCTAAAATATGAAGAAACAAACAAAAAAAAACCGAAAAATCCGATCCCGCCGGATCCAGAGAAGAAATCATCATCATCAGCGATGTGACAATAGAAAATTGCGACATCAACGAACCCCCGATCAGCTGACCCAAACACCGCCGCCACGAGCCTCCGGGATTGTTGTCCCCGAGAAGCAGAGAGGACCAAGAAACCCTTGAATCGGAACATCTGCCAAACTAGGTCGCCACCATGATGGGCTAGGGCCGGATCTCCACTCCGGTGCCACCGGCGATCGCCACCACACCGAAGCCGAACGAAAGACCCGAACTGAGCAGAGGAGGCAGCCAGTGACGCTAGAAATCACTCAAAAACATCGCCCGCCGAGGAAAAAGAGAACCCTTATCTACACAGAAAAGGAGGAGGCTACGATCCCACCCGAACACCATCTCCACTAAACCCCTGGCCTCCTTGGAGCCGCCGCCGGCAGCCGGGGAGGCCAATAGAGGATTCTAAAACCCTAAAAACGAGGAGAAAGGGCAAAGGCGAAACGACGCTCAGAACCCACACTTCGCATAGTTAATTGATTTTTCTTCTCTTTTCGTTTATTCATGATCATGACTAGGGCAACCAAGCCATCTGTGAGCAGGTTGCAAACAAGCTCGGTAAGGAGATCAGAGTCCATGGCACGACTGGATTTTCGCATATAACCCCCTAATACTTATTTATATTACAAATAAACACATCACTTTTTATGTTTTATGGATCCATGTAATAAATGAGCCAAACTCAAATAGACCAAAGCTAGCTTGGTTGGATTCGCGAACGGACTTGTTTAGGGCTCATGATTGCTAAAAAGATATTCTTAAATGACTTATTATGGCTAAAGTCCCTTCAAAAAAGACAGTTTTATTAGGGGACAACAAATATTAGAAAAAGAAATTTGGATTCGAACGCGGACGCGGATGCACACATGATCCGACCCGAATCTGGTACCCTGAATCATCTGGGCGGTTGTGACGCATTTACCCATCCCAATCCCCCTCGTTTATCCCCACCCTTCCACTCGTTTTCGTAATTCCGTTCCGTCCTCTCCCCCTCGAGCCGGTTCGTTGCAGCGACGACTTCACCGCGGCGGCGAAGCCATGGAGCTAGATCTCTGGATCTCGAAGGTCAAGGAAGGCCAGCATCTGATGGAGGAAGAGCTTCAACTCCTTGGCGAATACGTAACCTCTCTCTCTACCTCCTCTCTCACTCTCTCTCTCTCTCTCTCTCATAATTTATAGGGCATCTCCTCGGTGCACCGATGGGTTTTGGGCATTTGATTTCTGTTAGATTCGTGTTGAAAATGAAGTCACGATCCCTAAATCAGTTCGTCTATTTTGTTTGATCGTTCCTTCTCCGTTAGCCGTAGATTTCACTTGCCTGCATGCTTGTTTCTTTTCCAATGTGACCTAGATATTGATTTGGTAATTATGCAAGAAATATTTCTCTTTTGCAATTTGTTAGATCTGTTGAATCTTTTATATTGCTTACCCATCATGTATATTTCTCTTTTGCATACAATTTGTGTGAATTAATGATCTAAAATGCAAGAATATCATGGTCTGGTGTTCTTTTCTGCAAATTGAATGGCCCCGTTTGACTCCGGGAGCGGCATCGAGTTAAATACTAGCCATTGATCCTCGCCAACGGTTGCACTCGGGGTAGATCCTGGCTTGTGTGTGTGGGAAGGAGCTAGGAATTGATGAGGAGATGGCTTGTCTGGGTTAGGTGTATACGTACTGACATGGTAGACTTTCAGCAACTGGGATTCATGGGAAAGTATTTCGGGGTAGCAATTAGATCCATGGTTTTGAGCGGGAACATTAGAACATCCTCGATTGTTGGATTCCTTCGTTGGCGGTTGGCCTGACTTTAACCCTGATAGGTGGGTGGGAAATTTCAGACATTGGAAAGACTCCATACCGAAGGTGGTGATTTCTGGCTTACCGAGGCGTCCTATTGGATATTGGAGGTGGAAGTTGCTAGAGAAGTAAGAGCCATAAAGATTACTACTTGTTCCCAAGGGCTGGGTATGGAAAGCTATGTTACGAAGAAAATATATACGAAAGAGCAAATCACTCACCATAGAAGATTGCAGGAAAGTGAGGAGTCAAATTCTAGCAATTATTGGAAAATATACTGAGATCTCCCTCTAGGTTTTTGATCCCAAAGTCCCAAATCATTCCTCTTTTCTCTTAGCAGCTTCAAACCTTAAGGTGATCCCTTATTTTATGTCAAATGCAAAAATCTAAGTCGATTTTTCAAACCTCAAGTCGATTTTATGTCGATTTTTCAAGCCTCAAGATCATTTGCAATCACCATAACATAGAAAGAGTAAAGGAAGCAACTCCCTAGTGAGTTAACTCCATTCCATAAGCTATTTTTATTCAATATATACTAAACCAACTCCTCATAGAATGCATAGTTGAAGAATTACATCCATGAAAGAGAGAAGAGAACATTTGAGATTGAAAAGAAAGACCTACAAGTTAATGGTAATAGATGAAACTTCTCACCCCAAAGTGTACGAAGTCATGTTACCTCAGGATGGATGCTTGACGACGGAAGCAATCGATGTCATGTCGTTGGGATGGCGAAATATTTGCTTTCATTTTGATTGCTTCTGTCCACGAGCAGCCAAAAAGTTCAATGCCCACCGAGAAAATTGGGTGATACTGAATATAGTACCGAAAACTATACATCCCTTCCAGAATCACAATCCCATCCTGGAGATTCCTTACCGCTCTAGCTAATATTGGTGCCTCAAACTCATTTTGGAAGTTATTAAGTACCGAAAATTGAGTGGTAACCTAGCAATTCAATATGTCAGTTTCTGATTTTGGAAGTTATTAAGTAGCCAAATATCAAACCAACCTTACAATGGAGTTTGAGTTTCAAGCATAGTTTTCAAGCCAATTTTACTTCGTAATTTGAATTTCAACAGAAATAAAGGAAAATTACATCAAATGAAGATTGTGGTACATCTTCAAAACAATAATCTTAGGGCATTTCTAGCCCTTACTCAAATCATGACTCATTTTGAATCCGAGTAAAAAGGCCTAAAAAACTGCTCCAATCTTTACTCGGACTACCAAACTGAGTTTTGCACTTTTACTCAAATTTTTCACTAGATCGGGGGAGCCTCAAATCCCATACCAAATTCCTAAAGGTCATCTCCAAGGGTCTTCCTATTTACAAATGTGCCATCAAACGGTGTAGTTTTTACTCAAATCTGAGTAAAAGCTCCAAAATCAGCTCCAGTCCTTGCTCAAACTCATACCAAATTGAGTTTTTACTCAAATTTGAGCAAGGGCTGGAGTGCTCTATATCAGATTGACTTTTTAATCATATTTGAGAAATGGCCGGAGATGCTCTCACATATACTAGGGGCATGCACATGCCATTCACGTGTGCGAAGAGTTTGTTTGGATTAAATTATTGGTCGGAAATGAACTTTATGTGGCCCAACGTTAAATATTGTTCTTTGTTGAGTCAAGCTGTGTGTATTCAAGTCAAATTTTACTAACCCATGGCCAATCAGAAATACAAAAGGTCATGACCAGGTTTTGACCAATTGTGAAATCTGGATTCGTATTTCGAGTCCATCTCGTGTCCAAATTGGATTGGTCCTATCTAATTTAACTCTACACCCCTAGCAATGCTATTCTGCCATCCAGCTTTCCATCCAGATTGGGCCATCCTGACGTGGAACCTGATCACATCCGTTCCTTTCTTGCCAGTTGGGTTGAATGTGCTTCACCTGTCATGGATGGGTGCAACGGAAGTCTGTGATCAGGTTCCACATCACGATGACTGATCTAGAAGGACAACAGGATGGCGGAGAAGGATTTTCCCTACACCACTTAAGAAAAAATTACATGCCATTGCAATTTGCATTATACTGTAACTTTATGATATGAAAATTATTAGTTCTATCTATTAAGCTTATATGTGCTTTATTGTAAAAAGGTTGTAACATTTCATTCAGTCTTTCAGGAATCCCTTCTATTGATAAGTATCATTTTGTGGAATCGCAGAGCCCCGCGACCACAATTAGCGAGCGGAAGAGTAACTGCGAAGTGGCTTCGAGTAAGCAGAAAAGGATTTTCATGAATTCCAAGGATGTTTCTGTAAATTCCAAGGATGTTTGAAGCATCCATGTTGAAGTGGAGACTTGATCTTTTTTAGATGTATTCCCCTTTGGTCGATACGTAGATTACGCTATGGTTTGTATGTTTGAAGAACTAAACCGACACTTCGCATAGTTTTTTTTTTTTGGGTAGATTGAAAGGGGAGGTCACAACCGGACCCCAGGAGGCGCCACCAGCGCAAACAGAGAAGCCTGACCCCTTGCGGGAACCACATACCACCGCCACCACCTGCCGAGAAAACCCAAGTCCAAAACCTCTCAAACAACCAAGATCCCAACAAAGGGAGGACACCAACATCATGCAAAGGGGGCAAACAAACCCTAAAATAAAAAGAAACAAACCAAAAAAAACCCAAAAATCCGATCCCGCCGGATCCGGAGAAGTAACCATCATCATCATTTGCGACGTCAACAAACCCCGATCAGCCGACCCGGACGCCGCCGCCACGAGCCACCGGGATTGCTGTCCCCGAGCAGCAGAGAGGACCAAGAAACCCTTGAATCGGAACATCTGCCAAACTAGATCTCCACCATGATGGGCTAGGGCCGGATCTCCACTCCGATGCCACCGGCGACCGCCACCACTCCGATGCCGAACGAAAGACCCGAACCGAGCAGAGGAGGCAGCCAGTGACGCTAGAAATCACTCAAAAACATCACCCGCCGAGGAAAAAGAGAACCCTTATCTACACAGAAAAGGAGGAGGCTACGATCCCACCCGAACACTATCTCCACTAAACCCCTGGCCTCCCCGGAGCCGCCGCTGGCAGCCGGGGAGGCCGAGAGAAGATTCTAAAACCCTAAAAACGAGGAGAAAGGGCAAAGGCGAAATGACGCTCAGAGCCCACACTTCGCATAGTCAATTGATTTTTCTTCTCTTTTGGTTTATTCATGATCATGACTAGGGCAACCAAGCCATCTGTGAGCAAGTTGCAAACAAGCTCGGCAGCAAGGAGATCAGAGTCCATGCCTCGACTGGATTTTTGCATATAACTCCCTAATGGTTATTTATATTACAAATAAACACATCACTTTTTAAGTTTTATGGATCCCTGTAATAAATGAGCCAAACTCAAATAGACCAAAGCCAGCTTGGTTGGATTTGCGAACGGACTTGTTTAGGGCTCATGATTGCTAAAAAGATCTTCTTAAAATGACTTATTATGGCTAAAGTCCCTTCAAAAAATACAGTTTTATTAGGTGACAGCAAATATTAGAAAAAAAAATTGGATTCGGACGCGGACGCGGATGTGGATGCACACATGATCCGACCCGAATCCGGTACCCTGAATCATCTGGGCGGTTGTGACGCATTTACCCATCCCTATCCCCCTCGTTTATCCCCACCCTTCCACTCGTTTTCGTAATTCCGTTCCGTCCTCTCCCCCTCGAGCCGGTTGGTTGCAGCGATGCCTTCACCGCGGTGGCGAAGCCATGGAGCTAGATCTCTGGATCTCGAAGGTCGAGGAAGACCAGCATCTGATGGAGGACGAACTTCAACTCCTTTGTGAATACGTAACCTCTCTCTCTACCTCCTCTCTCTCTCTCTCTCATCATTTATAGGGCATCTCCTCGGTGCACCGATGGGTTTTGGGTATTTGATTTCTGTTAGATTCGTGTTGAAAATGAAGTCACGATCCCTAAATCAGTCCTTTTGTTTTGTTTGATCGTTCCTTCTCCGTTAGCCGTAGATTTCACTTGCCTGCATGGTTGTTTCTTTTCCGATGTGACCCAGATATTGATTTGGTAATTATGCAAGAAATATTTCTCTTTTGCAATTTGTTTGATCTGTTGAATCTTTTATATTGCTTACCCATCATGTATATTTCTCTTTTGCATACAATTTGTGTGAATTAATGATCTAAAATGCTAGAATATCATGGTCTGGTGTTCTTTTCTGCAAATTGAATGACCCCGTTTGACTCCGGGAGCGGCATCGAGTTAAATACTAGCCATTGATCCTCGCCAACGGTTGCACTCGGGATAGATCCTGGCCTGTGTGTGTGGGAAGGTGCTTAGAACTGATGAGGAGATGGCTTGTCTGAGTTAGGTGTATACGTACTGACATGCTAGACTTTCAGCAACTGGGATTCATGGGAAAGTATTTAGGGGGTAGCAATTAGATCCATGGTTTTGAGCGGGAACTTTAGAACATCCTCGATTGTTGGATTCCTTAGTTGGTGGTTGGCCTGACTTTAGCCTTGATAGGTGGGTGGGAAATTTCAGACATTGGAAAGACTCCATACCGAAGGTTGTGATTTCTGGCTTACCGAGGCGTCCTATTGGATATTGGAGGTGGAAGTTGCTAGAGAAGTAAGAGCCATAAAGATTACTACTTGTTTCCAAGGGCTGAGCATGCAAAGCTATGTTACGAAGAAAATATGTACGAAAGAGCAAATCACTCACCATAGAAGATTGCAGGAAAGTGAGGAGTCAAATTCTAACAATTATTGGAAAATATACTGAGATCTCCCTCTAGGTTTTAGATCCCAAAGTCCCAAATCCTTCCTCTTTTCTCTTAGCAGCTTCAAACCTAAAGGTGATCCCTTATTTTATGTCAAATGCAAAAATCTAAGTCGATTTTTCAAACCTCAAGTCGATTTTATGTCGATTTTTCAAACCTCAAGATCATTTGCAATCACCATAACATAGAAAGAGTAAAGGAAGCAACTCCCTAGTGAGTTAACTCCATTCCATAAGCTATTTTTATTCAATATATACTAAACCAACTCCTAATAGAATGCGTAGTTGAAGAATTTCATCCATGAAAGAGAGAAGAGAACATTTGAGATTCAAAAGACAGACCTACAAGTTAATGGTAATAGATGAAACTTCTCACCCCAAAGTGTACGAAGTCATGTTACCTCAGGATGGATGCTTGTGGACGGAAACAATCGATGTCATGTCGTTGGGATGAAGAAATATTTGCTTTCATTTTGATTGCTTCTGTCCACGAGCAGCCAAAAAGTTCAATGCCCACCGAGAAAATTGGGTGATACTGAATATAGTACCGAAAACTATACATCCCTTCCAGAATCACAATCCCATCCTGGATATTCCTTACCACTCTAGCTAATATTGGTGCCTCAATCTCATTTTGGCAGTTATTAAGTACCGAAAATTGAGTGGTAACCTAGCAATTCAATATGTCAGTTTCTGATTTTGAAAGTTATTAAGTAGCCAAATATCAAACCAACCTTACAATGGAGTTTGAGTTTCAAGCATAGTTTTCAAGCCAATGTTACTTCGTAATTTGAATTGCAACAGAAATAAAGGGAAATTACATCAAATGAAGCAAATAGTACATCTTCAAAACAATAATCTTAGGGCATTTCTAGCCCTTACTTAAATCATGACTCAATTTTGAATCCGAGTAAAAAGGCCTCAAAAACTGCTCCAATCTTTACTCGGACTACCAAATTGAGTTTTGCACTTTTACTCAAAATTTTCACCAGATCGGGAGAGACTCAAATCCCATACCAAATTCCTAAAGGTCATCTCCAAGGGTCTTCCTATTTACAAATGTGCCATCAAACGGTGTAGTTTTTACTCAAATCTGAGTAAAAGCTCCAAAATCAGCTCCAGGCCTTGCTCAAACTCATACCAAATTGAGTTTTTACTCAAATTTGAGCAAGGGCAGGAGTGCTCAATATAAGATTGACTTTTTACTCATATTTGAGAAATGGCCGGAGATGCTCTGACATATACTAGGGGCATGCATGTGCCATTCACGTGTGCGAAGAGCTTGTTTGGATTCAATTATTAGTCGGACATGAACTTTATGTGACCCAACGTTAAATACTGTTCTTTATTGAGCCTAGCTGTGTGCATTCAAGTCAAATTTTGCTAACCCATGGCCAATCAGAAATACAAAAGGTCATGACTAGGTTTTGACCAATTGTGAAATCTGGATTCGTATTTCGAGTCCATATCGTGTCCAAATTGGATTGGTCCTATCTAATGTAACTCTACACCCCTAGCAATGCTATTCTACCATCCAGCTTTCCATCCAGATTGGGCCATCCTGACGTGGAACCTGATCACATCCGTTCCTTTCTTGCCAGTTGGGTTGAATGTGCTTCACCTGTCATGGATGGGTGTAACGGACGACTTTGATCAGGTTCCGCATCACGATGACCGATCTGGAAGGACAACAGGATGGCTGAGAAGGATTTTCCCTACACCACTTAAGGAAAAATTACCTGCCATTGCAATTTGCATTATACTATAACTTTATGGTATGAAAATTATTAGTTCTATCTATTAAGCTTATATGTGCTTTATTGTAAAAAGGTTGTAACATTTCATTCAGTCTTTCAGAATCCCTTCTATTGATAAGTATCATTCTGTGGAATCGCAGAACCTCGCGACCACAATTAGCGAGTGGAAGAGGAACTGCGTGGTGGCTGTGAGTAAGCGGAAAATGATTTGCATGAATTCCAAGGATGTTTCAGTAAATTCCAAGGATGTTTGAAGCATCCATGATGAAGTGGATACTTGATCTTCTTTAGATGTATTCCCCTTTGGTCGATACGTAGATTACGCTCTGGTTTGTCTGTTTGAAGAACTAAACCAACACTTCGCATAGTTTTTTTTTTGGGGTAGATTGAAAGGGGAGGTCACAACCGGACCCCAGGAGGCGCCACCAGCGCAAACAGAGAAGCCTGACTCCTTGCGGGAACCACATACCACCACCACCACCTGCCGAGAAAACCCAAGTCCAAATCCTCTCCAACAACCAAGATCCCAACAAAGGGAGGACACCAACATCATGCAAAGGGGGCAAACAAACCCTAAAATAAAAAGAAACAAACCAAAAAAAACCCAAAAATCCGATCCCGCCGGATCTGGAGAAGAAACCATCATCATCATTTGCGACGTCAACAAACCCCGATCAGCCAACCCGGACGCCCCCGCCACGAGCAACCGGGATTGCCGTCCCCGAGCAGCAGAGAGGACCAAGAAACCCTTGAATCGGAACATCTGCCAAACTAGATCTCCACCATGATGGGCTAGGGCCGGATCTCCACTCCGGTGCCACCGGCGACCGCCACCACCCCGATGCCGAACGAAAGACCCGAACCGAGCAGAGGAGGCAGCCAGTGACGCTAGAAATCACTCAAAAACGTCGCCCGCCGAGGAAAAAGAGAACACTTATCTACAAAGAAAAGGAGGAGGCTACGATCCCACCCGAACACCATCTCCACTAAACCCCTGGCCTCCCCGGAGCTGCCGCCGGCAGCCGGGGAGGCCGAGAGAGGATTTTAAAACCCTAAAAACGAGGAGAAAGGGCAAAGGCGAAACGGCGCATAGAGCCCACACTTCGCATAGTTAATTGATTTTTCTTCTCTTTTGGTTTATTCATGATCATGACTAGGGCAACCAAGCCATTTGTGAGCAGGTTGCAAACAAGCTCATCAGCAAGGAGATCAGAGTCCATGCCTCGACTGGATTTTTGCATATAACCCCCTAATGGTTATTTATATTACAAATAAACACATCATTTTTTAAGTTTTATGGATCCCTGTAATAAATGAGCCAAACTCAAATAGACCAAAGCTAGCTTGGTTGGATTCGCGAACGGACTTGTTTAGGGCTCATGATTGCTAAAAAGATATTCTTAAAATGACTTATTATGGCTAAAGTCCTTTCAAAAAAGACAGTTTTAATTGGGGACAACAAATATTAGAAAAAGAAATTTGGATTCGGACGCGGACGCGGATGCACACATGATCCAACCCGAATCCGGTACCCTGAATCATCTGGGCGGTTGTGACGCATTTACCCATCCCTATCCCCCTCGTTTATCCCCACCCTTCCACTCATTTTCGTAATTCCGTTCCGTCCTCTCCCCCTCGAGCCGGTTGGTTGCAGCGACGCCTTCACCGCGGCGGCCTAGCCATGGAGCTAGATCTCTGGATCTCGAAGGTCAAGGAAGGCCAGCATCTGATGGAGGACGAGCTTCATCTCCTTTGCGAATACGTAACCTCTCTCTCTCTCTACCTCCTCTCTCTCTCTCTCATCATTTATAGGGCATCTCCTCGGTGCACCGATGTGTTTTGGGCATTTGATTTCTGTTAGATTCGTGTTGAAAATGAAGTCACGATCCCTAAATCGGTCATTCTGTTTTGTTTGATCGTTCCTTCTCCGTTGGCCGTAGATTTCACTTGCCTGCATGCTTGTTTCTTTTCCGATGTGACCCAGATATTGATTTGGTAATTATGCAAGAAATATTTCTCTTTTGCAATTTGTTTGATCTGTTGAATCTTTTATATTGCTTACCCATCATGTATATTTCTCTTTTGCATACAATTTGTGTGAATTAATGATCTAAAATGCAAGAATATCATGGTCTGGTGTTCTTTTCTGCAAATTGAATGACCCCGTTTGACTCCGGGAGCGGCATCGAGTTAAATACTAGCCATTGATCATCGCCAACGGTTGCACTCGGGGTAGATCCTGGCTTGTGTGTGTGGGAAGGTGCAAGGAATTAATGAGGAGATGGCTTGTCTGGGTTAGGTGTATACGTACTGACTTGGTAGACTTTCAGCAACTGGGATTCATGGGAAAGTATTTAGGGGGTAGCAATTAGATCCATGGTTTTGAGTGGAAACTTTAGAACATCCTCGATTGTTGGATTCCTTAGTTAGCGGTTGGCCTGACTTTAGCCCTGATAGGTTGGTGGGAAATTTCAAATATTGGAAAGACTCCATACTGAAGGTGGTGATTTCTGGCTTACCGAGGCTTCCTATTGGATATTGGAGGTGGAAGTTGCTAGAGAAGTAAGAGCCATAAAGATTACTACTTGTTCCCAAGCGCTGAGCATGGAAAGCTATGTTACGAAGAAAATATATACGAAAGAGCAAATCATTCACCTTAGAAGATTGCAGGAAAGTGAGGAGTCAAATTCTAACAATTATTGAAAAATATACTGAGATCTCCCTCTAGGTTTTAGATCCCAAAGTCCCAAATCATTCCTCTTTTCTCTTAGCAGCTTCAAACCTTAAGGTGATCCCTTATTTAATGTCAAATGCAAAAATCTAAGTCGATTTTTCAAACCTCAAGTCGATTTTATGTCGATTTTTCAAGCCTCAAGATCATTTGCAATCACCATGACATAGAAAGAGTAAAGGAAGCAACTCCCTTGTGAGTTAACTTCATTCCATAAGCTATTTTTATTCAATATATACTAAACCAACTCCTCATAGAATGCATAGTTGAAGAATTACATCCATGAAAGAGATAAGAGAACATTTGAGATTCAAAAGAAAGACCTACAAGTTAATGGTAATAGATGAAACTTCTCACCCTAAAGTGTATGTAGTCATGTTACCTCAGGATGGATGCTTGTGGACGGAAGCAATCGATGTCATGTCGTTGGGATGACGAAATATCTGCTTTCATTTTGATTGCTTCTGTCCACGAGTAGCCAAAAAGTTCAATGCCCACCGAGAAAACTGGGTGATACTGAATATAGTACCGAAAACTATACATCCCTTCCAGAATCACAATCCCATCCTGGAGATTCCTTACTGCTCTAGCTAATATTGGTGCCTCAATCTCATTTTGGAAGTTATTAAGTACCGAAAATTGAGTGGTAATCTAGCAATTCAATATGTCAGTTTCTGATTTTGGAAGTTATTAAGTAGCCAAATATCAAACCAACCTTACAATGGAGTTTGAGTGTCAAGCATAGTTTTCAAGCCAATGTTACTTCGTAATTTGAATTTCAACAGAAATAAAGGAAAATTACATCAAATGAAGCAGATGGTACATCTTCAAAACAATAATCTTAGGGCATTTCTAGCCCTTACTCAAATCATGACTCAATTTTGAATCCGAGTAAAAAGGCCTAAAAAACTGCTCCAATCTTTACTCGGACTACCAAACTGAGTTTTGCACTTTTACTCAAATTTTTCACCAGATCGGGGGAGCCTCAAATCCCATACCAAATTCCTAAAGGTCATCTCCAAGGGTCTTCCTATTTACAAATGTGCCATCAAACGGTATAGTTTTTACTCTAATCTGAGTAAAAGCTCCAAAATCAGCTCCAGTCCTTGCTCAATCTCATACCAAATTGAGTTTTTACTCAAATTTGAGCAAGGGCTGGAGTGCTCTATATCAGATTGACTTTTTACTCATATTTGAGAAATGGCCGGAGATGCTCTCACATATAGTAGGGGCATGCACATGCCATTCACGTGTGCGAAGAGCTTGTTTGGATTCAATTATTGGTCGGACATGAACTTTATGTGGCCCAACGTTAAATACTGTTCTTTGTTGAGCCTAGCTGTGTGTATTCAAGTCAAATTTTGCTAACCCATGGCCAATCAGAAATACAAAAGGTCATGACTAGGTTTTCACCAATTGTGAAATCTGGATTCGTATTTCGAGTCTATCTCGTGTCCAAATTGGATTGGTCCTATCTAATGTAACTCTACACCCCTAGCAATGCTATTCTGCCATCCAGCTTTCCATCCAGATTGGGCCATCCTAACGTGGAACCTGATCACATCCGTTCCTTTCTTGCCTGTTGGGTTGAATGTGCTTCACCTATCATGGATGGGTGCAACGGACGACTGTGATCAGGTTCCGCATCACGATGACCGATCTGGAAGGACAACAGGATGGCTGAGAAGGATTTTCCGTACACCACTTAAGGAAAAATTACCTGCCATTGCAATTTGCATTATACTGTAACTTTATGATATGAAAATTATTAGTTCTATCTATTAAGCTTATATGTGCTTTATTGTAAAAAGGTTGTAACATTTCATTCAGTCTTTCAGGAATCACTTCTATTGATAAGTATCATTTTGTGGAATCACAGAGCCTCGCGACCACAATTAGCGAGCGGAAGAGGAACTGCGAGTTGGCTTCGAGTAAGCGGAAAAGGATTTTCATGAATTCCAAGGATGTTTCTGTAAATTCCAAGGATGTTTGAAGCATCCATGATGAAGTGGAGACTTGATCTTTTTTAGATGTATTCCCCTTTGGTCGATACGTAGATTATGCTTTGGTTTGTATGTTTGAAGAACTAAACCGACACTTCGCATAGTTTTTTTTTTTTGGTAGATTGAAAGGGGAGGTCACAACCCGGACCCCAGGAGGCGCCACCGGCGCAAACAGAGAGCAAATAGAGAAGCCCGACTCCTTACGGGAACCACATACCACTGCCACCACCGGCGAAGAAAACCTAAGTCCAAAACCTCTCCAACAACCTAGATCCCAACAAAGGGAGGGCACCAACATCATACAAAGGGGGCAAACAAACCCTAAAATAAAAAAAAACAAACCGAAAAAAATCCAAAAATCCGATCCCGCCGGATCTGGAGAAGAAATCATCATCATCAGCGATGAGACAGTAGAAATTTGCGACGTCAACGAACCCCGATCAGCTGACCCAAACACCGCTGCCACGAGTCAACGGGATTGCTGTCGCTGAGCAGCGGAGGGGACCAAGAAACCCTTGAATCGGAACATCCGCCAAACCAGATCTCCACCATGACGGGCTAGGGCCGGATCTCCTCTCCGGTGCCACCAGCGACCGCCACCACCCTGAAGCCGAACGAAAGACCCGAACCAAGCAGATGAGGTAGCCAGCGATGCTGGAAATCACTCAAAAACGTCGTCCGCCGTGGAAAGAGAGAACCCCTATCTGCACAGGAAAGGAGGAGGCTACGATCCCACCCGAACACCATTTCCACTGAACCCCGGCCTCCCCGGAGCCGCCGCCAGCAGCCGGGGAGGCCAAGAGAGGATTCTAAAACCCTAAAAACGAGAAGAAAGGGCAAAGGCGAAATGGCGTCAGAGCCCACACTTCGCATAGTTAATTGATTTTTCTTCTCTTTTGGTTTATTCATGATCATGACTAGGGCAACCAAGCCATCTGTGAGCAAGTTGCAAACAAGCTCGGCAGCAAGGAGATCAGAGTCCATGCCTCGACTGGATTTTTGCATATAACTCCCTAATGGTTTTTTATATTACAAATAAACACATCACTTTTTAAGTTTTATGGATCCCTGTAATAAATGAGCCAAACTCAAATAGACCAAAGCCAGCTTGGTTGGATTTGCGAACGGACTTGTTTAGGGCTCATGATTGCTAAAAAGATCTTCTTAAAATGACTTATTATGGCTAAAGTCCCTTCAAAAAATACAGTTTTATTAGGTGACAGCAAATATTAGAAAAAAAAATTGGATTCGGACGCGGATGTGGATGCACACATGATCCGACCCGAATCCGGTACCCTGAATCATCTGGGCGGTTGTGACGCATTTACCCATCCCTATCCCCCTCGTTTATCCCCACCCTTCCACTCGTTTTCGTAATTCCGTTCCGTCCTCTCCCCCTCGAGCCGGTTGGTTGCAGCGACGCCTTCACCGCGGCGGCGAAGCCATGGAGCTAGATCTCTGGATCTCGAAGGTCAAGGAAGGCCAGCATCTGATGGAGGACGAGCTTCAACTTCTTTGCGAATACGTAACCTCTCTCTCTCTACCTCCTCTCTCTCTCTCTCTCTCTCTCTCTCATCATTTATAGGGCATCTCCTCGGTGCACCGATGGGTTTTGGGCATTTGATTCCTGTTAGATTCGTGTTGAAAATGAAGTCACGATCCCTAAATCAGTCCTTCTGTTTTGTTTGATCGTTTCTTCTCCGTTAGCCGTAGATTTCACTTGCCTGCATGCTTGTTTCTTTTCCGATGTGACCCAGATATTGATTTGGTAATTATGCAAGAAATATTTCTCTTTTACAATTTGTTTGATCTGTTGAATCTTTTATATTGCTTACCCATCATGTATATTTCTCTTTTGCATACAATTTGTGTGAATTAATGATCTAAAATGCAATAATATCATGGTCTGAAGTTCTTTTCTGCAAATTGAATGGCCCCGTTTGACTCCGGGAGCGGCATCGAGTTAAATACTAGCCATTGATCCTCGCCAACGGTTGCACTCGGGGTAGATCCTGGCTTGCGTGTGTGGGAAGGTGCTAGGCACTGATGAGGAGATGGCTTGTCTGGGTTAGGTATATACTTACTGACATGGTAGACTTTCAGCAAATGGGATTCATGGGAAAGTATTTAGGGGGTAGCAATTAGATCCATGGTTTTGAGTGGGATCTTTAGAACATCCTCGATTGTTGGATTTCTTAGTTGGTGGTTAGTCTGACTTTAGCCCTGATAGGTGGGTGGGAAATTTCAGACATTGGAAAGACTCCATACCGAAGGTGGTGATTTCTGGCTTACCTAGGCGTCCTTTTGGATATTGGAGGTGGCAGTTGCTAGAGAAGGACGAGCCATAAAGATTACTACTTGTTCCCAAGGGCTGAGCATGGAAAGCTATGTTACGAAGAAAATATATACGAAAGAGCAAATCACTCACCATAGAAGATTACAGGAAAGTGAGGAGTCAAATTCTAACAATTATTGGAAAATATACTGAGATCTCCCTCTAGGTTTTAGATCCCAAAGTCCCAAATCATTCCTCTTTCTCTTAGCAGCTTCAAACCTTAAGGTGATCCCTTATTTTATGTCAAATGCAAAAATCTAAGTCGATTTTTCAAACCTCAAGTCGATTTTATGTCGATTTTTCAAACCTCAAGATCATTTGCAATCTCCATAACATAGAAAGAGTAAAGGAAGCAACTCCCTAGTGAGTTAACTCCATTCCATAAGCTATTTTTATTCAATATATACTAAACCAACTCCTCATAGAATGCATAATTGAAGAATTACATCCATGAAAGAGAGAAGAGAACATTTGAGATTCAAAAGAAAGACCTACAAGTTAATGGTAATAGATGAAACTTCTCACCCCAAAGTGTACGAAGTCATGTCACCTCAGGATGGATGCTCGTGGACGGAAGCAATCGATGTCATGTCGTTGGGATAAAGAAATATTTGCTTTCATTTTGATTGCTTCTGTCCACGAGCAGCCAAAAAGTTCAATGCCCACCAAGAAAATTGGATGATACTGAATATAGTACCGAAAACTATACATCCCTTCCAGAATCACAATCCCATCCTGGAGATTCCTTACCGCTCTAGCTAATATTGGTGCCTCAATCTCATTCCTCGTGGTGTCCTGCCCCTGTACCGAAACTAATCAAGTGAATATGGAGTAAAACACCATCCACCCCTATCAGTGAATTCACGAGCTCGGACGATAAGGTATGAGCTAACCTATTGGAGCCATACTAGTGAGACGACGCAGTCTGTCCTTGGCCACACGAATTGCTTGAGTAGAGCTTCTAACACCCCGAGTTATCTCCTGGCTATGAAAGAAACGATTTGATCTACTTATGGAATGCAAACACTAAGAAATAGAATGAAATTTTCGCTATGAACACACAAGAGTGAGTGCAGAGCGCTAACTCGATGTCGATAAGCTCGATGGTTAAGTCGCTGATCTCCATGCCCGACAACCTGATTGCAGCCATGGTATCAGTGAGCTCTTTGGCCGTGACATCCAACAGCCTCTCGACTGATTTGACAACCCTCCTAAAAGCCTGTCTTAATTCCGACAATAGAGAAATTAGATCAAGTCCCCAAATGTGTGACAAAACTCATAATTCGGAACACAGAACAATGCAACAAACACTGACCATGCCCGGAGACAAGCAAGTTAAATCTAATGAAAAATCGACTACATCTTGGGATAAAAATATGACAGAATCGGCCCAGTTGGACTGCATCAAAAGTTGATTGATGTAACTTGTGTGAGTGGTTGTTTGATCATTTAGGAAAGGACAGACCAGAGTATTAAGTGCATCATAATATGGTTATAATATGTTCTCATCAGTAATATGATACAAACCATCCATTCATTCCGCTCATATAATGACCCATACAAACATTGGTGTTGGATTCTAAAATGTTTGCACCTACATATATGCATGATAAAATTTCAGTATTCTGTACCTATTGTTCACCTGTCTTCTTCACAGCAGGCTGCTTAGAAGTTTGCTTTAATCTCAGGTATTAGAAATAATGACTATTTTATTGAACTTTCTTCTTTTGAAACTCTCAGGTTAAGGAGATTCTTATTGAGGAGTCAAATGTCCAACCTGTGAATAGCCCTGTGACTGTATGTGGTGACATCCATGGCCAGTTTCATGACTTAATGAAACTCTTCCAGACTGGTGGCCATGTTCCTGAGACAAATTACATTTTTATGGTGAGTCTCATGCTCCGAACCTAATGTTGAAATTGATTTCAATTATAATCGCTCTTCACATTAGTATTACATCATGGCCTGATGGTACATATTTTTCCTATGCTTCTACCAGGGTGATTTTGTTGATCGTGGGTATAACAGTTTGGAAGTTTTCACTATTCTATTGCTTCTCAAAGCCAGGTATGTCTTACACAACATCAATGCATATCCATGTTCTTTAGTTTGTTTCTGCTTCGTTTTTATCCAATGCAGGAAGTACTAGGTGTTATATATATATATATATATATATATATATATATATATATATATATATATATATATATATCAGTTGAGATACTCTTACTCGTCTTACGGTAAGTAATGAAATTACACATGGATCCTACATAAAGATTTCAGAATTTGCTGATTTTTTGTGGGCGTGATATCTATGATAAGTTGATCACCCTCACCAAAAATCAATAAATTCCAAAACTTCTCTCGGTTTTGGAATTTGTTGATTTTTGGTGAGGGTAATCAACTTGCCATTGCCATAGATATCACGCCCACAAAAAATAGCAAATTCTGAAACCTTTATGTAGGTGAAAACCCCATTGTTCAAAAACTCGAAACGCTGACTCGACTTGAAAGTCAACCGAGTTGTGTAAACTCGGTCTGACTCGGTCAAGTTTTATCAAAACTAGTTCTGACTCGGCCAAATAACTCGACTCGAAATCTGTCCAAGTTGAGTCGACTCGCTCCAACTCGGTCGAATTTTTTGAGTTTTAAAACAGTGGAAAAACCCATATGTAATTTCATTAGTAATTGTAAAGTAAGAGTATACCCTCAGCCCTCAAGCACGTGCATATTGTGTGAATACCGCTCTTTCCATTTGAAGATGGTTGTCTATACCAGTGAACTTGCTAGACGATGGTTTATGTTTTAATCTTTGTAGTATTTCTCTCTCTAGTAGAGTTCATCATCAGTCAAGTATAACTCCTACTCTTTTATTGCTGTATTTTGAGCATGAGTTTGTGGTAGCATTCCCTGAATGCTTCATGGATTGCTCTAAGTTCTTGCTTCACTACATCATATTCCTTTCTACTTCTTTATTGTCAAACATTGTGAGTTCTCTTCATGGCGGTAGTCGGTGCTTGTAACAAAAAAATGTCAAATTTAACCTTGGTCCAATTTTGACATATAGCATAGGTAGTTCCATATGCCATGCATGAAGTATGAAGTTTTCACCATGTCAAGATATTTGAGGATGTGATATAAGAGTTTTGTCCAAAAACTTGGCATTTGACATTATTCATTTGTTTAGGTCGATTCATATATAAATAATAACAGCATATCTACACATTATTTCTGTTTTCTTTGGTTTAATGCTGAATGTGGGGGTTGATGCATGTGCTCTTCTTGGTACTATCAATCGGAGTTAACACCAAATTAAGTTGGTTTCTTAACATATTCAATTTTTGGTCTAACATGGTCTTCAAAAAAATCTGGCTCATCGTTTTATCTTCATTCGTATTGGCTTTAACTCGATTGGTATCCAAATTGCATTATATAGTTGCTTTTTTTATGTTTGACTCTATTGACCACTAAACACATTCTGATATGACTGAGTTTTTACTTCTTTTGAGCATTTGTTTCTTTTGGTTGCTATTTCTATCATTGGGTTTCTATATTTTGTGGTTTATTTCAGCCACCTATAGGCAGCTATATTCTGTAATTTAGTATGTTTTTTCAATTGACTGCTGGAAATTTTAAACTTCCATTCCCTTTTTTCATGTTTACATCCACTGACCTGAAACTTCTTTGAAGTATTAATATGCTCTAAATCACTTTCATTTGTTTTTGTTCTTTTCATTTACAACAGATACCCTGCAAATATAACTCTTTTGCGCGGGAATCACGAAAGCAGGCAATTAACACAGGTATGTTGTTGTTTTAAGTTATAATTGTTTGTTAGTATGATAGTGAGCAGTGTTATTTGCAAACTTCATATTGTAGTATTATAGTTAGCTTACCATTGCAAAAATGATGAATATTGTGAACATCTTGTTTGGAATTCATTCATTTCATCCAGAAAGAGCATTCATCTATCACCTTGCATTGTACAGATTCTCCTATTCTTATATTTTCAAGGGTAAATTACACAGGCCCCATGTCGTTTGACTGATTATCACTTTCACTCCCTCGTGTTTAAAACCATACAAATGCCCCCCTATAGTTTGAACTTTGAAGAACATATCGTTTTCACCTCCTCCCAAGGGGGTGTTTGTGCAACGAAATAGAAACTACAGAGGGGCATTTGTATGGTTTTAAACATGAGGGGGTGAAAGTGATAATTGGTCAAACTACATGGTGTCTATGTGTAATTTACCCTATTTTCAATTATCCAACTCATGATTTGACATAAGGTTTTTTAGGTTTGATCTAAAAGGTATAAGCATTCCTTGGTGTTTTCTTTTATGGTTTTGTTTACCCCTTTTTAGGTCATTGGCATCAATGCTATTTTTTGCCTGTGGCGTATTCATTCAGTCATTTATTGATGTAGCTCAGGCAAAAATCCAAAGACTATAATTGATTTCAGATCTGGTTGTGTCTAGTTTAGGTCGATATTTGTGAATTATGCATTTGTCCTTTAAACTTCCGTAAACCTTCAACTATGGCTCAAATCCACAAGCAAAAGGCGCTAAATCGAAGCCCAAGAAGATGGGCAATAGAAAAAATAAGATCGAGAAAAGAAGTGCCTAGGAAAACCTAACAACTTATCTACTCTTGCATAAAATCTGAACACAAGACATGAGACCTTGCATATCTATACCATACTATATAAAAGAGACACTTTTGCATCCTATGAGTGTTAGTGCCTCTTTTATATAGGTGAATGTTGGCCCTCGCACCACTTGAAGGACATAGATGGTCTTGCACGTAACTATTTCATGTTTTGTAGTTGGTTGTATGTTACTCTGTAGGTGAGACTTTTGGGGCTTTAGCCATTTCCACGTGACAAAATTATTGTTCAATCAATTTATCCTTCTTAGCGGCTGAGGAAGGGGAATTTTTTATTATACTACCATTCAGTCCCTATATTTCTAGAATGGTGGAACACATGGAGTCCCAATGAGTTAAATCTATATACTTCGGAGCTCAAGAAGGTGTATCAACAATCAATGTTTTCAAAGGCGAATGTGTAAGGCGGGGCGTTTTGCCTGTCCAGATGCGAGGTGTGTTGTACCCCACAATTATTTGGATTTTTAATTTATAAGTACATACACTATGGCTCCATTTGGTTTGAAGTATCCGGTGCAGTAAGGCGCTTTGAGGTAAGTATTCAGAATACCATTTATCATAGTTACCAAGTCGGAAAATGGGAAAAAAACGGCAAGGGAAAAAATCGGAAAGATACGATGAAAACGGAAAAAAAAACATGAAAACATCAAAAAAAACAAAAAAAATCTTAAAAATTATACCAAGTATGTATATGTCATTTTCCAACAATAAGTAATCAAAGTGCAAAACATATAGCATATGCATTTATTAAGCATGAACAAAATAAAACCCGAACCCAATTTAAACCCGGACCAAACCCGACGTGTTTTATATGCGTTTTTCCTATTTTAAACGCGTATAAAACGTGTACGAACGTTTTTTTTCAAAAAAATGAGTTTTTTTTCCTGTTTGCTACGACTTCATATCGATACGCGTTTGTGGGCATCGAAATTAGCCCACGGGTCGAACCCGATTTTTACACAAAAAAATAGGCCCGCACCCAACGGCCTTCGGGTCGAACCCGATTTGTACACGAAAAATGGGCTTGCACTCGATGACCTTCGGGTCGAACCCGACTCGCTCATGCAACTTGGGCCCGCACACAACGGCCCGCATGCGAAACTCGGCCCGCACACAACGGCTCGCATGCGAAACTCGGCCCGCACACAACGGCCCGTATGCGAAACTCGGCCCGCACACAACGGCCCGCGTGCGAACTAGGCCCACGTGCAAACTCAATTCGCGCGCCATGGCCCGACCCAAAGCAAACGGTTCCCACCGGACCCGCAACTCGGACACAAAGAGGGAGGCCCACCGGCCCCCCTTCTAGAAAACCGTGCCCCCCTCTTCATGGAGAGGTGGGGCCGGCCCTTCTAGAAAACCGTGCCCCCCTCTTCATGGAGAGGTGGGGCCGGCCCTAAAAGAAAAAAAGAAAAGAAAAAGAAAAAGAAAAAGAAAAGAAAAAGAAAAAGAAAAGAAAAAGAAAAGAAAGGAAAAAGAAATCAAAACCGCCTCGATGCGGGGGGAGGTGGCGTGGACGTCTACGTAGCCGTAGATCCGCGACGATCCCTCGATCCAACGGACAAGATGACGTTGCGTCGCCATCCGATCCAAAAGTGCAACAAGAATAACAACTCGATCTTTAAAGATCGAGTCACATCTAGCCCATAACCACTCCAACTAAAAAGGAGGAAATCGGGTTTGTTTCCCCAAATAAGGGAACAATATCTCGATGGTTATGAGGGGAGATATTGGAGGAAACAAAAAGATTTCAGCAATATCTCCCCCAACCGCCCCCCTTTGCCTATAAATAGAAGGGGTCGGGGAAGGCATCAAAGGTCCGAAAAGCTGAAGACGAAAGAGCGCTACGAAGAAGCTCCAACGCTTGAAGACCGAAGGCTTCACGAGGCACGGCAAGCATATCCTACGGGAGTCCTTGGCCCTTCAAGTCCTCATCAACGTGAAGACCTTGCACTCGGAGATCAGAGCTTCGACTCCTCGCACGAAGAAGAAAGCGTGGAGAAGAAGACCCGGAGCCGTCATCACCCGATCGCTCCAACGATCTTCATCAGCTCCGAAGACGCCATAAGCAAAGGCCGGAGAAGAAGATCGAAGCCGACAACACCCGTCGTCTTCAAAGGCATCAACTCCTTGCACGAAGAAGAAAGCCAGGAGAAGAAGGCCTGAAGCCGGTGCTACCCCTGCCGCCTTCGTCAACGAAAACCGACGCTACAACCGTCGTGTTAAAGCCGGTACTACACCCGCCGTCTTCATCAACAAAAGTCGACGCCACAACCGTCGTACGGGGATCGGTGCTACACCCGCCGTCTTCATCAACAAAAGCCGACGCTACAACCGTCGCACAAGGATCAGTGCTACCCCCACCGAGAAGCCAAGCCGACGCCACAACCGTCGAGGAAGCCGGAAGAATCAAGAAGCCTCGCAGAAGTAGCCTTCGCTGTTCGAGAAGAAGATCGAGTCAAAGCCGAAGCCAAAGCCAACGCAAGAAGCCAAAGCAAACGCACCGGTAAAGCCCGCGCTAAAGCAACGCACGTGCCAAAGCCAAGCAACTACGACGGTTACGAGCAAAGCACCGCACGTTCTAGCCGATACGACGCGAAGTCCGGAAGAACTAAAGCATCGCAAGTCTCTACCCGCCTACGTTCAAGCGCAAGCGCCAAAGCAAAGCAAACGCCAGAGCCACACCAAAGCTACGCCAAAACCGAAAGCTAAAGCCAAAGCCGACGCAAAAAGCACGATCGACGCCGCGAACCGACGATCAAGGACGCCAAGGTCGAACAAGGATCGAGGAAGACACGAAGACCGAGGAACGAAGCCCAAAGCCTCCCTAGCCGAGAAAGCGCGAAGCACGGACGGGACAAAATCGACGGCAGAAACTCCTTAGCCTCTCAAAAACCCTCACCCTGTAAAGACCTCTGTCCTGGGCAACCCCTTCAGAGCTCTCGCACGAATACCACGTGGAGACGCGGATCAAAGGGACCCTCCAGAGGATCTCTCCCACAATCTTCTGATCAAAGAAAATTTGTAATCTCGTGTGATCCGCAATAAAGACGACCCGAATCTTTTTCTGCTCCCACAGATTTCTGGCACGCCCGGTGGGACCTCCTCTCCTTTCATCCGTACGTTTGAAGGAGTTGCTTCAAGTTCGCCATGGCCGGAACGAACGACGATACGTTTGCTCCAACAAGCCTCTCACCTATCGCCGAGTCTCCACTACTCCAACACGGCGATCCAGAAAACCCGGTGGATGACATTCCCCCGGTAGTACGCGTTTACACTCGGCGTACTCAAACTCTTGCGGACTTCTTCACGCCAGAAACTGCTGCTGAAGGTGCTCGCCAAATCACCAATGAGGCCTTGGTGCATGAAGAAACAAGCCTCAATCCTGGAACATCTGTCCAGAAGTTTGGGGAGGACCAGCCCCAACCCCGAACCCGTTCGGGTTCTCCAGCGGACTTTGCACCTCCCTTGCCGGGGGCAAACATCCGTCATCAAGCAGAAGCAAGTCAGCGTAACTACGTGTCCGACGACGATGGCGAGGGTGCAGGAGTACAACATCGAGATGTCCTGCGGCATCATCCTCCTTCCGCTCTCCAGTTCCAAGTCATGCAGATGGGTGAACACATGGCTCAGCTCACCCGACTAATGGAAGAGAAAGATCGTCACATCAACACCTTGCTTCAGAGGCTGAGTGCCAGGGATGTCGCGACATTCGGTCAACCTCCTGCTTCTCCAGTAGCTGCTCCAGCCCCGTCTCCAACTCCCACTCTTGCAGAAGTTGGCCCGGCAACACTAGCAACTGCTCCTGCACTTTCCTCGGCTCCCGTGCCGATCTCGGTGGCCGTGCAACCTTCAGTGGCAGCAACGATGAATGCCCAGCAAATACAAGCACTAGTAGCTGACATGATGCGTTCCCACGGCGGCAGCCTACCTCCGATTACGGCGGCATATTCAAAGCCTTACACCATAAGGATCCAACAGCTGCGCTTCCCTACCGGGTTCCAACCACCAAAGTTCCAACACTTCGACGGAAAGGGGAACCCAAGGCAACACATTGCCCACTTCGTCGAAACTTGCAATAACGCCGGCACATACGGCGACGAGATGGTGAAGCAGTTCGTTCGCACACTCAAAGGTAATGCTTTTGACTGGTATGTTGATCTTCCTCCAGGATCCATTGACAGTTGGGATCAAATGGAAAGAGAATTCCTCAACCGCTTTTACAGTACTCGGCGCATCGTTAGCATGACCGAGCTTACTGCCGTCAAGCAAAGGAAGGACGAATCAGTAATCGACTACATCGATCGATGGAGGAATCTCGCCCTGAATTCACGAGACCGTTTGTCGGAAGACTCGGCTATCGAGATGTGCACCCAAGGCATGCACTGGGGCTTACTCTACATCCTCAAGGGGATCAAGCCTCGGTCCTTCGAAGAACTTGCAACTCGAGCCCATGACATGGAGCTCAGCTTAGCAAATCGCGGGGACTCGAAGACCAAAGACTTCCTGAAGGTGGAAAAGAAAGACAAACCGCCGGCACCCAAATCAAAGCAAGTTAACGTCGCCGACATCGCCTCGGCCTCCAAGCCACTCAAAATCAGCGGTAAGTCGGATCAAGAAAAGGGAGCTGCCATACCACCGCCTCCACCCCAAAGACAGTCGAAGATGACTCTAGAAGAACTCGAGGCCAAAGAGTATCCATTTCCAGACTCGGAAGTCTCCTCCATGTTCGATCAACTGCTACAAGAAAAGATGATCGAGCTTCCTCCTTCAAAAAGGCCCGAACGGATGCATCGGGTCAACGATCCGCTCTTCTGCAAATACCACCGGCTGGTCAGCCATCCTATTGAGAAGTGTTTCGTCTTCAAAGAGAAGATCATGACACTCGCAAAGCAAGGAAAAATCGAGATCGACTCCAGCGACGTTGCAACGGCAAACATGACATCCATCACCTTCGGTTCGTTTCAACCGGTACTCGTTGCTACCCACCAGAGAAGGCCCAAGTTGCGCATCAATCGCCAAAGGCCAATTGCGAAGTTAGCTCCACAACGGAAGATCTCAAGACGACAGCAGTACGCTCCTAAGCTCGCTGAGAAAGAAACGTCACTGCCCTGGGGGCAACCGTCGCCTACATCGACGTCTCTCTCAAACAAAGCTATGTCCCAACGGAATCTCCAGACAAGGTACGAGCAAGGAGACCCGGAGGTCGGTCTGTTAGGCCAGCCTTCAGGTAAATTCGACTACTACGTCCTCTACTCCAGACCTTCGCCTGTCTCAATAGAAGAAATCGAGCCCACCGGCTGGGAGTCAGAAGGCGAACCACCAAGGTCCCTAGAGGAGCAAGGCTCCCCGACTCATGGAGAACCCACAAATCTCCAGACAAGGTACGAGCAAGGAGACCCGGAGGTCGGTCTGTTAGGCCAGCCTTCAGGTAAATTCGACTACTACGTCCTCTATTCCAAACCTTCGTCTGTCTCAATAGAAGAAATCAAGCCCACCGGCTGGGAGTCAGAAGGCGAACCACCAAGGTCCCCAGAGGAGCAGGTCTCCCCGACCCATGAAGGACCTACCACTCCCACTCCAGAGCTTCACCTTGGTAACGAAGAATCCACTGATGAAGATGCATGGGTCGTGTTGCCTCGCAGACGAAGGCCATGGATGCCAAGAAGTCGCAAGTTCGATCGGGTAACAAGAAAGCTTCCGGAACGAAGAACTTACAAAAAGAAAAGCAAAGCTCCAGGAAGGAGGGGATTCAAAGTACCGCCAGCAGATCCTGATGATCTTCTCCTGCAAAACCCCCCGGAACCGGCAACGTTGCAAGAGTTCTTCCCCGATTACTTCCTCCCAGCTGATCAGCTGCACGAAGCCTCCTGTTGCATGGTTGAGATTCACGTGGCGCCGGAAGAAGAAGATAGGATCAAGCCTTCCAAAGAAAGCAACACCATCAACGATGAGGATGATTCCGACAAAGAAAGCACTGCCGCTTACGATGAGGCAATTCTACACTTGCCACTCATAGAAGCACTACACCTCCCAGAGAAAGCTCGCCTAGCAATGGCCGAGGCTTTGACAGACCCAGACAGCTACAAAAGAACGAGGAAAAACGCCGAGAAGGACGAAACTATTGTCTCATGTAACGCAGCAATACCTTTCTCAGACGAAGATCTGCAGCTCGGAACACGACTGCACAATCGACCTGTCTATGTCTCGGGATACATCAACGAGAAGCCGGTAAATCGAATCCTGTTGGATTGCGGCTCCGCCGTCAACATCATGCCTATCCAAACAATGCGCCAGCTCGGCATCACCACCGACCAGCTCTCACAAAGCCAGCTGGTCATTCAAGGGTTCAACCAAGGAGGACAGTCCACCATAGGGATCATTCGTCTAAAACTCTCTATCAGTCAGCTTGACACGATGGTTCTTTTCCACGTCATTGACTGTCAAACATCATATCACCTTTTGCTGGGAAGACCGTGGCTGCACGAAAACGGTGTCGTAGTGTCTACCTGGCACCAATGCCTCAAGTACTACGAGGAAGGTCTGGAAAAGTGCATTGTTGCAGACGACAAGCCATTCAATAAGGCTGAAGCGCACCTCGCCGATGCCAAATTTTACCAAGCAAAGGACCTTGTTGCAGAAGTCCTTCCAGCTAAAACTCCTCGAACTCAGAAAGCTAAAAGTATGGAGCAGGATGAAGCTCCGCCAACTCCAAATCCGGTACCACCATCTAAGGCGATACACGAAGTCAAAGAAGTGCTAGCGCCGAGACGAAGAATGCGCATCAGCTCCAAGCCAAGATCCATGAAGCACACTCCATTACCTGCCCAAGCTACGACAGTCTTACGCCTCACACCTCAGTGGCTTCGCAAAGATGAACCACCACCTTTTGCCTCGCCAAAAGGGATGGTCCAGCCGCTATCGGAAGCTAATGTCATCACTCTGCAAGAGATGACACTGCCACTACCCAGCCTGGGGCAAGCTTCAAGTTCACCAAAACCCATCAATCCCTTCGAATCCAGCCAACTCACATTCAAGCCAAAAGTAAGCTGGGGGCAAAATGCCGCCAAGCTGCTGTTCAAAGCTGGTTACGACGAAGGCAGTGCTGCACATATGAGTACGCTCCTGCCAGCTCCAATACCACACGGGATGACTAAGACTCAAGCCCATTTACTCCAGGGTGGCGAGCATATCCCACCAAATCGGCGAGGCATCGGCTCTCGTCAAACCCCGGTGCAATGTTCTAAAAAGCGCTAGGCGCTAGTCGGGCGGTGGGGGGCTGCCTAGCGCCTAGGCGGCCTAGGCGGGGCCTAGGCGGCGCCTAGGCGTTTTGCCTTTTTTTAAATTATTTTAATTATTATTTTGATATTATATAATATATATATGTTTAAAAATTAATATAAGTTCAAGATTATCCCAAACCATTATTTTAAAGAACAAGTATATAACCATAATTCAAGATTGAGTGATTAATAAGAACAAAAGCAAACATGGTCCGCCTAGCCCGCCTGGTCCGCCTGGCCAGCCTCAACCCGCCTGGCCCGCCTGGTCAGCTTCAGTCCGCCTGGCCAGCCTCAGCCCGCCTAGACCGCCTAGGCGGCCGCCTTGCCCCGCCTAGACCGCCTAGGCGGCCGCCTAGCTCCGCCTGGGAGCTTGGCCGCTTTTCTAGAGCGCCTAGGGCCTAGGCGAGGCGGTGGGGGGCCGCCTAGCGCCTAGGCGCCGCCTAGGCGGCCGCCTAGACCGCTTTTTAGAACACTGCCCCGGTGGTCATCAAGATAACAGGAGAGAAGACCTTCACCTCTAACTACATTGAGGTGAAGTTGGTGAATGAAGCGGAAGAGGGATCGTCAGCTTCCGATGCACGCTCTACCAATATTCATCCCGGTACAAAGGGCGCCAAAAGAAGGCGATATCGAGCTCGGCGTCGGACCATACCTCAAAAGCAAAAGAAGAGCGTCAAAAACCAGGCAAGTCAAAATCCCATATCAGTATTCAAAAGACTTGGGCCAATTAGACAAGCAAAGCAAAGGTCAGTATTCGACCGTTTGGGAAAGCCACCCACTGAGGTGAGAAAAATCATACCCACCCACCCACCCTTATCATTCTACGAAACTGGCGACATCACCGACATTATCATGGTCTCTGTTAATCATATCACCATTTCCGACTCTCCAATCGACGCATCTTCTACTTCGGACGACGAGTTGCTCGACGCCCCGCCGGTCCTCGAAGAAGGGGGGCAATCTACCGTCGACGATTTGAAGGAAATCAACTTGGGTACGCAAGAGGATCCTCGGCCTACATTCATAAGTGCACTCCTGACTCCCGAAGAGGAAGCTGCATACATCAGGCTACTCCAAGAATACAGAGATGTCTTCGCATGGTCCTACAAGGAAATGCCCGGACTTGACCCCAAGATTGCAGTACATCAGCTTGCCGTCAGGCATGGAGCTAGCGCCGTCAAGCAAGGACAAAGACGCTACCGGCCGGAGCTGGTACCGCAAATAGAGGGCGAAGTCAACAAGCTCATTGAAGCCGGCTTTATCCGAGAAGTTAAGTATCCAACGTGGATCTCCAGCGTGGTCCCAGTCAAGAAGAAGAACGGCCAGATCAGAGTATGCGTGGACTTCAGGGACTTAAACAATGCATGCCCCAAAGATGACTTCCCACTGCCAATCACAGAACTAATGGTGGATGCGACAACAGGCCATGAAGCACTAACCTTCATGGATGGGTCCTCGGGCTACAACCAGATCCGGATGGCGCCCAAAGACGAAGAGCTTACGGCATTCCGCACGCCAAAAGGGATCTACTGCTACAAAGTCATGCCTTTCGGCCTGAAAAATGCAGGAGCCACTTACCAACGAGCCATGCAAAAAATTTTCGACGATATCCTTCATCAGAATATAGAATGCTACGTCGACGACCTCGTGGTAAAATCAAGACAAAAGTCAACACATCTTCAAGACCTCGAGCTAATCTTCAAGCGACTTCGAAGGTACCAGCTCCGCATGAACCCGCTTAAATGCGCATTTGGGGTCTCCTTGGGAAAGTTTCTCGGCTTTGTCGTACGCCATCGAGGCATCGAGATAGATTAATCCAAAATAGATGCTATCCTCAATATGCCAATCCCGAAAACCGTGCGAGACCTCCGAGGTCTCCAGGGCCATCTAGCATATATCAGAAGGTTCATCGCCAACTTAGCTGGAAAATGCAGGCCCTTCAGTCGCCTCATGAAGAAAGGAGCAGCATTCCAGTGGGATGAAGCTTGTCAGGAAGCCCTCCAAAACATCAGGGATTACTTACTCAAGCCCCCGGTTCTGACAGCACCAGTCCAAGGAAAGCCATTGGTCCTTTACATCAGCGCCCAGGAACAGTCCTTGGGGGCACTCCTGGCTCAAGACAACGAGCTAGGCAAGGAAACAGCATGCTACTATTTGAGCCGTACTCTCATCGGCGCGGAGCTAAACTACTCCCCGATTGAGAAGGTCTGTCTGGCGCTCATCTTCGCTACAAAAAAGCTGCGACACTACATGTTAGCTCACGCCATCAGGCTCATCTCAAAAGCCGACCCACTCAAATACATCATGTCGAGACCAGTGCTCTCCGGACGTCTGGCCAAGTGGGCTTTGCTCCTCCTTGAGTTTGACATCACGTTTGTCCCTCGTAAAGCGGTCAAAGGTCAAGCTCTCGCAGACTTCCTAGCAGAATACCCTCTTCCAGCAGAATGGGAACTATCAGAAGATCTCCCAGACGAAGAAGTATTCTGCATCGACATCGCCCCTTCTTGGAAAATGTTCTTCGACGGTGCGGCCAGGCAAGATGTAGCAGGAGCGGGAGTTATCTTCGTCACACCAAACGACGAAGTACTTCCCTTCTCGTTTCTACTATCAGAGCCATGCTCCAACAACAGGGCGGAATATCAAGCTCTGATCATTGGCCTCGAACTCGCCAATGATATGAAACTTCAAGGGCTCACAGTTTTCGGCGACTCTCAACTCGTCATTCAGCAAATATTGGGGGCATACGAGGTCAACAAAGAAGATCTCGTGCCATTGCACCTACGAGCCCTGAAACTCCTTGGTACACTCAAAGATGCTTCAATCCAGCATGTTCCCAGAAACCTCAATCAGCAGGCTGATGCGCTTGCAAATTTGGCGGCTACACTTCCGTTCCCAGAAAAAAGCCAACTCATCATCCCTATCTGTAAGAGAATGGTGATCACCGAAGAGGACCTCCCTATGGCAATCCCGGACCAAGTCAATACAGTACACGTTTTCGTGACCGACGAGCTAGACTGGAGACAGCCATTCATAGACTTTCTTGTCCACGGAAAGCTTCCTGAAGACCCAAAGCGTAAGGTCGACATTCGCCGGCGGTCTCTGAAATTCTTCCACTTCAACAACGAGTTGTACCGTCGAAGCTACGATGGTGCGCTCCTGAGGTGTCTTGCAAAAGAAGAAGCGGAAATGGCACTAGAAGAAGTCCATGCCGGGATCTGTGGCTCACATCAGTCCGGTCCAAAGCTGCACTTCCGCATCAGGCGGATGGGGTACTACTGGCCCACTATGATCAAAGACTCCCTCGAGTTTGCAAAAAGATGCCACACTTGCCAGCTGCATGACGACTACATCCGTCAGCCTCCCGAACCTCTGCATCCAACCATCGCATCATGGCCCTTCGATGGATGGGGACTTGATATTGTCGGTCCGCTACCCAAGTCGTCCAAGCAGCATCTTTACATCCTGGCGGCAACAGATTACTTCTCCAAATGGGCTGAGGCAGTACCATTGCGAGAAGTTACCAGGCACTCTGTCATCAACTTCATCCAGAACGACATCATCTTTTGGTACGGCATCCCTCGCTATATCGTTACGGACAACGGGAAGCAATTCAAGAACGCCGCCGTCAGCCAATTTTGCGCCAGGTTCGATATCAAGCAAAAGTGTTCAACCATGTACAACGCCTCTGCCAATGGCCTAGCTGAAGCTTTCAACAAAACACTCTGCAAACTTTTGGAAAAAGTCGTCTCAAAGTGGAAGAAAGACTGGCATGAACGCATGGGTGAAGCGCTATGGGCATATCGCACCTCTTTTCGCACGCCAACACAGGCGACTCCATACTCGCTGGTATACGGAGTAGAAGCTGTCCTCCCACTTGAACTCCAGATCCCGTCACTCAGGATAGCCGTCCAGGAAGGCCTCGTCAATGGCGACAACGCTCAACTTCGCCTAGCAGAATTGGAAGCCCTGGATGAAAAGCGCCTCGAAGCCCAGCAACGCCTGGAATGCTACCAAGCCAGGCTGACCCGAGCCTTCAACAAAAGGATTCGCCCTCGATCCTTCCAAAAAGGAGAATTGGTACTTGCAGTCAAACGCCCCATCATCCTTTCACATCGAGGAGGAAAGAAATTCGACGCCAAATGGGATGGACCGCACGCTGTCAAAGAGGTCTACTCCAACGGCGCATATCTTCTCACCACGCCAAAAGGGCTTACACTCGGCCCCATCAATGGCAAGTACCTCAAAAGGTACTATGCCTAAAAGCAGGGCTACATTCCTTGCAAAAAAAAAAAAAAAAAAAAAAAAAAGGAACTACGTGTGACTTGATCCCTCTCAGTAGGGTACGTAGGCAGCCTGTAAAGGTTCAGTCCAAACAAAAGAAAAACACAACCAAGCTCTGCCATTCCAGAATACAAGTCCAAAAAAAAAAAATAGATGCATGATATTAAGTTATCACCAGATAAAGAAAAGCAGAACTACAAGTCTGTTCAGCAGAAATGACAAGAAAGAAAAGGAAATGTGACATGCTAGTAAAGCGAATCAAATCCTTTGAGACGTTGGAGCAGCTCGCCGTCAGTAACCTCCATGCGCTCCAACTCTGAAGACCGAGAAGCTACCCGCTCCCGATGTGTCGCCAGCTCGATACGCTGCTTCGCCAGGTCTGCTCCAGAAGACTCCTCGATTGTCTCAGCTTTCTCGAAAGATGCGCGGGCAGCCTCTAGCTTCTTCCGCGCCCGAACAAGGCTCGCAGTGGCAAGTGCATGCTGCGCCTCCAGTCGACGCTCCTCGTCCTCGGCCTTTGCCAGTATCAGGGGGAGGTCATCTTCCATCGAAGCCCGTTTCAAGCAATGAGCTTCACTATCCGCCAAGAGAATACGCATCTGTGTCTCAAACAAAGAGCCATCTACCTGGAAGGCCGCCAGACTCTTGCAAAACTCAGGCTCCTCGAGGACCCACCAGCTGCTCAAAACGGCAAAGCCCTCTTCCTGGAAGGGTGCAAGCGTCGTCTGGATATACTTCTGACAGCTCTCCAAAAGAAGCACAGAGAGAAGGTCCCGCGAACTGTACTTTCTCTTGTCTGCCTCTGAGCGCACGGGCAAGGTGGGCTCCGGCCCTGAAGGCTCAAGTGAAGGAACCGCCTCCTGGACCATCGCCATGACAACAGTCAGCGGAACCACCGGAGCCGAAGGAGGAGGCACAGGCAAACCTTCCGACAAAACGACTGCGGGAGTAGCCTCTGCCGGAGTACCGGACCTAGCTGGAGAAGTCTGTTCTCTCCCTACACTGGAGATCTCATCTTCCTCCCCAAAGCCCAACTGCTCCACGTCAATATCATCCAGGTTGACAGCACTGCCGGCAAAATCTGCTCCACACGCTCTCAAAAGCTCCAAGTTATCCCAGGGAACATCCAGTCCGCCACCTTCAATCAACGTTGCTCTGATAGGAGAGCACTCCTGCCCAACCCCCTTCGGGGCAGACTCGCAGTTCGGTCCAGCAGACCCTGCCAAAATAAGAGCTGGACAACTCAGCCAACGAAGTAAGAATACAAGCACAGAAATTCATGAGAAACTAAAAACAAGATATACCTGCAGCGTCCGATGAAGATACCCCAGAAGGAGGGATTACCCCATCGACAAAAAGCCCTGGCTCTCTGTCTCGAGCTGGCCCTGCCTCGCCAGCACCAGTCAAAGCTGCCTCACACAAGAGGTCCAACTTCTCCTCTTGGGAGAAGCACACCCACTCCAAGAAGCCTGAGTCTCAGGAAGACTCTGAACCTTGGAGGACGGAACCATCTCAACTTCTTGCACAGAAAGTGAAGCCTGGGAAGTACTCTCTCGGCGGCCACAAGAGTTCTCTGACCATCGCTCCTTGGACCAAAGACGGCGATCCTCTGACCCCGCCAAAGAGTCAAAAGGAAAGTCAGCCCGCTCGCTGCTAGCAAGGACGTCTAGCGGAAGGCCAGCCAAGAGGGGAAGCACTGACCCGTTGACCCAGCGACGATACTCAGGAGTTGCGGCATCCTTGCCGCCCGACTTAATCCCCGGTGAGAAAGTACACCCAGTAAAACGATCGTAAAGTGCTCCCCAGAGGCAGTACGCCTCCTGCGGAGTGTAACGTAACCGCAGGCGCAAAGGAGTCCCAGGCAACTCCTGCCGAAAACCCTGCTGACGAGCAAACCGGTGGGGAGAGTACCGGGCCACCTCCACTACATCCCCACGGCGCCAAACAAGATACCCAGGCCTGCAACTCACCATGCTCCAGTACAAAGGATCGGACATCTCCGCCCCATCGCACACCAGGGATTTCATAGAAGGCGCCAGTGCATTTTCCGATACAAATTCGAAGTCAGAGGGGCCCATGCGCCGTAAACACTCTCGGGCACTAGGCTTCGGACGCTCCCATGCATAAAAAGCGTTCATTACACCTCCCACACAAGGAAAAAAGGGCACCGAGGTCGAAGGTCCACGCGCCGCGAAGATCCCCTTCGGAAAGTGGAGCCCAATCCAACCATAGAGGTAATGCAGGGGGCAAAAGGAACTGGCTCTGCCTACTTCCCCTCTTGCATTACCCGCACTCGATAGACTCCAATAAGTGCCGCTAAGCCCGCCATACAACGAGCAGAGGATCGCCGGCGCCAGATTAAGGAACTCTCCAGTCACCATCCGAGCAGCTGCAAGGAAGGTCCCAGGGCGTACCACATCCCCTTCCCAGGGTAAAGCAAAGCGGCAGAGAAAGAGTACTAACCCCGCTGACCAGTAAACAGCACGCCAGTCATCACTACACTCTTCAAGTCCCAAGACTTCCCAGGGACGCTGCGCCCCGGCCATGGAGCACCACTCTTTCTTCAGAGATTCGATCGGTCGCCGGAAGGTGCCAGGCGCCGGCCTCTTTGACGAGGCATATCTCCACATCGGGTGACTCGAAGGAGGAGCGTGACGATACTCTCCTCGAAACCAGAAGTCCACCCAATCCGAGTGAAGTACCCGGTCTGACCGCTCGCGCGCCGCTATAATAGCATACGCCTTAAAAAGCAAAAGGCAGAAGCTAGGAGACTCATCTGGGTCCGTCAAAACCTCCAGGGAAGGAACCTCCTCCTGATAATAGCTCCGAACTTCTGGACACCCAGAGATGACATGCACATCACGAAGGGTGATCCCGATTTCACCAGCTCCAGTCAAAAAGGTATTGGTCTCGGGGCACCACTGCTCACACAGAGCCCGGTACATACCGTCCGGTCGACTGTACTCCCAACAAGCTGGCTCCACAAACCTCGCCAAACGCTCCATCCCTGGCTCTGCCTCCAACGCGCTGGATAGCTCTTTCATCCAGTCCCGGAAACCTCCCAGATAGGTGCCATCTCCACGCGATTGAATCCCCACACCCCATCGCGTACGACGGGAACATATCTTCAAAGCAACAACAGGGACCGGAACTGACTCATCTCCAGTATGGTGAAACGGTAACCCCAAGCTCGACCGGACAATTTGCCGGGAAGACCCTTCGTCAGTAAGGATGCGCTCGCCAAGTTTTAACACTCGACAAGAGCCGTCGGTCACACCATCCTCGCAAACTCGCTCGTGCGTCAAAAGCTGAAGCACTGACAGCCCGGTCTCCTGTCTCGAAGCACGGTGATGGGAGACTTGCGCGAAGGGGAAGCGAAGGTACGTACTCCCGTGGGAGACCGCATCAACAATCCAGCCGGAACTCGGAAAGCTCTCGTAACGACGAGATCTGAAAAAGAAAGAACACAAAGCCCTAGTCAGATGGATTCCGAGTACAGAAACAAAGAAATCAAAAGGGGGGGCCTTCAGCAAATAAAGAAAGACAGAGGGGGGTAATGGCAAAAAGCCACGACCCCCCCCCCCCTTATCTCTCCTATTAAAGGGGGGCCTTCAGCAAATAAAGAAAGACAGAGGGGGGTAATGGCAAAAAAAAGCCACGACCCCCCCCCCCCCATTCTCTCTCCTGTTAAAAATAGCAGGGGGGGGCTTTGTGCGAATAAAGAAGATAGAGGGGGGTCACGGCAAAAAACCGCAACCCCCTCTCTCTCTCTCTCCTATCAAAACATACGGGGGGGGCTTTCGTCCTTCGAACAAATAAGAATAAAAAGAGGGGGGTCATGGCTAAAAGCCACGACCCCATCCTCTCCTATTAAAACACGTAAAGGAGGAGGGGCTGTTGCACCGGCCGCCTCCACCCCCGGCTCCGGCCCCCGCGCCGCCCGCTGCGCCCACGGCGCCAGCCCCCGCGCCATCGGCCGCCTCCACCACGGCTCCGGCCCCCGCGCCACCGGCCGCCTCCACCCCCGGCTCCGGCCCCCGCGCCGCCCGCTGCGCCCAGGGCGCCAGCCCCCGCGCCACCGGCCGCCTCCACCACGGCTCCGGCCCCCGCGCCACCGGCCGCCTCCACCCCCGGCTCCGGCCCCCGCGCCGCCCGCTGCGCCCACGGCTCCAGCCCCCGCGCCACCGGCCGCCTCCACCACGGCTCCGGCCCCCGCGCCACCGGCCGCCTCCACCCCCGGCTCCGGCCCCCGCAACCCCGGCTGCGCCCGGCTCCGGCTACGCCCGCCGCGCCCCGCGGACCCGGCCCCGCGCCCGCTGCACCCGCCTCCGGCCCCCGCAACCCCGGCTGCGCCCGGCTCCGGCTACGCCCGCCGCGCCCAGCGGACCCGGCCCCACGACCCGCTGCACCCGCCTCCGGCCCCCGCAACCCCGGCTGCGCCCGGCTCCGGCTACGCCCGCCGCGCCCCGCGGACCCGGCCCCACGCCCGCTGCACCTGCCTCCGGCCCCCGCGCCCTGCCACGCTGCCCCCGCGCCCTGCCGCTCCAGCCCGCAACACCGGCCGCTCCAGCCCGACCTCGGCGTCGTGCCGCTCCGGCCCACGCCCGCTGCGCCCACGGCGCCAGCCCCCGCGCCGCCCGCTGCGCCCACGGCGCCAGCCCCCGCGCCTCCGGCCGCCCCCGGCTCCGGCTCCCACGCCCTGCCGCCCTCCTCCCGCGCGCCGGCCGCCACAGCAGCCCCCGGCCGCACCCGCGCCTCGCACCCTCCGACTCGCGCCTTCCCACGCCTCCAACCCGCGCGCCGGCCGCCACAGTAGCCCCCGGCCGCGCCCGTCGTGCCCTCCCGCACCATGCGAAGAAGAAGAAGAAGAGGAAGAAGAAGAAGAAGAAGAAGGAGGAGGAGAAGAATCACCTCGCCGGCAACCCTCCGCCGTCCACGGGCCGGCAATCTTCCCTCCTCCGCGAACCCCATGGCGTCACCATCTTCATCCTCCTCGGCATCGTTGCGAAGCAAGAAACCCTAGCAGAGCTCTCGCCTCCAAGCCGCCGGGAATCGCTGATAATGAAGAGAAACGAAAAACATGGGTCCTTTTAAAGACCTAATCCCACGAATACGCGACTCAAGTCCAACCGCTACGCGTTTCCCGTGGGCGCACTCGAACTTGAGGGGGCACTTGTGGGCATCGAAATTAGCCCACGGGTCGAACCCGATTTTTACACAAAAAAATAGGCCCGCACCCAACGGCCTTCGGGTCGAACCCGATTTGTACACGAAAAATGGGCTTGCACTCGATGACCTTCGGGTCGAACCCGACTCGCTCATGCAACTTGGGCCCGCACACAACGGCCCGCATGCGAAACTCGACCCGCACACAACGGCCCGCATGCGAAACTCGGCCCGCACACAACGGCCCGTATGCGAAACTCGGCCCGCACACAACGGCCCGCGTGCGAACTAGGCCCACGTGTAAACTCAATTCGCGCGCCATGGCCCGACCCAAAGCAAACGGTTCCCACCGGACCCGCAACTCGGACACAAAGAGGGAGGCCCACCGGCCCCCTTTCTAGAAAACCGTGCCCCCCTCTTCATGGAGAGGTGGGGCCGGCCCTTCTAGAAAACCGTGCCCCCTCTTCATGGAGAGGTGGGGCCGGCCCTAAAAGAAAAAAAGAAAAGAAAAGAAAAAGAAAAAGAAAAGAAAAAGAAAAGAAAGAAAAAAGAAATCAAAACCGCCTCGATGCGGGGGGAGGTGGCGTGGACGTCTACGTAGCCGTAGATCCGCGACGATCCCTCGATCCAACGGACAAGATGACGTTGCGTCGCCATCCGATCCAAAAGTGCAACAAGAATAACAACTCGATCTTTAAAGATCGAGTCACATCTAGCCCATAACCACTCCAACTAAAAAGGAGGAAATCGGGTTTGTTTCCCCAAATAAGGGAACAATATCTCGATGGTTATGAGGGGAGATATTGGAGGAAACAAAATGATTTCAGCAATATCTTCCCCAACCGTCCCCCTTTGCCTATAAATAGAAGGGGTCGGGGAAGGCATCAAAGGTCCGAAAAGCTGAAGACGAAAGAGCGCTACGAAGAAGCTCCAACGCTTGAAGACCGAAGGCTTCATGAGGCACGGCAAGCATATCCTACGGGAGTCCTTGGCCCTTCAAGTCCTCATCAACGTGAAGACCTTGCACTCGGAGATCAGAGCTTCGACTCCTCGCACGAAGAAGAAAGCGTGGAGAAGAAGACCCGGAGCCGTCATCACCCGATCGCTCCAACGATCTTCATCAGCTCCGAAGACGCCATAAGCAAAGGCCGGAGAAGAAGATCGAAGCCGACAACACCCGTCGTCTTCAAAGGCATCAACTCCTTGCACGAAGAAGAAAGCCAGGAGAAGAAGGCCTGAAGCCGGTGCTACCCCTGCCGCCTTCGTCAACGAAAACCGACGCTACAACCGTCGTGTTAAAGCCGGTACTACACCCGCCGTCTTCATCAACAAAAGTCGACGCCACAACCGTCGTACGGGGATCGGTGCTACACCCGCCGTCTTCATCAACAAAAGCCGACGCTACAACCGTCGCACAAGGATCAGTGCTACCCCCACCGAGAAGCCAAGCCGACGCCACAACCGTCGAGGAAGCCGGAAGAATCAAGAAGCCTCGCAGAAGTAGCCTTCGCTGTTCGAGAAGAAGATCGAGTCAAAGCTGAAGCCAAAGCCAACGCAAGAAGCCAAAGCAAACGCACCGGTAAAGCCCGCGCTAAAGCAACGCACGTGCCAAAGCCAAGCAACTACGACGGTTACGAGCAAAGCACCGCACGTTCTAGCCGATACGACGCGAAGTCCGGAAGAACTAAAGCATCGCAAGTCTCTACCCGCCTACGTTCAAGCGCAAGCGCCAAAGCAAAGCAAACGCCAGAGCCACACCAAAGCTACGCCAAAGCCGAAAGCTAAAGCCAAAGCCGACGCAAAAAGCACGATCGACGCCGCGAACCGACGATCAAGGACGCCAAGGTCGAGCAAGGATCGAGGAAGACACGAAGACCGAGGAACGAAGCCCAAAGCCTCCCTAGCCGAGAAAGCGCGAAGCACGGACGGGACAAAATCGACGGCAGAAACTCCTTAGCCTCTCAAAAACCCTCACCCTGTAAAGACCTCTGTCCTGGGCAACCCCTTCAGAGCTCTCGCACGAATACCACGTGGAGACGCGGATCAAAGGGACCCTCCAGAGGATCTCTCCCACAATCTCCTGATCAAAGAAAATTTGTAATCTCGTGTGATCCGCAATAAAGACGACCCGAATCTTTTTCTGCTCCCACAGCGTTTTATATACGTTTTTTTCAAAAAAACGCCCGATTTGGTAACTATGCCATGTATGACTTACCTCATTTGTTTTGCAGTATCCAGTGCAGTAAGTTGATTTGGTGTCTCTGAGATGCCTTATAACTGAGGCAACTCAATACCGCAAAATAAGTGGTAAGACGAATACACGTATCCAAAATACCTTGTAACTATACCTCACATGATACTTCGAACCAAACGGATCCTATTAAAACTAGTATAAAAGCAGTGAATAACATAAAAAATTTAATATATATATATATATATATATATATATATATATATATATATATATATATATATATATATATATATATATATATATATATATATATGGGCATGCTATAATGCGGTAAGTGCGGCACCACACCGCAGCCGTCTGATGCACCCGCTGTGTGCATCGCATGCACGCAGCGATGCATCAGACGGTTGTAGTGCGGTGCCGCACTTGCCACATTATAGCATGCCCCATATATATATATATATATATATATATATATATATATATATATATATATATGGGGCATGCTATAATGCGGCATGCGGGGCACCGCACTACAACCGTCTGATGCACCGCTGCGTGCATGCGATGCACACAGCGGGTGCATCAGACGGCTGCGGTGTGATGCCGCACTTATCGCATTATAGCATGCCCCTATATATATATATAGGGTAGTAATCAATGGACACACAATGTTTTCAAAGGTGAATGTATAAGGCGGGGCGTTTTGCCTGTCGTGATGTGGGGTGTGCTGTGCCCCACAAATATTTGGATATTTAATTTAAAAAAATAAATTATTAGAACTAGTATAAAAGTAGTGAATAACATTGATATATATATATATATATATATATATATATATGGGAAATGAGTTCCTAAGACATGTCATAGGGAGTACCCTATGACATATGATGAGTTAGTAACCTTAGAATATTTAGAATGTTCTGGATTTTTATGAGGATGATCACCCTATCTTAGATAGGACCCCCGCAAAAAATCGGCTCATTCTAAAACTTCTAGAGGTATCAAATATGATTTTCAATTTAACGGTTAAAATGGATGGTCGATAAAGCTTCTATCTAAGGTAAGTTGATCACCCTAAAAAAAATTCAGCACATTCTAAACATTCTAGCATTACTAATTCACCATATGTCATAGGGTACTCCCTATGACATGTCATAGGAACCCAGCCCTCATATATATATATATATATATATATATATATATATATATATATATATATATATATATATATATATAGAGAGAGAGAGAGAGAGAGAGAGAGAGAGAGAGAGAGAGAGAGAGTAGTGATACATTGCGGCAGGTAACAGTAACATGCGGGCTTAACGTGCGGCGACCCCCTTCGGGGGTATTTTTGGGACTTTTTTTTTTTGGGGATTGATCACCCACCCTTGGATTGGACACACAAAAAATTTCAGCCCGATCCAAGACTTGTAGGCCGTCCAAATGTGTTGATCTTTTATCGGTCGTTCAATTTTTTCGCCATTTTGATCAACACATTTGGACGGCCTATAGGTCTTGGATCAGGCTGAAATTTTTTGTGTGTCCAATCCAAGGGTGGGTGATCAATCCCCCCAAAAAAAATATCCCGAAAATACCCCCGAAGGGGGTGCCGTACGTTAAGCCCGCATGTTACCCGCCGCAATGTATCACTACTCTCTCTCTCTCTTTATATATATATATATATATATATATATATATATATATATATATATATATATAGGGTCGGGATCCGTGGACATGTATTTTTGACATGTTATCAAGTAAACCTACATGGAGGTCTTAGAATTGGGTGAATTTTTGTGACAATTCACGCCCTATCATAAATGGCATATCCACAAAAAATCGAGTGATTCTGAAAGATTTAGATGTGTCAAATGTGCTGAGGTTTATTGACCGTCAATTTTAACCGTTGATTTGAAGAACACATTTGATGCACCTAGAGGTTTCAGAATAAGTTAATTTTTTGTGGACATGCCATCTATGGTAGGTTAAACATCCTCACAAAAATTCAATGAATTCTGAAACTCTATGTAGGTTTCTTGAATACATGTCCACGGATCCCGACCCATATATATATATATATATATATATATATATATATATATATATATATATTTATATATGGGTCAAGATCGTGGGACACTTTTTGCACGCAAATTTACACCGATTTTCAAACCATTAGAGGTTTTAGAATTTGTTGATTTATTGTGAGCATAATCACCTTATCTTAGATAGTACATCCAAAAAAAAATCAACACATTCTAAAGCCTCTAAGCACATCAAATCTAAAAGGCTTTATTGACCGTCCATTTTAATAGTTAATTTGGAGAGCACTTTAATAATTCTAGAGGATTTAGAATGTGCTAATTTTTTGTGGATGTGTTATCTAAGACAATGTGATTATGCTCACACAAAATCAACAACTTCAAAAACCTCTATCTAATTATTTAAAATTCGGTGTAAAAACTTGAGTGCAAAAACAGTGTCCTTTGAACCTGACCCATATATATATATATATATATATATATATATATATATATATATATATATATATATATATATATATATATATATATATATATATATATATATATATATATATATATATGTGTGTGTGTGTGTGTGTGTGTGTGTGTGTGACCAAGGGACACACAACTTTGCCATAGTTAGACATTATAATCCACATCATTAGATAAATGTTCCATAATTTGTTGATTTTTTGTGAGGATGATCACCTTGCCTTAGATAGCACATGCAAAAAAAATCAGCACATTTTGTTTTTTTTGTTTTTAGTCAAGTGACTCAAGTTACAACCTACTGGGAGAACCCCAAGAATACCAAACCCCCAGCCAGGATTCAAAAAGTACCTTAGCCAGTGCGTTTTTTCTTGCCGACGTGGCCATGCCTGCTCAAACACAGTGGTCGTGGCCCGCGAGATTTGAACCTATGAAGCACCGACACTCTCGGGACCTCAACGTGTCCGTGTCGGACACCGAAACTCGTCCGACACTCTCCGACACGTGTCGGACATACCAAAAAACGTGTCTTCTATGAAGAAAGATTGTCCGACACGTGTCGGAGCGTGTCGGATACGTGTTGGAGCATGTCAGATATTACCAGAGAGGCTTTTTTCTCATTTGAAGATGTTGGGGTTCTTGAGATTGCGAATCTTTCCATCAATGAGCCGGATATGGAGGCCATGGTTTCACGCCGATGGTGATGATGTGGTAACACCTGATGTTGGTCTTGATGGATGATGATTTTATGCGTATTCTATTTGTTTTTTTATGTTTTGAAAGTTTGAAACTATACACTTGGATCATTTATGATGTTTGTTGGAGACTTTTTTAGTTAAGTATTAGCATTATGTTTGATTATAAATCATAATACAAGACTTGTTATATATATATATATATATATATATATATATATATATATATATATATATATATATATATATATATATATAAAATTCAGCGTGTCCTCTAACGTGTCCGTGTCCTGGTTTTTTGAAAAATATCGTGTCGGCGTGTCCGTGTCGTGTCCGTGTCCCGTGTCTGTGTCCATGCTTCTTAGATTTGAACTGAGGACCTGCGCCCCAAAGGGTGCAACGTAACACCAACTGTGTTAACAGTTGGGTACAACAACATTAGCACATTCTAAAACCTCTAGGTGCGTCAAATCCTAAGAAGCACTGACACTGGTACGGGGGCACGGGTACGACACGACATGAGTTCGCTGACACGACAAATCCTAAAAAAGGACACTGGTACGGCGGGGACACGACAAAATAAATTAATATTTTTTAATTTATATTTTATGTGTGTTTGCAGTTCATATTTGTTTCAATAATCGAAAAAACCTCATTTAAAACAACTAAAATGAAAATTTAATGCATACTGAATCACAATCGTTAGTTACATCCAGCCCGATCGGTGAATCATATACAACTCTAAATGGTATAGAAAATAATGGCTGTGTTTCAGTTTTGATTTCAACCTATCTGAAACCTCAGAGGATAATATAAGTTAAAACCAAACCTGAATCGTAACCGTTCGTCACAACCATCATGACTAGTGAATCACACTCAGGCTCAAATGGTAAGCAAAAGAATGGTTGCGATTCAGTTTTGGCTTCAACCTATGTGATCCTCTGAGGTTATAATCTCAGAGGATCAGATAGGTTGAAGCCAAAACTGAATCACAACAGCTTGTAACCCGACCCTATATCGAACTGTCCGTCAACCCGCAGTGTCCGGTGCGTGTCCGGCTCCCGGAAGTACGTAGGACACGACACATGCGTGTCTGGCGAGTGTTGGTGTTCGACATGGGTACGGGGGGCCTAGGGAAGTGTCCGTGCTTCCTAGGTCAAATCTGACCGATAATTTGAAAAGCATATTTGATAAGTCTATAGGTTTTAAAATGTGCTTATTTTTTGTGATTGTGCTACTTAATGGAAGATGATCATTCCCACAAAAACCAACAAATTCTTAAACATCTATCTAACTATTTGGATGGTGCGTATCTAACGCAATGGCAAAGTAGTGCATACATGTGTGTGTGTGTGTGTGTGTGTGTATAGGAGCATGACTTTGTATGCCTACATGGAGATTTTCAAATTTGCTAATTTTTTTGTGGATGTGCTATCTATGTTAAGGTGATTGTCCTCACAAAAAACCAGCAAGGTCTGAAACCTTGAAGCATATCAAATAAGTTCGTTAAATTAATTGTTGAAATGGACAGGCGATACAACTTCTATCATTTTGATACATCTAGAGGTTTCAGAATTTGCTGATTTTTGGTGAGGGTGATCAGATTGCTATAGACAGCATATCTACCAAAAATCAATAAATTCTGAAATATCTAGGTCCATCAATATATTAGAAGTTTTATCAGCCGTCCATTTCAACCGTTAATTTGAAGAGCTTATTTGAAATGCTTAGAGGTTTCAGAACTTGTTAATTTTTTGTGAGGATGATCACCTTAACATAGATATCACATCTACAAAAAATTAGCAAATTCGAAAACCTCTATGAATGTTAATAGAGGAGCATACAAAGAGGACTTCTTTGCATGGGCATACAAAGTCATGCTCCTGTGTGTGTGTGTGTGTGTGTGTGTGTGTGTGTGAAACTGGGTTCCTATGACAGTGTCATAGGGGCTACCCTATGACATATAGTGATTTTGTGAGTTGTGACACATAACACTTAGAATGTGCTGATTTTTTATGGGGATAATCACCTTACCTTAGATAGAACATCCACAAAAAAATTAACACATTCTAAAACTTCTAGGGGCATCAAATATGCTTTTCAAATTAATAGTTAAAATGTATGGGTGATAAAGTTTCTAACATTTGATGCCCCAAGGTTAGAAATGATTATAGTTTTTTTTTTATAATTTCTCTAGATATTTCTTTAGAGTTGTCGGAATCAAATGTCCTAATTGACAATACGATTGTAGTTTTAAGAAACATCAATTATCAAATCATCTCATTTGCTTTCCATACTTTTATATCTTTTTATACTTAAATTTTTTTAGAATTTTCTTGGTTTTATATATTACAATTCTTTTGATTTAATTAGTTTTCTTCATAGCGTACATTCGGTATACCGTCCCATACGGCATCATATTCTTGCCAACCTTTGCCGTTATTCATCCAATACGGCTATTTGAGCCATGGGTCTGTAGGGAATATGTTTTTAAAATATTTGATTGTGTATGTCCCCTTTGTTATTTTTGGGTCCTAGTGAAGCATAATTTATATTATGTTTTCTGCCCTTAAAAGTTATGTGGCCATGTTGACTTGCCATTGATGTTTGAGGGTGACAATCATATTAGTACTTTTCTAATAAGGGTACTAAATAGTTGTGGCACTTAATTAGCAAGATGTTTGAATTTCCTTGTGTTATTCTTTCTTCTACTTTGTGGCAATAGAAGTTGATGCAGAATTTGGATAATACAATGAAATTTTCTTGGTGTACAACACTGAAATGAATAATTAAACAGTATTGGAGGAAGTAATCAATATGTGTGTCAGCGATCTGCTAGTTAATGAAATCATGTTTTGATAATAATATTTGTTGGCACTTGAGGAATGGGTACGTAGGCTATTTTTATGAAGATTGATATTTCTTTATATATTTTCACGAGCATGAGGCTCAGTAATGCTGTTTAAAGTTTAAACTAAGCATGAAGCTGGAAGTTTTTTTGAGCCGAGGTGATTGATGGTAAGGAAATATTATTAAATTTCCTTGTGCTTTCCACCTGATGACAGTGACTGCCTAATGGATACTCAAGTCGGTTAGCTCACCCAAGTTCCCTAGCCTATCTTGTCCACAACTATTTTCAGTTTTGCCTAAAGGAGAAGGAATTTTCCTGCCAAAATATTCAAGCTTAGTTTTCTGCCTTTTGTTTCACTGTTTGCTGCAGGATTGCTGTAATGGAAATTCATTTTTGTTTGTTTATCTAGAGTATTACGTGTGAACTCAAACTGCAATTGAGATATTTGCTAATTATTATTTTGTCTTTCTAGGTGTATGGTTTTTATGATGAATGCCAGAGGAAGTATGGAAATGCCAATGCATGGCGGTATTGCACTGATGTTTTCGATTACCTCACCCTGTCAGCAATTATTGATGGAACTGTATGCCACTCTCACACTACAACAAATATGGATGTCCAAATACTATTTTGTTACTTCTGTAATTAGTCATCATTCCATTTCGGTGATCTCCCTTCCAATATGCTAGTCTTGAAAATTGCAGGTGTTATGTGTCCATGGAGGCCTTTCTCCTGATATACGCACAATTGATCAGGTCTGCGCTTGCTCAGCTTTCTAATTAAGCATCCATCATAATTCATAACTGATATCTTGAGTATATATCTTTACATCTGATATTCCTTCAAACTAAAATGGTGGATGGTGCTTCACTGGTTTCATATTCACGACTATATATTTACTTTATGAATCTAAGTCTTTTTGCTTGTTTCTGTCGAATGTGTGTTCTATTAGATGTCGATCAAGTACATACATATTCAGGCAAATACATTCGTCAAGTTAGACTACACACATAAGATAAATGGGAACTGGACCGACCATATGGTTTTTACTGACTAATTTGCGGCCATGGTTCAAAATTTTCTAAAATTTCTCTAAATATTTCCATTTTTTGACCCTCAAAACGAAATTTGTTGGACAAAAATTTCAAAATTCGTCAAAATGTTCCATAATTTCCCTTAGTTTTAAACCCTAAACCCAAACCGTTCGACTTATTCGGTATGCTTTAAAAAAAAAATTGTTTTGGGATGTTGTACCTGTCATCCAACAATAAATTGTGGAGATAAATTCAATGAAAAATTCATCCAAGCGTTTGCTCGATCAGATTGAAGCATTCTCCAAAAGATTTGAAAATGGCAAGTTTTAGATTTTTTCAATTAATTTATTTCTAGTTGTTTAATTGATAATATGATGGTTTAATAATACCTTCAAATCCATCAAGATTCAAGAGTTGATATTTATACACTGAATTTGGGATAAATCACTAAACTTACACGATCTACTGTTAGAAAAAATTGTGTTCTTGACAAAATTAAGAATTCAGCTAATAATATTGATGAAATCACTTAAATTTTGGTTATTAATATTTGGTGTGTCAAAAATTAGTATTTGTATTTGCCTTGAGAGATTTAGATTCTATTTGATCAAAACTCCATAGGATTATATAATTTTATTTCTAAATAACCTGACATTGTCTGTTGAAACCTTTTGGCCAGTTTGTACCCCTTTGTAATTGTCCATTAAAAAGGTCTCCATCTTTCCTCTGTGCACATCACACATGCATGTACTAGTTTTCTTTGTTGACAAGTTGTGGGTAGTACCACTGCCCATGGGGTTTTGTGTGTTTGTGTGGGTGTGGGTTGGCGGGGGGGGGGGGGGGTTTGAATCCTAGTAGTCATGGTGATTGACATAATGACAAACATCTCCCGAAAAAAAAAACCCCCAAACATGTACATGCTATCCTATTGACATGTGCATGCCTCCTTGATCCTGCGCTTGCCTAGGCCATCATGACCATATGCATGTAAATTTCAAACTTGTTTCCTATTTAATTCTTTTACGTTTTCAATTACTGTACGCTTGAAGGAACCTCAATTTTGACATCTTGTTTTGTGCCTTACATATTTAGCTATCTCCAACTCTCAACTCTCCTTTGTTTTTAAATAAAACCATAACAGTTTTCCTTAAATATTTTTCCCTCTCCACTTAGTTTTCTCTCTTTAAAATTTGTGCTTCTTTTTTCTTTATGTATCTTGTCACCCGAATTTTATCTATTGATGTGTTATTGCTTGCATGTGCTTGTCCGTCTCGTAAGTAAACGTTTAAAATCTGCCATAAGCTCTTGAATTTTTATGTACGTTTGTGTTCACTGTCCAGCCAGTATTTTTATTAAGAATGTTTTTTTCTCCTTGAAGTTAGTCTTAACCAATGGATCCCCGATTTAATTCAATTTTTATCCTTTTGAAAAGTTTTTTAATAGCTGCTACCGAGGCATCCATCTTGGAGAATTAACTGCTAGGGAAGCTAGATTTGTGTGTTACCTCGAGACTGATGTACTTGGTGGGGGATTGTCAAACTTCTTCAATGAGGGATAAGGAATGCATTCTAACAAGTGATTTACTCGATTCCAAATATAAAATAATTATAGGGTCACCTAGGAGTGTAAAAAAAAGCCCACCGGCCCGAACCCGGCCCGATCAACGGCCTAGCCTGGCTCGGCTCGAAAAATCCATGGGTCGGGCTCGGGCTCGGGCCACCACCTTGAGCCCGCAACCCGAGCCGGCCTGGTCCGAAAGGAAGCCCGATCCAAATACTATAGATTTGGTGTGTGTGTGTGTGTGTGTGTGTGTCTATATATATATATATATATATATATATACTAAGAAGCACTGACACTGGTACGGGGACACGGGTACGACACGACACGGGTTCGCCGACACGGCAAATCCTAAAAAATGAGGACACGGGTACGGCGGGGACACGGCAAAATAAATGAATATTTTTAAATTTATATTTTATGTATGTTTGCAATTCATATATATTTCAATAACCGAAAAAGCCTCATAGAAAACAATTAAAATAAAATTTTAATACATATTGAATCGCTATCGTTAGTTATATCCAGCCCGATCGGTAAATCGCAGACATCTCTAAATGGTATGGAAAATAACGGTTGTGTTTCAGTTTTGACTTCAACCTATCTGAAACCTCAGAAGATAAGATAAGTTAAAGTCAAACCTGAATCGTAACCGTCCATCATAACCATCCTGACAAGTGAATCACACTCAGGCCCAAATGGCATGCAAAAGAATGGCTGCGATTCAGTTTTGGCTTCAACCTATCTGATTCTCTGAGGTTATAATCTCAGAGGATCAAATAGGTTGAAGCCAAAATTGAATCACCACAGCTTGTAACCCGACCCTATATCGAACAGTCCATCAACCCGCAGTGTCCCGAGTGTCCGAGGAGTGTCCGGCGAGTGTCCGAGGAGTGTCCGACCATGTCCGGCTCCCAGAAGCACGTAAGACACGGCACATGCGTGTCCGGTGCGTGTCCGGCGAGTGTCCGACGAGTGTCGGTGTCCGACACGTGTCCGACACGGGTACGGGAGGCCTGGGGAAGTGTCCATGCTTCCTAGTATATATATATATATATATATATATATATATATATATATATATATATAGGGGACGGGGAGCCTGGACCTCAGGTGCAGCGTGAACGCTGCACCGGAGCCGCTCCCCGCGCGCCAAGTGTCCAAAAAACCACCCGGATCGACATTAAAAGTCCAGGACGAACCGCAGCCGTCCGATTCTTTCGATCGGACGGCAGATCCGGCCGCCCCGCGTTTAAAACAGCGGATCGATCGGCCGCCGTCCGATCAGTGCAGCGCACCCCGCCCGCAGCCGTCTGATCGCTGCAACGCACCCACGCCCCGCAGCGGATCGATCGCCCGCCGTCCAAAACAATCCCATCCGTTCGATCCTGATGATCGGACGGATGAAAATAAAATCGCGGTTACTGTAGCCGCTACAGTAACCGCGAGAATCCTTTCAACCGTCCGATCATCAGGATCCAACGGTTGAAAATAAAATCGCGATTACTGTAGCCGCTACAGTAACCGTGATTTTATTTTCAACCGTCCGATCATAAGGATCGAACGGATGGGATTGTTTTGGACGGCGGGCGATCGATCCGCTGCGGGGCGTGGGTGCGTTGCAGCGATCAGACGGCTGCGGGCGGGGTGCACTACACGGATCAGACGGCTCTCTCTCGATCCCGTGCTTTTAATGTCGGGCGACCGGATCTGCCGTCCGATCGAAAAGAATCGGACGGCTGCGGTTCGTCCTGGGCTTTTAATGTCGATCCTGACGGTTTTTGGGACACTTGGCGCGCGGGGAGCGGCTCCGGTGCAGCGTTCACGCTGCACCTGAGGTCCAGGCTCCCCGTTCCATATATATATATATATATATATATATATATATATATATATATATATATATATATATATATGGTGCATAGTCCTCCCGACTAGCCAACACGTTAGTACTCCCTTCAATTCAAGTGCCACGTGGCAATTTTTAACTGGGGTTAGTGTTTGTCAAGGTGGGTTCACCCTTCCTAACAATGATTATGAAAGAAAATTGGAAAAAAAAATGTCAAGTGGCATTATAAGATTAGCCATAACAAGGGGTATTTGCGCGTTACAGTTTACCGTTAAATTTATCGATCGGTTATCGGGTGGTTTTAAGTTCTTTTTTTAATCATGATCCTAGTAGAGTGGATTGATCATCCATCAAAAAAAATAGTTAAAAAGTACCACGTTGCACCTAAATATAGAGGATGATTATATATATATATATATATATATATATATATATATATATATATATATATATATATATATAAATAAACGGTACATGTTGTACATCAAAGAAAGCTAGTGCAGTGGTTTGAGTGTGTTATAAACTTTATGAGGTCTTGAGTTTAAACCCACAAAAAAAAAAAAATTAAAAAACATGGTTTTAAGTCTAAACCCAACCCGACCCAAATTTTTAATATATCTATACACGGGCCGGGACCGGGCTCATACCCTTGGCCCAAGGCAAGGCCCGGCCAAGCCTGACGAGCCCGATGGGCCTTTTTGGGTTTAGGATCTCCAGACCCTGCCCGGCCCGTTTCACACCCCTAGGGTCACCCTTTCCTTTTTTTTTTTTTTCATTTTCCATGTTCAAAGCCCTAAAGACATTGAGACAATGCCCTATGTTATTTATACGATGGTTCAAAATCCAGTGGCATGGCATGTTCTCCTTGTGCAAGCATGCACGTGTATCCAAAAACTCTGACACTGCTTTATTAAATCTGCATGTAACGTATCTTGCATCTGTGGCACCACTAATCACTCCACACTGCTTTATTATATACTTCTTTGGTATGTATTTTGCCCTCCCATCCCTTACCCACCTTTCACGAAACACCACCACAACCCTCTCGCCCATATCTCTATCGTCTGACAAGTCAGGGAGATGATGAATATTTATGACGTCGGACTGGGAGATGAAATATAGATTAGTATGCGCTGACGATGTACCTGCCATGTGGAAACAAGGAATGGAACACAAGATTTTCTTTGTGATGCATCACAAGTTACACGTAGTGATTATGCTTTGACTTTGTTTTGGAAACTGTAGACATGCATGATCAAGTCTTCTGATTGCTTTTCTGTAATCGTCTCGTGACAGATTAGGGTTATTGACCGGAATTGCGAAATACCTCATGAGGGGCCCTTTTGCGATCTCATGTGGAGCGACCCCGAGGAGATCGAAACTTGGGCCGTCAGTCCACGTGGTGCGGGATGGCTCTTTGGATCCAGGGTGACTTCAGAGGTACAGAACCCCCGGCCTTTAGGTTTCATGTTCTGAACTCCTTCTCTATTGATTCATTACACTTTTTTTTGTGTTTGCGTGCAGTTTAATCACATAAACAATCTAGATCTTGTATGTCGGGCACACCAGCTTGTTCAGGAAGGCCTCAAGTATATGTTTCAAGACAAAGGCCTCGTAACCGTGAGTTAATCACGATCGTTATACAAGCTGCTTCATTATAACCATAGTAGAGTGGATGCTAGTTTAATTTGTCGGCTATTGCTCCATGGGATTAAGTCTGATATCACAAACTCCATTCTGCTTTTAATTGCAACTACATCCAGACCATTCTTGCTTCCTCAATCCTGAAATTAATGGTAATGGTTTCAATTTTTTTGTTTTGTCCAGGTTTGGTCTGCCCCTAATTATTGCTACAGGTGTGGGAATGTAGCCTCTATATTGAGCTTCAATGAGAGCATGGTATGATACTAATTACTCTTTGAGATTTAACCTTAGTCTTTTCTCCTTCATATCTGTTTGGATCAACATTGTAATTCATTTTCCATACAATGAATTACATTACATAATTTGAGTATTATTCGAATAATCTATAAAATACTCATAAAACATAGGTTTTTGGTGCCACGGGGCAGCCTCCCAATCCCCCCCCCCCCCCTCTCCCCAAAACATCCATTTTTGTTTTTTTTTAATAATTAAACATCTCTCTCTCTCTCTCTCTCCGGGCTTTGATGCTGGATGCGGCATCGCAACCTGCCGTGCTCTCTCTCACCACGATGGAGAGTGAGATTTGATGCTGGATGCGGCATCGCAATTCGCCGTGCATTGCACGAGATTAGTACTAGTTCCTATTTAAACACGAATCAATTTGACACTTTGGTCATAGATTTTGGTTAAGGTGGCTACTATATCGTTAATAAAAACAAAATAAACATATAATGAAACCCATGGCTGACGAAGTCATCTCAAATTCTGTTTGTCATTTGGGTGTGACTTATACGAGCCTTTCCAAACTCTTCCCCTGTTGCTGCTACTCTGACAGGAGAGGGAGGTGAAGTTCTTCACGGAGACGGAGGAGAATAATCAAATGAGGGGGCCGAGGACCGGGGTCCCCTACTTTTTGTGAAGGCGGTCTTTCAATCTTGATCGGATATTTACTCGGATAAAGTTATTTTCATGCGCCGGCCCTCCTGGAAAGATGGAAGTAGTTGACTGAGCTCCGAACAAGTTGACTTCTGCTGACCGGATGTTCACCTGTGCTGGCTGCTTTCCGGCTTCCCTGCAGATCCTTGAACTCTGTTGTATATTACCCACTCAGGTGCTTTGTATTGCTGTTTTGCTCTCTCTCTCTCTCTCTCTCTCTCTCTCTCTCTCTCTCTCTCTCTCTCTCTCTCTCTCTCTCTCTCTCTCTCTCTCCTATTGTGTCTTGGCACTGATATTTGGCAGCTTCAGAGCCAGCAGATCCAATGTGAAGGGTGATGGGATCTCGATTAGGGGGGCCTCATGTTTGTATGGATCTGTTTAGACTTGATATGCCACAGCCCATAGTGGATGATTCTTTGCATTGGAATGTTCGATGCTTATTAGCATCAATTAACAGTTTTTGCTGCGTAATTTAAATTTTTTTTTATCCCGATTATTTTTGGAATGCAGATGTAAGATTATGGAGGTTCCATTATTCTCACATCGTTATTTTTTTTTAATTAGTATAATTACTATGATAAAAGCTTTTTTTTAATTTTCATTCCTGATTCGATCATAGATCTGCTTAATTGCATCTCTGACTTGTTCTTGTGCGATCGAGCAACGCTATTCAGATCTTCAGCCTGATCCATGAGGCATCGGATTAGGTTGACTTTCAGGCTGAGTCAGGCTCCGACTATGGACTTTCGGTCCAGGTCGTGCTATTTGCACCCACCATTTCAATATCTACCCCGGCAGTTGGCACCCACCTTTAATATCCAGCCAATCAATCTACCCCTAGTCGGCAGTGGGCACCCACATTGCTACTAATCGCCACCTGCCTCCCTCTAAACTAGGGGTGTCAACGTGTCGTCTCCAAAACCCCTAGGTCCGGACCCGACCTGTTTAACTAATTGTGTCTAGATTCTAAACCCGTATCCGACCCGCTAATAAACGGATAGACCTGGTAAGACCTGTTTACCACATGGGTCTATTCAGTTGACCCGATCCGACCCAATCTGACTCAACCCAACCCGATCTGACCTGATAGACCCGCTGGTACTATATATTGCAGTATCGGATTGCGGGTAGACCAGACCTGACACGACACAACCCATTGAATTTTAAAAGGTTCTTTCCGGGACTACCGTGTCCAGACCCTAAACCCGGACCCGATCCGTTTATTAAACGAGTCTATCGGGTCGACCCATTTAACCCTGACCCAGACCCAGACCCGCTAACTTCGTGTCGGGTCTGCCATGTCCGGTCCAAAAGCCCTACTCTAAACCTTCACTTCTCCCCTCAGAACTATAACCCATGGTCGGTGGTGGGTGGGGGCTAACTTCTTCGGGATGGATTAGGGTTTATGACGGGGAAGAAAAAGAAGAGGAGGTGAGTGTGCGGCGACGAAAGAAAAGGGTTTCTTGAAAGTTAGGGACTAAGGTATTTTGCAATTGTTGGTAGTCATTACAGACCCCTGTTAGCGGTCTATCCCCCCCCCACTTACCTAAATTGACCCTTGCAATCTTCTTTACTTACATTTAAACCCATGCAAATTGACATTTATATATAAACCCATCGAACCAACAAAGCCTTACATTTTGATCCCTGTAGTTAGCTGATATTCCAAACCAGAGAATATTTCTATTTTGCCCACTTTTTTTATCTAAATACCACTCCAAAGTGAGAATAGTTTGTATTTGGTCCAAGTTAGATTCAGGTAAGGCCCATGTTAGTTTTGGATTTAGTCCACACTCAACATAGATAGATCAGTGAGAATGTTTCTATGTTAATCATTTTCAATTTAGATTAATGTAAATACAACCATATAACAAAATTTCTAGGAATTTTCTTTTATTTTGGATACCAACCTACTGCAGGAGTCGATATGCAAAGTTTGGATGATTTGAAGTTTCATATGTAAAATTCTCTCCAACAGTAGTGTATATGTAAATAAAGAGATGCTTTTCAGTCTGAAGGTTTTTTTGATTCCAGATGTGGCAGCGTACAATTGGTGGTGTTAAAGATTGAATGTCGCTAGTGAAATTCAGCCACCAGTTGTACGCTGCCACGTCAGTTGTACCAAGCGGAATCAGAAAAAACTTCTGGCTGAATAGCATTTCTCGTAAATAAATATTGGTTAAATTGCACTATACCCCCTTAATGTTTAGCTCAAAAACACTTAGCCCTCCTATAGTTTTAAAACTACATTTTGCCCCCCTTCAATTCGGTTTTGATCAGACAAAAATTACCAAAGGAGGTAATTGACAAAAGGGGGTATTGTGCTAACATTTCATACTTTATGGTGTGATTTGGGACAAAATAAACTAAAGCGGGGTTAAATGTTTTTGAGCAAAACTTCAGCGGGTCAGAGTATAATTTACTCGTACATATTTTCAGGGGTTGACTTATAAAATATCCTTTTTTCTCAGGTGCTGGTTCCCCCGAAATGTCAAGAATTTAAATTGAATTTCAATGGCTTGGTGGACCAAGCGACTAAGTTGGCGGGAGCAGCCTTCGTTATCTGTGATTACAATGGGACCATTTTGGTTGCAGGAGAAATTTTTGTAATCACAGCCTCTGTGCAGGTAGTGGAAACTAGGGGGCTCTGGGAAGGTCTCCTTGCTGCATCTACTATGCATCCGGGGAATGCTCTGTGAATCGAAGGTGATTCTCAGAGTGTCATTATACAACTCTCTACAGATCCCACCTCGGCCCTTCTTATACAAGATTGCAAGTGTCTGAGTCAGTCTCTAGGGAGCGTGCAGATTTTATCTACCATGAAGGGAACTCAGTGCAGACTTGTTGCTGGGTGGGCAAGGACGATAGCCAATCCTGTTGTGGAGCTCCTGTTTTTCTTTAGAGGCAATGCGGCACGCACGAAATGATCGCAGTCCTTATCTTTAAAAAAATAATAGCATTCCTTGCTGTTATGCCCGATGGATGCCTAAACACTAGTGTAACCATTTTGATATATTAGTATAGCTTTTTTACTAAAAAAAAAGAGAGTTTGGTGTCAAGGTTATTGTGGGCGTGATTTTTTTTTGGGAAATTTTATCCATACCCCAAAAATCTGTAGTTAGCCCCCGTCTCTCTATCGTTTCTCAATAACTTACTCAGCGACCCTTTAATATCAACAATGCCCTTTTCTTTTGTACCCCAAACCTCAAAGCCCTAACTCAGTGCCTTTTGTACCCCCAACCCAACCCAACCCAACCCAGCCCAACCCAATGTCTGTTTGAACTTTCTTAGCCCAAGCCTAACCCGTTGGGTTGACCGGGGTGGGTTGATCGGCTTCAATATGGTAGAGGAGAAATAATTTGGGTTGAGCTCGGGTTGGGCTCTGGTTGGGTTCAGGTTAGCACGCCCAAATTCGGGTTGGGTTCCGGTTGGCCCGTCCAAGTTGCAACCCTATGTTTGCCTTCAAGTACCAGCCAACTGCATGAGTTTATTTAAGAGTGGAGTGTATTCAAGAGTGCATATAATTGGGGTATATTTAAGGGGGTATGTGTTTGATTGGGGTATAATCAAGTTGGAGCGGGCCATTTAACTGGGTGTATTGAGGTGAGGTGTAAGGGGAAAGGGTATTTTTGGGATAGGAATGGGGTCTGAAAAAAAAAAAAGGTGTGTTCAAGTTTGTTGGAAATGGGGGCTAATTACAGATTTTTGGGGTATGAATAAAATTTCCCTTTGTTTTGGGTTATTTTGACTTTGCCCCCCAAATTTTGCTTTGAATTAGACTTTACCCCTCACTTTTTATTAATTAGACTTTACTCCCCAAAACTATTCCGTCAGCTCACCATCTAAGAGAAAGGGTGAGCTGGCGGAAAAGAAATAAAGATTTGGCGGTTGAGCCGACGGAACAGTTAGTTTTGAGGGGTAAAGTCTAATTAATGAAAAATGGGGGGTAAAGTCTAATTTAAGGCAAGATTTGGGAGGCAAAATAAAAATAACCCTTTTTTTTCGAAAATTTTATTCATACCCCAAAAATCTATAATTAGCCCCCATCTCCCTATCCTTTCTTAGTAACTTACTCAACAACCCTTTAATACCAACAATGTCCTTATTTTTGTACCCCATATCCCAAAGCCCTAACTCAGCGTCTTTTGTACCCCCAACCCAACTCAATGTTTGTTTGAACTTCCTTAGCCCAAGCTCAATCTGTCGGGTTGATCGGGTTTTGCGGGGTGGGTTCGGGTTAACCCGCCCAAATTCAGGTTGGGCTCGGATTGACCCGCCCAAGTTGCAGCCTACCTGTGCCTTCAAGTACCAGCCAACGGCATGGGGTTTATTTAAGAGGGGGTGTATTCAAGAGTACATATAATTGAGATATATTTAAGGGGGTATGTGTTTGATTGGGGTATAATCAAGTTGGGGCGGGTCATTTAACTGGGGTGTATTGATGGTGGGGTGTAAGGGGTAAGGGTATTTTTGGGACAGGAATGGGGTATGAAATAAAAAAAGGGGTGTGTTCAAAGGTTTTTGGGGTATGAATAAAATTTCCCTTTTTTTTAGCCCATATTATGATTCTCGGAGAGGTAGTCTAAAATCGGCTCCGAAGGTTATGGACGGCGGCGCAGAGGGCGCCGACGACGAGGAGGGGACAGCTACCACGATGCTGGGATCGTACGGAGCGGCGGTCCGGGCGGTGGTGGACGCGTCTGAGGAGACCCTGCTGCTGTGGTCGATCCAGCAGCCGGCGGCGCGGCGGCACAACTCCTTCGTCCGCCACTCCTCCCTTGCCCTCCCCCTCGACGCCTGCGGCCACCACCTCACCATCCTCCAATCCCCTTCCTCCATGGTACGAATCCAACCCCAACTCCCTCTCCCCTCCGTCCCCGCCCTTCGAAACCCTAGCCCTTAACCTGACACTCGATCGCTCCCCCAACATCAGAGCACACCCGGTGTGACGGGCGCCGTGATGTGGGACAGCGGTGTCGTCCTCGCCAAGTTCCTGGAGCACGCCGTCGATTCCGGCCGCCTGGTTCTCCGAGGGAAGAGGGTCGTCGAGCTCGGCTCCGGCTGCGGATTGGTCGGGTAGAATCCCCAATCCAAACCCATCAAGCATTCCCATCTCCCAATTACTTAGGCGGCAATCTCCACCTCCTGTTTCCTCAGATGTGTAGCAGCTCTTCTTGGTGGCGATGTCATCCTCACCGATCTCCCCGACCGGCTGCGGCTTCTCAGAAAGAACGTCGAAGCCAATGTGGCCGGAGGGAGCTCCCGTGGCTCGGCTAGAGTGAGGGAGCTCACTTGGGGCGACGATCTCGACCCCGAGTTCATCGACCGCTCTCCGGAGATTGGTAAAGCCCTCTTCTCTGCTCCTCTAGGGCATGCTTGGATAGGATTCTGATTCTTGGGGTCCAGAATCCAAGAATTCCGAAAAAGCGCTCTGAGCACCGGTTGCATCCAAACAGGTTCTCCGTCTTTTTTAGGGATTCCGGGCTCCAAAATCCCGGATCCGGAGCTTATCCAAATAGAATTATGATCTTTGTTGGAATGGAAATTTCGATCTCTCGAACAATATTTAATTGTGTTTGTGGACAATTGGTGCTTTAGTACTTGGTTCAGATGTAATTTACAGCGAAGGCGCGGTCGCGGATCTTTTGTGCACACTAGGGCAACTCTCGGGGAGGCAGACGACAATCTTTTTGGCTGGCGAACTCCGCAATGGTAAACATCTACACTGGAAAACTAGAGATTTTTTCTCGTAATTGTTTGAGAAAAGGGGTTGATTATTAGTTGCTCAATTCGGCAGATGCTGTGCTCGAGTGCTTCTTGGAAGCTGCAATGGAGGAATTCCTCATCGGGCGCATCGATGAGGGGCAATGGCACCCTGATTATCGGAGCCACCGAGTTGCACTCTTTGCTCTGGTGAAGAAGTTTAGAGGAAATGGTGACACATGAGCAGGAAATCGTCCGAAATGTAATCTTCGAAATCCCTTTAGTTCCTTGCATGTTCCGATCACAAAACCGATTGATTGATCGATTAGGGTTCCACCTAACACAATATTTTGTCCATCATTATCACAATTGTATTGTAAGATTGTTCTAATAGATGAAAACTTAGCTCAAATCAAGACCTGTCATGCTTTTGCTGCGATTTGTGCAATCGTATAATCTCGTGAAATCAAGGAACACTAGAGATAAGTTGCGGTCATGGTTTCAAATTCTACCGAAAATTTAAAATTTTGGCGAAATACTTTGGTTTTAGTCAGTACCGAAACGAAATGAGGGTCGAAAACCAATTTCAGTAATTTCGATCAAACTTTTGATCAATTTTGGTCAACTTCGGTTTCGGATTACGGAATCAGAACTAGAACCATAAATTTCGGTCCATTTTGATTAATTTTGATCGAAATTTTGGTTTCAAAACTAGAATTATAAATTTCAAATTTCGGTTCCGTGCATGTTCTGATAACAAAACCGATTGATTAGGGTTCCACCTAACCCAATAGTTTGTCCACCATGATCACAATTGTACTGTACTATTGTTCTAATAGATGAAAACTTAGCTCAACTCAAAACCTGTCATGCTTTTGCGACGATTTATACAATCGTATAATCTCATGAAATCGAAGAACATTGCTGAGATAAGTCACGGTAACCCAAATTCATACTCACTGCTTCACCGATGTTGATTGCTCATACGAGGGGTTATGTACCATAGGGGGGTTTTATTAAATACATTTGGATCCTGTACAAATAGGGGTGGATTTCTATTTGTACATGTATAAATATTTTTTTTTTATTTGGATAATGTTTTTTTGGTGTACATCTGGATGAACATGGACTTACATGTCCATAAATCGTCGCTTTTGACAATTCACCCTCACCCTTGAACATCTGATTAACCAAGGGCATACTGGCACACCGGTGCTCCCCCTCCCTCGAGAACCTCAACTCACTCGCCCTCGACCACCATGGACCACCACCGCCGTTGTCAGCATGCACTGTTACCACCACAACCACCACCATGCTCCATCGTCGTCACTGCATCCGCTGCCACCATGCACCACCACGACCTTGCATCGTTGCTGCCGCATCCACCATGTGCCACCGCTACAATGTATCACCACCGTCACCACCGCCTTCATGCACCACCATGCACCATCTCCACCAATATTTGGAAATGGATGTTTTCCTCTTGTAGAGATTTTGGATGAATTTTGTGTACCCTTATAAGTACTAAGGGCAGACCCAACGAACCAGTTAATTATCTGACCCAATGGTTGGGATTTGGTGCTACGTCTAACTTTTCAACAATTTGGATGATACGTGTTCAACCGGTTCTGTCAAAATTATTGGCACGATCCGGTTAATATCGATTTGATGCTTATCCGAGCTAACTTTCTACTTTTTTTTTTTTTTAAGGACAAACCTACCGAAACGTTTCATTTGAGTTCCAGCCACTCTAACCACTCCAAACTTTAGGAAAAATCCTCTCCTTATTTTTTTAATCCCTCCTTCATCTCTCTCAAGCCCAGCCAACAGTCGCGCAGGTGGGGGCGGAGGCGTAGGCAGAGGTGGCAGCGGCAGCGGTGGCGGGCATGAGCGGCGGAGGCGAAAGCGACTGCGGGCGCGAGCGGCGGAAGTGAAGGCGACAACAGCTGCGGCGGTGGGGATTCGGTTAGGTCTAGGGTTTGGGATTTTTAGGACTAGGGTTCATCCCATGGCATGTAGATTAGGTCCGGTCAGTCGGGGGGTTTGGTTAGGTCCGGCGGGGGAGGGGGGTGGCAGGAAATCTAAATTCGAAGAGGGACGAGGGGTATTTTTGTCCACAAGGATTTCAGCTCAAATGAAAAGATGGTCGGGACTGTTGCTCGAAAAGGATCTCTAAGATAAACTTCTTGCTAATTCTTCCTTTTTTTTTTTTTTGGAAAGATACCAAGTGGTCTTATATCATCTATTTGTGCGGCAACACAATATAGGCTCAAGAATCGAAACTTACCACAAGAACGAGAGAAATGCCTCAATTTTTATTAACACCTCAAACCTGAAAGCTCATCACTAAGACAAAAGGGAGGCCTGCCACTAAAGAAAGGGAGGAAGCATACCATATCACTTGTTCCAACACTTGACCAAGGGGCCACGTGTTGCATGTGTATTACCAACCGAGCTATCAGTTGGGAGACCGCTTTCTTCATCTGTCGTTGGAACAAAATTTCTTTGCACGGATTTCAAAGCAATAATGTTAATATAGGTAATTATAATTAATTTTGGAAGGGTGGTTAGCTATAATAAGGCCTCTATAATCTCTTTATGATGTGAAATATCATGGAAGTAATAACTTGGTTTTCTTCTTCGTCGAGTGATTCAAGATTCTCCTTTTGATTTATTCCATTGGAAGGGCTCAAGCCCAATGTCGATAATTGGGCCGCCTTACGAAAGCCCATTCGAGTGGTTTCAATACCGGGCTAATTGACAAAGCCCACTAAGATCTTCTTATAGTTCGTCAATAGACTGATTTTTTTAGGGTTAATTGGTGATTAATCCCTAACATAACAAATCTAGAACGTAGACGATGGCGAGAAATCCTTGTGAACGTTAGGTCTCTGATTTTTTTCAGAAACCCGAAAATACCTCGTGCTCCTCACATCTCCTTCATGCGCGAGCAACAATGACGGTCCCGGTGCGAGCAGTAGAGGTGACGGCGGCAGCCGGTGTGATCGCGAGTATCCGTTGCTCGTCACCGTCGCCCCGACGGTGACGAGCAGCTAGCGGATACGTTAAGGAACGGGGGACGGAGGGATTCGGTTAGGTTAAAAATTCCTACATCTAGGGTTTATCCCATGACCTATATATATTGGGTTGATTATTAGTTGCTCAACTCAGCAGATGCTATGCAGTCGTATAATCTCATGAAATCAAAGAACACTGCTGTAGATAAGTCACGGTAACCGATATTTATACCCTTGAACTTCTGATTCACTAGGGTATGTTTGCACACCGGTGCCCTCACTCACCCGAGAACCTCAACTTCCGCCTTCGACCACCATTCACTCACCCGAGAACCTCAACTTCCGTCTTTGACGACCATTCACCACCACCGACATTAGGCCATCTCCATCCCAGCTCCCATCCCATGTGGCACAGCACAATTTTGTCCTGTAGTGAAAAAAATTAACTCCAAACCGGCTCCTACCTATCCTATGTGGCGGTAGGAGCCGGAAACGGCTCGAATCTGCTGGGATCCAAAAAGGGGTTCCTATGTGGGGCCGACCCATGTGAAAAAAAATAGACGGTTGAGATGCTCCTACAATTGTTTTAGAGTAAAGGATCATGTTGACCTCACTTGGAAAGGACTCGGTTGGAGGGGGTTTTTTTGCTCACCAATTCCTATCCTATGTGGCAGATGGGAGGAGGATGGGAGCTAAAGTTGACCCCACTTGGGAAGGAGTTGGTCGGAGATGGCCTTACCACCATGCACATCCACCTCTGCAACCACCACCACCCTGCACCACCGACATGCACCAGTGCCACCACCATGCACCGCCGCTACGCCTCCACGATCGACCATGCACCGCCGCTGCCGCATCAAACATGCACCACCACCACCACCGCCTTCATGCACCACCCCCAATGCATGCACCACTACTGTCGCCGCCACCACCATGCATCGCCAATGTCACCATGCACGTACCACCACCACCGCCATCATTGTCGTGCACCACGACCGTCATCATCGTCGCCGTTGCATATTGTACTTGTACAAGTGGAAAAGCTTGTAAAAAGACAAACTAATGCATACAAATAGTAACAACCAAATAAGTATAACTATGAATATGTATTTTTTTGTATATACATTACAACAATACATATGCAATTAAACACATGCCATGCCATTCATGGGGTCAAGATGAGCCACAAAGATGCTTTGGTGCTTGCAAGGTGCGGTGGTGGCAGAAGAAGGCAAGGTTTTTATGATGATTGAGTATGATATATAGTGGGGATTTAAAGCTATTATTAGGGTTTTGGATTTTGAAAACAAAAAAAAAAGTATTATGGGTTTGTAATGCTTGAATTGAAAATGAGTTGGAGGGAGACTTTATAGGAGGTTAGAAGGTTCTTATAGAGTAGAGGAATGGCTAATGAGTCACATGTGGTAGGCTGAGTATGGAGTTACAAATTGGTGTAAAGGACTAAACTTTTTTTTTTTTTGAAGATGACATGCATGTCCTGGTTAGAACTATGCCCGTAATTGTCATTGCATAACAGAGACCACGGTTTGAAGCCTGTGAAGTTGCGAACCAGGAGAGCAAAGTTTTCTTCTTTTTTTTTTTCTCTTTCTTGTAAAATCAAACACTCATTTCCAAAACAACCTCCAAGAGCTTCACCATGAGTCTGTCTAATTTTGTGATCACTATCCGACTCTCTATATTTGGGGAGCCAAACTCATTCCTTATTTTTCTCATTAGCCCCATCCAGCAACCGTAAGTAAATTATAAACAAATCGAGCACTCCTCCTCAAAACACCCTCCAAGTGTCTCGCCATGTGTCTTCCTATTTATAGGATCGCTACAAGACTCCCTACATTTGGGTAGCTAAAATCACTCTCTATTTTTTTAGGATCCTCACCTGACAACCAAAAAATAATTATATACAAATCGAGCACTCCTTCCCAAATCATCCTCCACCTCGTCATGTGCCTCCCTATTGTTTGGATCGTTATCAGACTCCCTATATTTGGGGAGCCAAAATCGTTCCTTATTTACTTAGGAGCCCCACTCAACAACCATAAGTAGATTATATACAAATCGAGCACTCCTCCAAAAATTACCCACCAAGAGCCTCGCCATGTACCTCCCTATTTTTGAGATTGCTATCAGACTCCCAACATTTGGAGAGAAATAATCGCTTCCTATTTTCTCAAGACCCCAATCCGACAACCATAACTAAATTATATACAAATTGAGCAGTACTCTTCCCTAAAACACCATTCAAGAGCCTAACCATGTACCACCCTATTTCTGGGATCGCTACCAGACTCACTACATTTGGGAAGCCAAATTCACTCATTATTTTCTCAGGAGCCTCACCTGACAACCATAAGTAAATTATAAATAAATCGAGTAGTCCTCCCCAAAATACCCCCTAATAGCCTCTCCATGTGCCTTCCTATTTTTAGGATCGCTACCAGACTCTATATTTTGGGTACAAAAATTATTCCCTATTTTATCAGGATCCCTACACGACAATATACAAATCGAGCATTCTTCCCAAAACATCATCCAAGAGTCTCACCATGTCCCTCGTTATTTTTGGGATCCCTACCAGACATCATATATTTTTTAAGCCAAAATTGCACCCTATTTTCTTAGGTCCCCCACTTGACAACCATAAGTAAATTATATACAAATCAAGCACTCATCTCCAAAACAACCTCCAAGAGCCACTTCCATGCGTCTCCCTATTATTTTGATCGGTACCAGACTCTCTATATAGCTCTCCATTTTCTCAGGACCCCCCCACAACAACTATAAGTAAATTATATACAAATCAAGCACTCCCCCCCAAAATACCCTCCAAAAGCCTCGACATGTGTCTCTATTTTTGGAATTGCTACCAGAATCTATAGATTTGTAGAACCAAAATCGCATCATATTTTCTCAGGACCCCCACTCGATAATTATAAATAAATTATATACAAATCGAGCACTCTTTTCTAAAAACACCCTCCAAAAGCCATGCCATGCGCTTTCCTTTTTTTGTGATTACTACCAGACTACGATATTTGAGGAGCCAAAATTGCTCCATATATTCTCAGGACCCACACCGCACAACCGTAAGTAAATAATATAGAAGCAGAGTTTGACATGATATAGTAAAGTTTTTTTTTTTCTCGCAAAATTGAACACTCCTTTCCAAAACAACCTCCAAAAGTCTCGCTATGTGTCTTTCTAATTTTATGATCACTACCAGACTCCATACATTTGGGGAGCCAAACTTATTTCTTATTTTCTTAGGAGCCCCACCCGGCAACCATAAGCAAATTATAAATAAATATAGCAATCCTCCTCAAAACATCGTCCAAGTGTCTCGCCATCTGTCTTCTTATTTTTAGGATCGCTACCAGACTCTCTACATTTGGGTAACTAAAATCGCTCCCTATTTTCTTTGGATACTCACCCGACAACCAAAAATAAATTATGAACAAATCGAGCACTCCTCCCCAAATAACCCTCCGTCTCGTTATGTGCCTCCATATTTTTTGGATCGCTATTAGACTCCCTACATCTAGGGACCTAAAATCGCTCCTTATTTACTCAGGACCCCCACCCGACAACCATAAGTAGATTATATAAAAATCGAGTACTCCTCCATAAAAAACCCACCAAGAACCTCGTTATGTACCTCCCTATTTTTGGGATTACTACCAGACTTCCTACATTTGGGGAGCAATAATCGCTCCTATTTTCTCAAGACCCCAACCCGACAATCATAACTAAATTATATACAAATCGAGCACTCTTTTCTAAAATATCCTTCAAGAGCCTGATCATGTGCCTCTCTATTTCTGGGATAACTGCCAGACTCATTACATTTGGGGATCGAAATTCACTCCTTAATTTCTCAGGAGCCCCACCTGCCAACCATAAGTAAATTATATGCAAATCGAGCAGTCCTTCCCAAAATACCTCCCAAGAGCCTCTCCATGTGCCTTCCTATTTTTGGGATCGCTACCAAACTCTACATTTTGGGTACAAAAATCATTCCCTATTTTCTCAGGATCTCTATCCGATAATAAACAAATTGAGCAATCTCACCATGTGCCTTGTTATTTTTTGGGATTTCTACCAGACATCCTATATTTTCTAAGCTAAAATTGCTCCCTATTTTCTCAGGTCCCCCACTTGACAACCATAAGTAAATCTATATAACATGTCACATCGTTTTTTTACTAACTAGACAAAATGGAAGCTGACTAGGACAAACTGACTGGACAAAAATAAACCGAATATATCTAACCATTCGTTTAAAAATCAACGCACGATCTCTATTTCTCTGTCAACCAACTCCCTCCCATTGGTTTCAAATTCCAACCCATTTAAACTGCACTAAATCCCTAAAATCCTAGCCCATTTAAACTGCACTAAATATGAATGTTCATTCCGTGATCGTTGTTCGCATCAACGGCTATAAACCTGCCTGCTGAAATTTTGGGTGTCCCTTGAATGCCGATGTTGTCGTCGAAAGTGTTTTGTTACTAAAGGTGTTCAGGTGTGTTGCTGCCGAAGGCGGCCTGCTGCAGTGCTGACAGGCATGGGCATGCACTAGTTATATACAAATCAAGCACTTCTTTCCAAAACAACCTCCAAGAACCTCTTCCATGCGCCTCCCTATTCTTGGGATCGGTAACAAACTCCTTACATTTGGGGAGCAAAAATAGCTCCTAATTTTTTTAGGATACCCACACAACAACCATAAGTAAATTATATACAAATCAAGCACTCCTCTCCAAAATACCCTTCAAAAGTCTAGGCATGTGTCTCTATTTTTACAATTGCTACCAGACTTTTTACATTTGGGGAGCCAAAATCATACCATATTTTCTCAGGACACACACTCAACAATCATAACTAAATTATATACAAATCAAACACTCTTTTTCAAAAACACCCTCCAAAAGCCTTGGCTTGTGCTTTACGTTTTTATGATTGCTATCAGACTACGATATTTGAGGAGCCAAAATCGTTCTATATATTCTCAAGAATCTTACCAAATAACTATAAGTAAATGATATAAAAAAGCAGAGTTTGATATGATATAGTAAAGTTTTTTTTTCCTCATAAAATCGAACACTCCTTTCCAAAAAACCTCCAAGAGCCTCGCTATGTGTCTTCCTAATTTTATGACCACTACCAGACTCCCTATATTTGGGGAGCCAAACCCATTCCTTATTTTTTAAGGAGCCCCACCAGGTAACCATAAGTAAATTATAAACAAATAGAGCACTCCTCAAAATACCCTCCAAGTGTCTCGCCATGTGTCTTCCTATTTTTAGAATTGCTACCAGACTTCTTATATTTAGGTAGCTAAAATCGCTACCTATTTTCTTAGGACTCTCACCCGATAACCAAAAATAATACAAATCAAGCACTCCTCTCCAAAATAATATCTAAGAGCCTCTTCTATGCGCCTCTCTATTCTTGGGATCAGTACCAGACTTCCTATATTTGGGGAGCAAAAATAGCTCCCAATTTTCTCAGGGCAGCCACGCAACAACCATAAGTAAATTATATTTAAATCAAGTACTCCTACCCAAAATATCCTCCAAAAGCCTCGGTATGTGTCTCTATTTTTCAAATTGCTACCAGACACTTTACATTTGAGGAGCCAAAATCGTACCATATTTTCTCAGGACTACCACTCGACAAACATAACTAACTTATATACAAATCGAGTACCTTCCCCAAAAATACCCTCCAAATTTGTCAAGGATGTCTCTGAGTGGATGCTCTGAGACGACCGTAATCAGATGGGAGATGAAGTAAGGTCGGAGTCTTCTCGATGTCGTAAGCAAGGCCAACGTGACTTTCTCAATCTTTAAGTAGCGAGTTTCTATCGGGAGAAGGGTATGACTGATGAAGTAGATAGGGCGTTTAATGCCTTCTCTTCTACTGACTAGAACTGTACTAATGGTTTGATTGGTGACAGCGAGATAGAGCCAGAGATCTTCTTTCAGCAATAAAGCCGTTAGGATAGGAGCCCGAGCGAGATAGTACTTGACGTTCTGGAAGGCTTGCTTGCAAGTTGGATTCCACCCGGAGGTGTCTGCCTTTCGTAACTTATCAAAGTGTGGCTTGCACTTGTCGAAAGACTTAGAAATAAATCGGTTGAGAGCAACTAATCGTCTTGTGAGGTGTTGTACTTCTTTCTAATTAGAGGGTGAAGGTATTTCAATAATTGCTCGAATCTGATCAGGGTTTGCTTCAATACCTCACCTAGTCACTAGGTGACATAGGAATTTCCTTGATTGAACTTCAAAGGCACACTTGGCTGGATTGAGCTTCATGCGATACTTTTAGAGGACTTAGAATGTTTCTGCCAGATCGAAGAGATGGTTCTCATGACTGAGAGTCTTGGTAAGGAGATCATCGATGTAGACTTCTATATTTCGATCAATTTGTTCTTCGAATATCTTCGTGACTAATATATGATAAGTAGATCCGATATTTTTGAGGCCAAATGGCATCACATTGTAGCAGTAGAGGCCTTTGTTTGTTACAAAGCAAGTCTTCTCTTGATCTTCAGGATGTAGAGGGATTTGATTGTACCCAGAGTATCCAACCATGAACGATAGAAACTCGTTCCCAGTAGTGGCATCGATGAATCTGTCTATTCTTGACACGGGGATTAGGTTTTTTGGGCAAGCTTGGTTAAGATTGGTGAAGTCGATGCAGACCCTGATCTTTCCATTCTTCTTTGGTACCACGACGATGTTGGAGATCCAAGTTGGGTACTCTACTTCACGTATGAAGCCTGCCGCGAGTAGCTTGGTGATCTCCTCTTGAACAATCGTCGAACGCTTTGGGTGAATTGTCCGGAGCTTTTATTTGACAGGTTTTACTCCTTCTTTGATGGCGAGTCGGTGGCAAGCATCATCCGGATTGATCATGAGCATATCTTCAAAACACCAAGCGAAGACGTCAATGTTGAACTGAAGGAAGGATACTATGTCTCGCGCTTTTGCGTCGCTAAGACTGGTACTAATGAATGTCTCTCGAAGAGGATCACCACTGCCAATGTTTACTCGGGTGATCTCTTCGATTGATGGGGAAGACTCCCACTCGACAGTCGGAGGTTCTGCTAATGGGGGCTTCTTTGGTTGCTAGCTCGAGGAAGGGCTGGCTTCTTCTCTTCCACACTTCGGCGGGGCCAGATCTACTCGGTGATCTGTCTTTGCTGCAGTGGCTTCACAGATCGCCCAGCTGGTTGATCACCTCGGATGCATATTATGCCCTCCCCTGTTGCGAATTTTAGCAGTTGATGGTACGAGAAAGATTTGGCATTGATTTGATGAAGGAAAGGTCGTCCGAGGATGATGTTGTAATTGGAAGTACCTTCAACAACGGCGAACCGCATAGAGACTCGAGTCTCTCTGGTGAGATTGAGGGTGAATCAGGATTCATCCATTGTCATACGCTGCTCACCGTTGAAGCCAGTAATGACCGTGGGGATGACATCGAGGTTGGAGCACTTATGTCCCAGATGCTTGAAGCAATCTAAGAACATAATATCGATCGAGCTGCCGGTGTCGATAAGGATACGGTTAACGATACTCCCGTCAATGATGAGTCATAGGACTAGGGGATCCCGATGTGGTATATGCTCTCCTTGGAGATTAGAGTCACTAAAAATGATTGACGACCATGCCAAGCCCTTGATTGGCTTCTTGATCCAGGTATCTTCCTTGTTCGCTACAGAGCGAACGTTGAAGATACGTCGAACTTGTCGATCGACCTCTTTGTCGGAAAGAATTTGATGATGCAATGCTCTGTGAATGCCGAAGACGTTAGCTCGTACAATGATTGGTAACGAGTTGATGGAGATACGGTGGACCTAACAAGCTTTCTTCCCTTTCGATGAGGAAGGTGGGCATTGGTCGTGTCCGCTCTTGACGAACTCCGGGAGATGGCCTTCATATAGCAGATCTTCCAAGTGATACTTTAATCGAAAGCATCAAATTGTTGGATGACCGTGGCTGCAATGGAAGTCGCAGTAGACAGATTTGTCGGCGGTGAGTTTGGTGTTGGGTTACAGAGGGTTTAACCGTCGGAGAAATTCCTCGTGCTGTACTTGGTCGAGGATCTACTCGATTGGAAGAGTCCTATCAGTGGATACTATTTTCTTCGGTGGCTATCTACGACCATCTTGTCTTGCTCGCTTGGCTAGCGGAGGTGCTGGTGCTTCTGCATTGTGTGCTTTGGCGGTATGCTTAGGTGCTTCCATTTCAGCAGGTCGCCTTCTGGTTTCATGTCCCTTTCAGGCGATCAGATCGTCTTCGACCTCAATCTCCTTTTGGATGCGATCGAACATTGAGCCTAGAGAGGGAGGAGGGTTGCAGATGAAGTCATTGTAGATATACAGATCGAACGGAAGGGCATTTTGGAATACTAGCATGATAGCCTCATCGTCGAGATGTCATCCGGAGAGGGCTGCATGCTCATTACGAAATCTTCACGTGAAGTTGCGAAGGCTCTCGTCGGATCCATCCTCAGACGATATAGAGAATCTAGCTTCTTTTCTGGTTTGAGATTGAGTTGATAGTGTTACATGAAGTGGTTTGCCAGGACTCCGAACTGGGTGATTGATCCAGCATGAAGATTATGGTACCAGTCGAGAGATGGTTCGTCGAGGCTTCCGGTGAAGGTTTAGCAGAGCACATTATTCTCTTTCTCATACGATATTAATGCCTGCTTGAATGCTAGGATGTGGAGTGTCGGATCTCCCTTCAAGCAATTGAATTTTGGCAGTGTTGGAGTCCTCCAACCCTTGGGGAAGGGTGCTTGAAATAGACTTCGGTAGAGAGGTCCTGTCGAAGAATATCCTTCTCTATGACCTAACCCTCGTCCTTGCTGCTGGACTAGGGGTAAGATCAAGAGGTCTTGATCTGTATCTTGAGTTACTGCCGGACAAGCTCGGTGATGGAGATCGATTTGAGTATCTCGATAAAGGGGAGGGGACAGAGAGAAATAGCCTTTTGACTTGGTCTCTTTTGTCCAATGTCTCACTCACAGATTGGGTTTGGACTGTGCCTGCCTAACACAGTTTCACCCCGAAGAAGATTGAGAGGATTGATCATCGATCCGATCCCAAACACTCTACATCCGTGGAGCTGTAGAGGGGGTGGGTTCGCATCGACTTCTCTCTCTGTTCGCATGACCGATCGCCTGACTCATAGACTTATGATGCTCGAAATGGACAGATCGTCAAGGCAGATCGGCCCCTTCGTTGAGAGAAGGGATAGGAAGTGCCACTCCAGTATCGGACGCTACCTTCTTTATAGCGTCCCTCTCAGCAGTAAGAATGACATTCTGTTTCGCTAGCTACAACAGTTGGAAGTCGATTGCTGAGATCTGATAAGTCGGCAGAGAACCTTCTATTGTCTGATTCAGCAATCAGAGATTCTATCTTTTACACTTGTACGGTCGGCTATTTATAGAGTTTTCTGGAGCAGAATCCAAGGTGGAAGGCGATTTCTACAGCTATCGTCTGGACCCAGATAGTGGCTAGTGGGTCCCGTTGTCATCTTTGTGGACTCCCAGGCAAGGCTGGTGGGTCCCGTTGTCATCTAGTGGACCAGGGCTGGTGGGTCCCGTTGCGGGGCGTTGGCCAAAATTTGCACCCACAATTCCCTCATCTCCGATCATGGATCCTGGCCCTATTCGGTGCTACCCAACGTGCGAATAACAACCTCTTGACAAATATGACTACTCTCTTGACAGGTTTGGTTACTTTACTTTTATCTTTGTTTCTTCTGACACCTCTAGCCAAACATCACCCCCTCCTGATAGATATGATACTCTCTTGACAAGTTTGGCTACTCTGCTTTTACCTCTGTTTCTCCTGATACCTCTAGACACTCTGCTATTGCTTCCTACCCTTCGTCCTACCATGCCTTTCTATCTTCTATGACACAAGCGCAATGAAAATCCTACTAAAAGTAATGATTTTACTGGTGGCTGACTGAGGAATGTCTATTTTTTTAGGGGGATAAAGGCGATATAGAAGGAGCTTATGTCTGAAATAACCAGATGCATCTCAAATTCTGATATTATGAAGCTTACTCTTATACTTATATTAGAGAGCTATATTCTTGGGGCCAACTATTCTAATAACATAACTTAGTCCTACGTCACACTTGCTAATGACCTTGAGGCCTTCAACAATCACCTATGGGGTGACATTGCATATGAAGTCTTGAAGCATATGGTAAATATAACAAATATGGAAGGACAAAATAGTACAATTTGTTCAGTTACGTCGTAACATTACAGGTATGCAAAATTCCAAAATAATAATATTATTTTGTATTTATATACTTTAATAAGTCCATATACTCTTGTAGGCTTGGTTTTTTTAGAGTATTCCAGAATTGTGAAGATTTTATGCAACTAAAGAGATTGAACCATTTTTTCTTAGGATATATACTTGGTATAATTTTTAGACTGTTACATATAACCAGGTTGTCTTTAGCTGTGAAAAAATCCAGAGCTCTGATATCCTAATCACTCGATCTGCTTTTTGAAGAAATCAGTGATACTCGGCCTGTCGAGATCACTTTGTAAAAAGTGTTATTGAATTCAGGTTGCACATTATAGCACGGAGACGTAGGCTTCGATTGAACTCTGAGATAATACCTTATGTCAATCTATTATCTCTCTCTCTTTCTCTCTCTCTCTCTCTTCTAATTCAAAGTTAGTACTCGAAGATATCGACCTACTAACCTACAGACTAGACAAACATTCGATCAGACATTCGACTCGACTCGATTGACTGGTTAGGCGGAGTCTTCGGGTCAGCACGAAGCTCATCCCCCACAGTTTGGCACCGTCTGTGGGATCAATCAAGAAGCTCTTTTTGTTCTATGACAAATATCAGATCGATTGAGCAGACAACCGACTTTGATAATCATACTTCCTAGCCCCATCGGTTGAGTAGACAACCAATCGGGTTCCGGTAATCTAGGTGTTTTCTCTGCTTTCACTAAATGGCGAAGATAGGGCATCATGATCATCCTGAAAGAAGTAACACTCGATAGAATCAACCTCACTCGAAAACCCAATCAATGAGTCAGTGACTCAACTTCGGACTTCCTTTGGCTCATCCTGAGACAGTAGCTTATTCGGGAAATAGGAGATCGATAGATCGACCGATTCCCCCACCACTTCGACAGGAGTGCTTGATTTATATATAATTTACTTATGATTTTAGGGTATTTTTGGGAGGCAATGACGAGGCTCTTAGAGGGTGTTTTTGGGAGGAATGCTCAATTGTATATAATTTACTTAAGATTGTCGAGTGGGGGTTCAAAAAAAATATGGAAGCGATTTTAGGGAGCGATTTTGGCTCCCCAAATATAGGGAAGCACTTAGTGAGGATCCTGGTGAGTGTTTTTGAGAGTAGTGCATAATTTGTATATAATTTACTTATACTTATCGGGTGGGGGTCCTGAGAAATTAAGGAGAGATTTTGACTCTTGAAATATAAGGAGTTTGGTAGAAATCCCAATATAGGGATGCATATGATGAGGCTTTTGAAGGGTGTTTAGGAGAGGAGTGCTTAATTTATATATAATTTATTTTAGGTAGTCCGGTGGGGGTCCTGAGAAAATAGGGAGCGGTTTTGGTGCCCCAATTATAGAAAGTCTGATAGCGATTTTAAAAATAGGAAAGCACATTGCGAGTCCCTTGGAGGATGTTTTGGAAAGGATGTTTGATTTGTGTATAATTTATTTATGATTGATGGGTAGGGATCCTAAGAAAGTAGGGAACCATTTGGGCACTCCAAATATATGGAGTTTGGTAGCTATTCTAAAAATATGGAGGCACATTACGATGGTCTTGGAGGGTGTTTTAGGGATGACTGCTCGATTTGTAAATTATTTTACTTACGGTTTTTTGGTAGGGGTCCTGAAAAAAAAGAGATCGATTTTGGCTACCCAAATATGAGGAGTCTGGTAATGATCCCAAAAGTAGGGAGACATATGATTAGTATCTTGAAGGTTATTTTGGAAAGGAGTGCTTGATTTGTATATAATTTACTTATGGTTATCGTGTGAGTGTCCTAAAAAAATAGGAAGTGATTTTAGTTCCCAAAATATAAGGCTACTGGTAGCGATATTAAAATAGGTTAGCACATATAGAGCCTCTTTGTAGTATATTTTGAGGAGGAGTGCTCGATTTGTATATAATTTATATTTGATTATTAGATGGGGGGTCCTAAGAAAGTAAGGAAGCACATGATGAGACTCAAGGAGGGTGTTTATGGAAGGAGTGCTCGATTTGTATATAATTTAGTTATGATTATCGGGTGGGAGCCTTGAGAAATTAGGAGCAATTTTGGCTCCCCAAATATAAGGAGTCTAGTAATGATCCCAAAAATAAGGAGGCAATGGCGAGCCTCTTAGAGGGTGTTTTGGGAGAAATGCTCGATTGTATGTAATTTACTTAAGGTTGACGGGTGGGGGTTCAAAAAAAATATGGACCGATTTTGGTTACATAAATATAGAGAATCTAGTCACAATCCCAAAAATAAAGAGCATATTGCGAGGCTCTTAGAGGGTGTTTTAGGAATGAGTGCTCAATTGTATATAATTTAGTTAAGGTTATCGGGTGGGGGTTCAAAATAAATATGGAGCGGTTTTGGCTCCCTAAATATAGGGAGTCTAGTAGCAATCCCAAAAATAGAGAGGCATATTGCGGGGCTCTTAGAGGGTATTTTAGAGAGGAGTGCTTGATTTATATATAATTTAATTATGATTTTAGGGTGTTTTTGGGAGGCAATGGTGATGTTCATAGAGTATATTTTTGAGAGGAATACTTGATTATATATAATTTACCTAAGGTTGGCGGGTGGGGGTTCAAAAAAAAAAAAGAGTGGTTTGGCTCCCTAAATATAGGGAGTCTAGTAGCAATTCCAAAAATAGAGAGCATATTGTGAGGCTCTTAAAGAGTGTTTTAGGGAGAAGTGCTTGATTGTATATAAATTACTTAAGGTTGTCGGGTGGGGGTTTCAAAAAAAATATGGAACGATTTTAGCTTCCTAAATATAAAGAGTCTAGTAGCAATTCCAAAAATAAAGAGGCATATTACGATGCTCTTAGAGGGTGTTTTAGGGAGGAGTTCTTGATTTATATATAATTTACTTATGATTTTAGGGTGTTTTTGGGAGGCAATAGCGAGGCTCTTAGAGGGTATTTTTGGGAGGAATGCTCGATTGTATATAATTTACTTTAGGTCGTCGGGTGGGTTTTCAAAAAAAATATGGAGCGGTTTTGGATCCCTAAATATAGGGAGTCTAGTTGCAATCCCAAAAATAAATAGCATATTGCGAGGCTTTTAGTGGGTGTTTTAGGGAGAAGTGCTCGATTATATATAATTTACTTAAGGTTGTCGGGTGGGGGTTCAAAAAAAATATTGAGCAGTTTTGGCTCCCTAAATATAGGGAGTCTTGTAGCAATTCCAAAAATAGAGAGGCATATTGCGGGGCTCTTTGAGGGTGTTTTAGGAAGAAGTGCTTGATTTATATATAATATACTTATGATTTTAGGGGGTTTTTAGGAGGCAATGGCTAGTCTCTTAGAGGGTGTTTTTGGGAGGAATGCTCGATTGTATATAATTTACTTAAGGTTATCGGATAGGGGTTCAAAAAAAATATGGAGCGGTTTTGGCCCCCTAAATATAGGGAGACTAGTAGCAATCCCAAAAATAGAGAGCATATTACGAAGATCTTAGAGGGTGTTTTCGAGAGGAGTGCTCGATTGTATATAATTTACTTAAGGGTATCGGGTGGGGGTTCAAAAAAAAAATGGAACGGTTTTGGCTCCCTAAATATACGGAGTCTGGTAGTATTCCAAAAAATGGAGAAGCATATTATGAAACACTTAAAGGGTATTTTAGGGAGAAGTGATTGATTTATATATAATTTACTTATGATTTTAGGGTGTTTTTGGGAGGCAATGGCGAGGCTCTTAAAGGGTATTTTTTAAAGGAATACTTGATTGTATATAATTTACTTAAGGTTATCGGGTGGGGGTTCAAAAAATATATATAGTGCTTTTGGCTCCCTAAATATAGGGAATCTAGTATCAATCCAAAAAATAGAGAGCATATTACGAGGCTCTTAGAAGGTGTTTTACGGAGAAGTGCTTGATTTATATATAATTTACTTATGATTTTAGGGTGTTTTTGGGAGGTAATGGTGAGGCTCTTAGAGTGTTTTTTTGAGAGGAATGCTTGATTGTATATAATTTACTTAAGTTTGTCGGGTGGGGGTTCAAAAAAAATATGAAGCCGTTTGACATCCTAAATATAGGGTGTCTAGTAGCAATCCCAAAAATAGAGAGATATTGTGAGGCCCTTAGAGGGTGTTTCAGGGAGGAGTGCTCGATTGAATATAAATTACTTAAGGTTGTCGGGTGGGTATTCAAAAAAAATATAGAGTAATTTTGGCTTCCTAAATATATGGAGTCTAGTAGCAATCCCAAAAATAGAGAGGCATAATGCGATGCTTTTAGAGGGTATTTTAGGGAGGAGTGCTTGATTTATATATAATTTACTTATAATTTTAGGGTATTTTTGGAAGGCAATGGCGAGGCTCTTAGAGGGTATTTTTGGAAGGAATGCTCGATTATATATAATTTACTTAAGGTTATCGGGTGGGGGTTTAAAAAAAATATAGAGCGCTTTTGGCTCCCAAAATATAAAGAGACTAGTAGCAATCCCAAAAATATATAGGTATATGACAAGGCTCGTAGAGGGTGTTTTAGGGATGAGTACTTGATTTATATATAGTTTACTTATGATTTTAAGATGTTTTTTAGAGGCAATGACAAGGTTCTTAGGGGGTGGTTTTGGAAATAATGCTCGATTGTATATAATTTACTTAAGGTTGTCTTATGGGGGTTCAAAAAAAATATAGAGCTATTTTGGCTTCCTAAATATAGAGAGTCTAGTAGCACGATCCCAAAAATAGAGAGCATATTACAAGGCTCTTAGAGGGTTTTTTTGGGAGGAGTGCTCGATTGTATATATTTAACTTAAGGTTGTCGGGTGGGGTTTAAAAAACAATATGGTGCTGTTTTGCCTCCCTAAATATAGGGAGTCTTGTAGCAATCCCAAAAATAGAGAAACATATAGCTAGACTCTTAGAGGGTGTTTTAGGGAGGAGTGCTTGATTTATATATAATTTACTTATGATTTTAGGGTATTTTTAAGATGCAATGGTGATATTCTTAGAGGGTGTTTTTGGGAGAAATGCTTAATTATGTATAATTTACTTAAGGTTATCGGGTGGGGGTTCAAAAAAAATATGGAGCGGTTTTGACTCTCTAAATATAGAGAGTCTTGAAGTAATCTAAAAAATAGAGATCATATTGCGAGGCTCTTAGAGGGTGTATTAAGGAGGAGTATTCAATTGTATATAATTTACTTAAGGTTATCAGGTGGGGGTTCAAAAAAAATATAGAGTGGTTTTGGCTCCCTAAATATAGGGAGTCTAGTAGCAATCCCAAAAATAGTATGGTATATTGCGAGGCTCTTAGAGGGTGTTTTAGGGAGGAGTGTTTGATTTATATATAATTTTCTTATAATTTAAGGGTGTTTTTGGGAGGCAATGGTGAGGCACATAGAGCGTGTTTTTAGGAGGAATGCTCTTTTGTATATAATTTACTTATGGTTGTCGGGTGGGGGTTCAAAAAAAAAATAGAAATGGTTTTGGATTCCAATATATAGGGAATCTAGTAGCAATCCCAAAAATAGAGAGAATATTACGAGGCTCTTAGAGGGTGTTTTATGGAGGAGTACTCGATTGTATATAATTTATTTAAGGTTATCGGGTGGGGTTTCAAAGAAAATATGGAACGATTTTGGCTCCCTAAATATAGGAAGTCTAGTAGAAATCCCAAAAATAGAGAGGCATATTGTAAGGCTCTTAGTGGGTGTTTTAGGGAGGAGTGCTTGATTTATATGTAATTTACTTATGATTTTAGGGTATTTTTGGGAGGTAATAGCGAGGCTATTAGAGGGTGTTTTTGGGAGGAATGCTCGATTATATATAATTTACTTAAGGTTGTCGTGTGGGGGTTAAAAATAAATTTTGAGCGATTTTGGCTCCCTAAATATAGGGAGTCTAGTAGCAATCCCAAAAATAGAAAGACATATTGCTAGGCTCTTAGAGGGTATTTTAAAGAGGCATGCTTGATTTATATATAATTTTTTTTTTATGATTTTAGGGTGTTTTTAAGAGGCTATGACGAGGCTCTTAGAGTGTGTTTTTGAGATGAATGCTTGATTGTATATAATTTACATAAGGTTGTCGGGTGAAGGTTCAAAAAAAATATGGAGCGGTTTTGCCTCCCTAAATATAGGGAGTCTTTTAGCAATCTTTAAAATAGAGAGCATATTGCAAGGCTCCTAGAGGGTGTTTTAGGAAGGAGTGCTCGATTGTATATAATTTATATAAGGTTGTCAGGTGGGGTTCAAAAAAAAATTTAAGTGATTTTGGCTCCTTAAATATAGGGAGTCTAGTAGCAATCCCAAATATAGAGAGACATATTGCAAGGCTCTTAGAGGGTGTTTTAAAGAGGAGTGCTTGATTTATATATAATTTACTTATAATTTTAGGGTGTTTTTAGGAGGCAATGGAGAGGCTCTTTAAGGGTGTTTTAGGCAGGAATGCTCGATTGTATATAATTTACTTAAGGGTGTCGGGTAGGGGTTTAAAAAATATATAGAGTGGTTTTGGCACCCTAAATATAGGGAGTCTAGTAGCAATCCCAAAAATAAAGAGCATATTGCGAAGCTCTTCGAGGGTATTTTCGGGAGGAGTGCTCGATTGGATATAATTTACTTAAGGTTTTTGGGTGGGGGTTCAAAAAAAATATGTAGTGGTTTTGGCTCCCTAAATATAGGAAGTCTAGTAGCAATTCTAAAAGTGGAGAGGCATATTGCGAGGCTTATAGAGGGTGTTTTAGGGAGGAGTGCTTGATTGTATATAATTTACTTAAGGGTATCGGGTAGGGGTTTAAAAAAAATATAGAGCGGTTTTAGCTCCCAAAATATAGGGAGTCTAGTAGCAATCCCAAAAATAAAGAGCATATTGCGAGGCTCTTACAGGGTGTTTTAGGGAGGAGTGCTCGATTATATATAATTTACTTAAGGTTGTTGGGTGGGGGTTCAAAAATAAATATATAGCGGTTTTGGCTTCCTAAATATAGGGAGTTTAGTAGCAATCCCAAAAATAGAGAGGTGTATTGCGAGGCTCATAGGGGGTGTTTTAGGGAGGATTGCTTGATTTATATATAATTTACTTATGATTTTAGGTTATTTTTGGAAGACAATGGTGAGACTCTTAAAGGGTGTTTTTGAGAGGAATACTCGATTATATATAATTTACTTAAGGTTATCATCGGGTAGGGGTTCAAAAAATATATAGAGCGGTTTTGGCCCTCTAAGTCTAATAGCAATCCAAAAAATAGAGTCATATTGCGAGGCTCTTAAATGGCATTTTAGGGAGAAGCACTTGATTTATATATAATTTACTTATGATATTTGTGTGTTTTTGAGAGGCAATGGCGATCTCTTAGAGGGTGTTTTTGGGATGAATGCTTGATTGTATATAATTTAATTAAGGTTGTCGGGTGGAGGTTTAAAAAAAATATGGAGCAGTTTTAGCTTCCTAAATATAGGGAGTCTAGTAGTAATCTTAAAAATATAAAGCATATTATGAGGCTCTTAAAGGTTGTTTTAGGGAGGAGTGCTCGATTGTATATAATTTACTTAAGGTTATCGGGTTGGGGTTTAACAAAAATATAGAGCAATTTTGGCTTCTAAATATAGGGAGTCTAGTAACAATCCCAAAATAAAGAGGCATATTGCGAGGCTCTTAGAGGGTGTTTTTGGGAGGAGTGCTTGATTTATATATAATTTACTTATGATTTTAGAGTATTTTTAAGAGGCAATGGTGATGCTCTTAGTGGTTGTTTTTGGGAGGAATGATCAATTGTGTATAATTTACTTAAGATTGTCGGGTGGGGGTTCAAAAAAAATATAGAACTGTTTTGGCTCCCTAAATATAGGGAGTCTAGTAGCAATCCCAAAAATAGAGATCATATTACGAGGCTCTTAGAGGGTGTTTTAGGGAGGAGTGCTCGATTGTATATAATTTAATTAAGGTTATCGGGTGTGGGTTTAAAAAAAATATAGAGCGATTTTGGCTCCCTAAATTTTGGGAGTCTAGTAGCAATCCCAAAAATAGAGTGGTATATTGTGAGGCTCTTAGAGGGTGTTTTTAAGAGGTGTGTTTGATTTATATATAATTTTCTTATAAATTAAGTATGTTTTTGGGAGGTAATGGTGAGGCTCTTAGGGGGTGTTTTTGAGGTGAATGCTCGATTGTATATAATTTGCTTAAGGTTGTCAGGTAAGAGTTCAAAAGAAATATGAAACAGTTTTTGTTCCCTAAATATAGGGAGTCTAGTAGCTTTCCCAAAAATAGAGAGCATATTGCGAGGCTCTTAGAGGGTGTTTTAGGGAGGAGTACACGATTATATATAATTTATTTAAGGTTGTCGGGTGGGGGTTCAAAAAAATTATGGAGTGATTTTGGCTCCCTAAATATAAGGAGTCTAGTAGAAATCCCAAAAATAGAGAGGCATATTGCGAGGCTCTTAGTGGGTGTTTTTGAAAGGAGTGCTTGATTTATATAAAATTTACTTATGATTTTAGCATGTTTTTCAGAGGAAATGGCGAGGCTATTAGAGGGAGTTTTTGGGAGGAATGCTCTATTATATATAATTTACTTAAGGTTATCGGGTGGGGGTTAAAAAAATATTTTGAGTGGTTTTGGCTCCCTAAATATAGGGAGTCTATTAGGAATCCCAAAAATAGAGTGGCATATTTCTAGGCTCTTAGAGGGTGTTTTAAAGAGAAGTGCTTGATTTATATATAATTTACTTATGATTTTAAGGTGTTTTTGGGAGGCAATGGTTAGGCTCTAAGAGGGTGTTTTTGGGATAAATGCTTGATCGTATATAATTTAATTAAGGTTATCGGGTAGGGGTTTAAAAAAAATATGGAGTGGTTTTGGCTCCCTAAATATAGGGAGTCTTGTAGCAATCCAAAAAATAGAGAGCATATTGTGAGGCTCTTAGAGGGTGTTTTAGGAAGGAGTGCTCGATTGTATATAATTTAATTAAGGTTGTAGGGTGTGGGTTCAAAAATAACTTTAAGCAGTTATGGCTCCCTAAATATAGAGAGTCTAGTAGCAATCCCAAAAATAGAGAGGCATATTACGATGCTCTTAGAGGGTGTTTTAAGGAGGAGTGCTATATTTATATATAATTTACTTTTGATTTTAAGGTATTTTTGGGAGCCAATTGAGAGGCTCTTAGAGGGTGTTTTTGGAAGGAATGCTCGATTGTATATAATTTACTTAAGGTTGTCGAGTGGGGGTTCAAAAAAATTATAGAGCCTTTTTGGCTCCCTAAATATAAAGAGTCTAATAGCAATCCAAAAAATAAAGAGCATATTGCAAGGTTCTTAGAGGGAGTTTTAGGGAGGAGTTCTCGATTGTATATAATTTACTTTAGGTTTTTGGGTGGGGGTTCAAAAAATATAGTTAGCAGTTTTGGCTTCCTAAATATAGGGAGTCTAGTAGCAATACCAAAAATAGAGAGGCATATTGCGAGGCTCATAGAAGGTATTTTAGGGAGGAGTGCCTTGATTTATATATAATTTACATATGATTTTAGGGTGTTTTTGGGAGGCAATGGTAAGGCTCTTAGAGAGTGTTTTTTGGAGGAATGCTCGATTGTATATAATTTACTTAAGGTTGGCGGGTGGGGGTTCCAAAAAAATATAGAACGGTTTTGGCTCCCTAAATATAGGGAGTCTAGTAGCAATCCCAAAAATAAAAAGCATATTGCAAGGCTCTTAGAGGGTGTTTTAGGGAGGAGTGCTCGATTGTATATAATTTACTTAAGGTTATCGGGTGGGGGTTCAAAATAAATATATAGTGGTTTTGGCTCTCTAAATATAGAGAGTCTAGTTGCAATCCCAAAAATAGAGAGTATATTACGAGGCCCTTAGAGGGTATTTTAGGGAGGAGTGCTTGATTGTATATAATTTACTTAAGGTTGTCGGGTGGGGGTTTAAAAAAAATATGGAATAATTTTGGCTCTCTAAATATAAGGAGTCTAGTAGCTATCCTAAAAATAGAGAGGCGTATTGTAAGGCTCTTAGAGGGTGTTTTAGGATGGAGTGCTTGATTTATAAATAATTTTCTTAAGGTTGTTGGGTGGGGGTTTAAAAAAAATATGTAGCGGTTTTGGCTCCCTAAAAATAGGGAGTCTAGTAGCAATCCCAAAAATAGAGAGGTATATGGCGAGGCTCATAGAGGGTGTTTTAGAAAGGAGTGCTTGATTTATATATAATTTACTTATGATTATAGGATAGTTTTGTGAGGCAATGGCGAGGCTCTAAAAGGGTTTTTTTGAGAGGAATGCTCGATTGTATATAATTTACTTAAGATTATTGCGTTGGGGTTCAAAAAAAATATGGATTGGTTTTGACTTACTAAATATAGGGAGTCTAGTAACAATCCAAAAAATTGAGTGGCATATTGCGAGGCTCTTAGATGGTATTTTAGGGAGGAATGCTCGATTGTATATAATTTACTTAGGATTATCGGGTGGGGGTTAAAAAAATATATGTAGCGATTTTGGCTCTCTAAATATAAGGAGTCTAGTAGCAATCCCAAAAATAGAGAGGCATATTGCAAGTCTCCTAGAGGGTGTTTTAAGGAGAAGTGCTTGATTTATATATAATTTACTTATAATTTTAGGGTATTTTTGGGAGGTAATGGAGTGGCTCTTAGAGGGTATTTTTGGAAGGAATGCTCGATTATATATAATTTACTTCAGGTTATTGGGTGGGGAATGAAAAAAAAATATGGAGCAGTTTTGGCTACCTAAATATAGGGAGTCTAGTAGTAATCCCAAAAATTAAGAGTATATTGCGAGGCTCTTAGAGGGTGTTTTTGGGAGAAGTGCTCGATCGTATATAATTAATTGAAGATCATCGGGTGAGGGTTCAAAAAAAATATCTAGCGATTTTGGCTCCCTAAATATAGGGAGTCTAGTAGCAATCCCAAAAATGGAGAGGCTTATTACGAGGCTCAGAGAGGGTGTTTTAGGGAGGAGTGTTTTATTTTTATATAATTTACTTATGATTTTAGGATGTTTTTGGGAGTCAATGGCAAGGCTGTTAGAGGGTGTATTTGGAAGAAATACTCGATTGTATATAATTTACTTAAGATTGTCGGGTGGGGGTTTAAAAAAAATATAGAGCGATTTTGGCTCCCTAAATATAGGGAGTTTAGTAGTAATCCCAAAAATAAAGAGCATATTGCGAGATACTTAGAGGGTATTTTAGGGTGGAGTGCTCAATTGTATAAAATTTACTTAAGGTTTTTGGGTGATGGTTAAAAAAAAAAATAGAGCAATTTTAGCTCCCTAAATATAAGGAGTCTAGTCATAATTCAGAAAATGGGGTTGCATATTGAAAGGCTCATAGAAGGTGTTTTAAGGGGGAGTGTTTGATTTATATATAATTTACTTACAATTTTAGGGTATTTTTGGGAGGCAATGATGAGGCTTTTAAAGGGTGTTTTTAAGAGGAATACTCAATTATATATAAATTACTTAAGGTTGTCGGGTAGGGGTTCAAAAAAATATTAGAGTGATTTTGGCTCCCTAAATATTGGGAGTCTAGTAGCAATCCAAAAAATTGAGAGGCATATTGTGAGGCTCTTAGATGGTGTTTTATGGAGAAGCACTTGATTTATATATAATTTTCTTATGATTTAAGGGTGTATTTGGGAGGCAATGGCGTGGCTCTTAGAGGGTGTTTTAGTGATAAATGTTTTATTGTATATAATTTACTTAAGGTTGTCGGGTGGGGGTTTTAAAAAAATATGGAGCAATTTTGGATTCCTAAATATAGAGAGTCTTGTAGCAATCCATAAAATAGAGAGCATATTGTGAGGCTTTTAGAGGGTGTTTTAAAGAGGAGTGCTCGATTGTATATAATTTACTTAAGGTTTTCGGGTTGGGGTTCAAAAAAAATATGGAGCTATTTTGGCTCACTAATTATGGGGAGTCTAATAGTAATCCCAAAAATAGAGAGGCATATTGCGAGGCTATTAGATGGTGTTTTTGGGAGGAGTGCTTGATTTATTTATAATTTATTTATAATTTTTTGGTATTTTTGGTAGATAATGGAGAGGCTCTTAGAGGGTGTTTTTAGGAGGAATGCTCGATTGTATATAATTTATTTAAGGTTGTCGAGTGAGGGTTAACAAAAAATATAGAACGATTTGGCTTTCTAAATATAAGGAGTCTAGTAGCAATCCCAAAAATATAGTACAAATTGTGAGTATCTTAGAAGGTGTTTTAGGAAGGAGTGATCGATTGTATATAATTTATTTAAGGTTGTCGGGTAGGGGTTTAAAAAAAATATGGAGCGGTTTTGGCTCCTTAAATATAAAGAGTCTAGTAGCAATCCCAAAAATATATAGGAATATTGCGAAGCTCTTATATTGTGTTTTAGGGATGAGTGTTTGATTTATATATTATTTACTTATGATTTTAGGGTGTTTTTGGGAGGCAATGGCAAGGCTCTTAGATGGTATTTTTAAGAAAAATGCTTGATTGTATATAATTTACTTAAGGTTGTCAGGTAAGGGTTCAAAAAAAATATGGAGTTGTTTTGGCTCCCTAAATATAGATAGTCTAATAGCGCAATCCCAAAAATACAGAGTATATTACGAGGCTCTTAGAGGGTATTTTAGGGAGGAGTACTCGATTGTATATAATTTACATAAGGTTGTTGGTGGGGTTTCAAAAAAAATATAAAGTGGTTTTGACTCCATAAATATAGGCAGTCTAGTAGCAATCCCAAAAATAAAGAGGCATAGTGCGAGGCTTTTAGAGGGTGTTTTAGGGAGGAGTGCTTTATTTATATATAATTTACTTATGATTTTAGGATGTTTTTAAGAGGCAATGGCGAGGCTCTTAGAGGGTGGTTTTGGGCTGAATGTTCGATTATGTATAATTTACTTAAAGTTGTCGGGTGGGGATTCAAGTAAAATATAGAGTAGTTTTGGCTCCCTAAATATAGGGAGTCCAGTGGTAATCCCAAAATAAAGATTATATTGCAAGCTCTTAGAGGGTGTTTTAGGATGGAGTGCTCGATTGTATATAATTTACTTAAGGTTGTCGGGTGGGGGTTCAAAAAAAATATAGATCAGTTTTGGCTACCTAAATATAGGAAGTCTAGTAGCAATCCCAAAAAAAGTATGGCATATTGCGAGAGTCTTAAAGGGTATTTTAGAAAGGAATATATGATTTATTTATAATTTTTATATGATTTAAGGGTGTTTTTGGGAGGCAATGGTGAGGCTCTTAGAGGGTGTTTTTAGGAGGAATGCTCGATTGTATATAATTTACTTAAGATTGTCTGGTGGGGGTTCGAAAAAAATATAAAATGGTTTTGACTCCCTAAATATAGGGAGTCCAGTAGCAATCCCAAAAATAGAGAGCATATTATAAGGCTCTTAGAGGGTGTTTTAGGGAGGAGTACTCGATTGTATATAATTTATTTAAGGTTATAAGGTGGGGGTTCAAAAAAAATATAAAGCGATTTTGGCTCCCTAAATATAGGGAATCAAGTAGAAATCCCAAAAATAGAGAGGCATATTGCGAGGCTCTTAGTGGGTGTTTTAGGAAGGAGTGCGTGATTTATATATAATTTACTTATGATTTTAGGATAATTTTAGGAGGCAACTACGAGACTATTAGAGGTTATTTTTGGGAGGAATGCTCTATTGTATATAATTTACTTAAGGTTGTCTGGTAGGGGTTCAAAAAAAATATAGAACAGTTTTGGCTCCCTAAATATAGGGAGTCTAGTAGCAATCCCAAAAATAGAGATGCATATTGCTAGGCTCTTAGAGGGTGTTTTAAGGAGGAGTTCTTGATTTATATATAATTTACTTATAATTTTAGGGTATTTTTTGGAGGCAATGGCGTGGCTCTTATAGGATGTTTTTGGGATGAATGCCCGATTGTATATAATTTACTTAAGGTTATCGGGTGGGGATTTAAAAAAAATATAATACGGTTTTAGCTCCCTAAATATAGGGAGTCTAATAATAATCCAATAAATAAAGGTCATATTACGAGGCTCTTAGAGGGTGTTTTAGGAAGGAGTGCTCGATTGTATATAATTTACTTAAGGTTTTCGGGTGGGGGTTTAAAAAAAATATGTAGCGGTTTTGGTTCCCTAAAGATAGAGAGTCTGGTAGCAATCCTAAAAATGGAGAGGCATATTGCGAGGCTCATAGAGGGTATTTTAGATAGGAGTGTTTGATTTATATATAATTTACTTATAATTTTAGGATATTTTGGGAGGCAATGGTGACGCTCTTTGAGGGTGTTTTTGAAAGAAATGCTTAATTGTGTATAATTTACTAAAGGTTGTCAGGAGGGGGTTTAAAAAAAATATAGAATGGGTTTTGCTCCATAAATATAGGGAGTCTAGTAGCAATCCCAAAAATAAAGAGCATATTATGAGGCTATTAGAGGGTGTTCTAGGAAGGAGTGCTCGATTGTATATAATTTATTTAAGGTTGTCGGGTGCGGGTTCAAAAAAAATATATAGCCGTTTTGGCTACCTAAATATAGGGAGGTTAGTAGCAATCCCAAAAATTAAGAGGTATATTATGAGGCTCATAGAGGGTGTCTTAGGGTGGTGTGCTTGAGTTATATATAATTTACTTATGATTTTAGGATGTTTTTAAGAGGCAGTAGTGAGGCTCTTAAAGGATATTTTTGAGAGGAATGCTTGATTGTATATAATTTACTTAAGGTTGTCGGGTGGGGGTTCAAAAAAAATAAGGAGTAATTTTGGCTTTATAATATAGGGAGTCTAGTAGCAATCCAAAAAATAGAGAGGTATATTGTGAGGCTCTTAGATAGTGTTTTAAGGAGGAGTGCTTCATTTATATATAATTTACCTATAAGGTTTGGGTATTTTTGGGAGGCAATGGCGTGGCTCTTAGATGGTGTTTTAGGGAGGAGTGCTCAATTGTATATAATTTACTTCAGGTTATCGGGTTAGGGTTCAGAAAAAATATAGAGCGGTTTTGGCTCCCTATATATAGGGAGCCTAGAAGTAATCATAAAAATAGAGAGGCATATTGCGAGGCTCTTAGAGAGTATTTTAGGGAGGAGTGCTTGATTTATATATAATTTACTTATGATTTTAGGATATTTTTAAGAGGCAATGGCGAGGCTTATAGAGGGTGTTTTTGGGAGGAATGCTCAATTGTGTATAATTTACTTAAGATTACCGGGTGGGGGTTCAAAAAAAATATGAAGCGGTTTTGGCTCCCTAAATATAAAGAGTCTAGTTGCAATCCCTAAAATAAAAATTATATTACGAGGCACTTAGAGGTTGTGTTTAGAGAGGAGTGTTCAATTGTCTATAATTTACTTAAGGTTGTTAGGCGGGGGTTCAAAAAAAAAAATAGAGCGATTTTGGCTCCCTAAATATAGGGAGTCTAGTAGCAATCCTAAAAATAGAGTAGCATATTGTGAGGCTCTTATAGGATATTTTATGAAGGTGTGTTTGATTTATATATAATTTTCTTATATTTTAAGTATGTTTTTAGAAGGCAATGGTGAGGCTCTTAGAGGGTGTTTTTGGGAGGAATGGTCGATTGTATATAATTTACTTAAGGTTGTCGGGTGGGGGTTCAAAAAAAAAATAAAACGATTTTGGCTCCCTAAATATAGGGATTCTAGTAGCAATCCCAAAAATAAAGAGTATATTTCGAGGCTCTTAGAGGGTGTTTTAGGGGGAGTACTCGATTGTATATAATATATTTAAGGTTATCGGGAGGGGGTTCAAAAAAAATATGGAGCGATTTTGGTACCCTAAATATAGGTATTCTATTAGAAATCCTAAAAATAGAAAGGCATATTGCGAGGCTCTGAGTGGGTATTTTAGGGAGGAGTGCTTGATTTATATATAATTTATTAATGATTTTAGGGTATTTTTGGGAGGCAATGGCAAGGCTATTAGGGGGTGTTTTTGGGAGAAATGCTCGATTGTATATAATTTATTTATGGTTGTCGGATGGGGGTTCAAAAAAATTTTTGAGCGATTTTGGCTCCCTAAATATAGGGAGTCTAGTAGCAATCCAAAAAATAGAAAGGCATATTGCCAGGCTCTTAAAGGGTGTTTTAAGGAGGAGTGCTTGATTTATATTTAATTTACTTATTGTTTTAGGGTGTTTTTGGGAGGCAATGGTGAGGCTCTTAAAGGGTATTTTTGGGATGAATGCTTGATCGTATTACTTTACTTGAGGTTGTTGGGTGGGGGTTCAAAAAAAATATAGAGCAATTTTGGCTCCCTAAATATAAGGAGTCTTGTAGCAATCTCAAAAATAGAGAGCATATTGCAAGGCTCTTAGAGGGTATTTTAAGTAGGAGTGCTTAATTTATATATAATTTTCTTATGATTTAAGGGTGTTTTTAGAAGGCAATAGAAAGGCACTTAGAGGGTGTTTTTGGGAGGAATGCTCGATTGTATATAATTTACTTAATGTTGTCGGGTGGGAGTTTAAAAAAAAATATAGTGCGGTTTTGGCTTCCTAAATATAGGGTGTCTAGTAGCAATCCCAAAATACAGAGGCATATTGCGAGACTCATAGATGTTTTTTTAAGGAGGAGTTCTTGATTTATATATAATTTACTTATGATTTTAGGGTATTTTTAGGAGGCAATGATGAGGCTCATAGAGGCTATTTTTGGGAGGAATGCTCGATTGTATATAATTTACTTAAGTTTGTTGGGTGGGGATTTAAAAAAAATATGCAGCGGTTTTGTCTCCTTAAATATAGGGAGTCTAGTAGCAATCCAAAAAATAAAGAGCAAATTGCGAGGCTCTTAGAGGGTGTTTAAAGGAGTAGTACTCGATTGTATATAATTTACTTATGGTAGTCGGGTGGGGGTTCAAAAAAAATATGTAGCAGTTTTGGCTCTCTAAATATAGGGAGTTTAGTAGTAATCCCAAGAATAGAGAGGCATATTGCAAGACTGATAGAGAATATTTTAGGAAGAAGTGCTTGATTTATGTATAATTTACTTATGATTTTAGGGTGTTTTTAGGAGGCAATGACAAGGCTTTTAAAATGTGTTTTTGAGAGGAATGTTCGATTGTATATAATTTCCTTAAGGTTGTCAGATGGGGGTTCAAAACAAATATGGAGTGGTTTTGGCTCTCTAAGTCTAGTAGCAATCCAAAAAATAGAGAGGTATATTGTGAGGCTCTTAGATAGTGTTTTAAGGAGGAGTGCTTGATTTATATATAATTTACTTATGATTTTTGGGTGTTTTTGGGAGGCAATGGTGAGTCTCTTAGAGGGTGTTTTAGGAATGAATACTTAATTGTATATAATTTTCTTAAGGTTATCGGGTGGACGTTTAAAAAAGAATTTGGAGCGATTTTTGCTTCCTAAATATAGGTAGTTTAGTCACAATCCGAAAAATAGAGAGCATATTATGATGCTCTTAGAGTGTGTTTTAGGGAGGAGTGCTCAATTGTATATAATTTCCTTAAGGTTATCGAGTTGGGGTTAAAAAAAACTATAGAACTGTTTTGGCTCCCTAAATATAGGGAGTCTAGTAGCAATCCCAAAAATAGAGAGGCATATTACGAGACTCTTAGAGGGTGTTTTAGGGAGGAGTGCTTGATTTATATATAATTTACTTATAATTTTAGGGTGTTTTTAAGAGGCAATGGCGAGGCTCTTAGAGGGTATTTTTAGGAGGAATACTCGATTATATATAATTTACTTAAGGCTGCCAGGTGGGGTTTAAAAAAAAAAATGGAGCAGTTTTGGCTCCCTAAATATAGGGAGTCTAGTAGCAATCCCAAAAATAGAGAGCATATTGCGAGGATCTTAGTGGGTATTTTTAGGAGGAGTATTCAATTGTATATAATTTTTTTAAGGTTAACAGTTGGAGGTTCAAAAAAAATATAGAGCGATTTTGGCTTTCTAAATATTAGGAATCTAGTAGAAATCCCAATAATAAAGAGGCATATTGCGAGGCTCTTAATGGGTGTTTTAGGGAGCTGTGCTTGATTTATATATAATTTACTTATTCTTTAGGGTATTTTTTGGAGGCAATGGCGAGACTATTAAAGGGTGTTTTTAGGAGGAATGCTCTTTTGTATATAGTTTACTTAAGGTTGTCGGGTGGGGGTTCAAAATAAATTTTGAGCGGTGTTTTAAGGAGGAGTGCTTGATTTATATATAACTAGTAAGAAACTCAGGCAATGCCCGAATATGCTTGATGCATACCATTTGGCAAAAATGACATCGCAACTGTTCGAAAAAGTGTGAAATCTGAAGTAAGTGTGATTCACTTGTTAAAGAGAGAAAGAGAGAGAGAGAGAGATTAACATCAAATGACCATTAAATATCATTGAATGCAAATTTATCATCTTTATGATAGGTTTTTAAATGAATTTAAAAAAGAGCCGCGTTCACACACGAAAGAAGAATTCTAGCTCTTTAATAAACGTACACGTGTCACAACATAGGAGAGAGGTTTCTATTTTAGTATATATATATATAGATACTAGTAAGAAACTCGGGCAATGCCCGAATGTGCTTGATGCACGCCATTTAGCAAAGATGACATTGTAACTATTCAGAGAAGTGTGAAATATGAAGTGAGTTTGATTCACTTGTTATAGAGAGAAAGAGAGAGATTAACATCAATTGACCATTAAATATCAATAAATGAAAATTTATCATCATTATGGTAGGTTTTTAAATGGATTTAAAAGAGAGCCGCATTTATACATGGAAGAAGAATTTTAGCTCTTTAAAAGACGTCCACATGTCACAACACAGGAGAGAGGCTTCCATTTTAGTATATACTAGTAAGAAACCCGGGCAATGCCCGAATATGCTCGATGCATACCATTTGGCAAAGACGACATCATAACTGTTCAAAGAAGTATAAAATCTAAAATGAGTATGATTCACATGTTAGAGAGAGAGAGAGAGATTAACATCAAATGACCATTAAATTATATTGAATGAAAATTTATCAACTTTATGGTACGTTTTTAAATGAATTTAAAAGTAAGCCACGTTCACACACGGAAGAAGAATTCTAGCTCTTTAAACGACTCCACATGTCACAACACGGGAGAAAGGCTTCTATTTTAGTATAGTTATATAGATTTACGTATGAATTTAGGGTGTTTTTGGGAGGCAATGGCGAAACTCTTACATGGTGTTTTTGGGATGAATGCTTGATTGTATATAATTTACTTAAGGTTGTCGGGTGGGGATTCAAAAAAAATATAGGACGATTTTAGTTCCCTATATATAGGGAGTTTTGTAGCAATCCCAAAAATAGAGAGCATATTGCAAGGTTCTTCGATGGTATTTAAGGAAGGAGCGCTCGATTGTATATAATTTACTTAAGGTTGTTGGGTGGGTGTTCAAAAAAAATTTTAAGCGATTTTGGCTCCCTAAATATAGGGAGTCTAGTAGCAATCCCAAAAATAGAGAGACATATTGCTTGGCTTTTAGAATGTGCTTTAAGGAGGAGTACTTGATTTATATATAATTTACTTATGATTTTAGAGTATTTTTGGGAGGCAATAGAGAGGCTTTTAGAGGGTGTTTTTGAGATAAATGATAGATTGTATATAATTTACTTAAGGTTGACGGGTGGGGGTTCAAAAAAAATATAGAGCCTTTTTAGCTCCCTAAATATAAGGAGTCTAATCGCAATCCCAAAAATAAAGAGCATATTACGAGGCTCTTAAAGGGAGTTTTAGGGAGGTGTGCTCGATTGTATATAATTTACTTAAGGTATTTGGGTGGGGGTTCAAAAAAAATATATAGCGGTTTTGGCTCCATAAATATAAGGAGTCTAGTAGCAATCCCAAAAATATTAAGGCATATTATGAGGCTCATAGAAGGTGTTTTAGGGAGGAGTGCTTGATTTATATATAATTTACTTATGATTTTAGGGTGTTTTTGGGAGGCAATGGTAAGGCTCTTAGAGGGTATTTTTGGGATGAATGCTCGATTGTATATAATTTACTTAAGGTTATCGGGTAGGGGTTCAAAAAAAATATAGAACTATTTCTGATCCCTAAATATAAAGAGTCTAGTAGCAATTCCAAAAATAAAATGTATATTGCGAGGCTCTTAGAGGGTGTTTTAGGCAGGAGCGCACGATTGTATATAATTTACTTAAGGTTATCGGGTGGGGGTTCAAAAAAATATGTAGTTGTTTTGGCTCTCTAAATATAGAGAGTCTAGTAGCAATACCAAAAATGGAGAGGCATATTTCGAGGCTCATAGAAGGTGTTTTAGGGAGGAGTGCTTGATTTTTATATAATTTACTTATGATTTTAGGGTGTTTTTGGAAGGTAATGGTAAGGCTCTTAGAGGGTGTTTTTGGGAGGAATGCTCGATTCTATATAATTTACTTAAGGTTATCGAGTGGGGATTCAAAAAATATATAGAGTAGTTTTGGCTCCCTAAATATAGGGAGTCTAGTAGCAATCCCAAAAATAAAGGACATATTGTGAGGCTCTTAGAGGGTGTTTTAGGAAGGAGTGCTCGATTGTATGTAATTTATTTAACATTATCGGGTGGGGGTTCTAATAAAATATATTACGGTTTTGGATCCCTAAATATAGGGAGTCAGTAGCAATCCCAAAATTAGAGAGGCTTATTGTGAGGCTCATATAGGGTGTTTTAGGAAGGAGTGCTTTATTTATACATAATTTCTTATGATTTTAGGATGTTTTTGGGAGGCAATGGCGAGGCTCTTAAAGGGTGTTTTTAGGAGGAATGCTCGATTGTATATAATTTACTTAAGATTATTGGGTGGGGGTTTAAAAAAAATATAGTACAGTTTTGGCACCCAAAATATAGGGAGTCTAGTAGTAATCCCAAAAATAAAGAGTATATTGCGAGTTTCTTAGAGTGTATTTAAGGGAGGAGTGCTCGATTGTACAAAATTTACTTAAGGTTGTCGGGTGGGGGTTCAAAAAATTTATATAGTAGTTTTGGCACCCAAAATATTTGGAGTCTAGTAACAATTCCAAAAATGGGGTGGCATATTGCGAGGCTCATAAAGGGTGTTTTAGGAGGGAGTGCTTGATTATATATAATTTACTTATAATTTTTGGGTGTTTTTAGAAGGCAATAGAGAGGCTCTTAATGGGTATTTATGAGAGGAATGCTCAATTATATATAATTTAGTTAAGGTTATTGGGTGGGGGTTCAAAAAAAATATAGAGCGGTTTTGGCTCCCTAAGTATAGGGAGTCTAGTAGCAATCCAAAAAATAAAGAGGCATATTGCGAGGCTCTTAGATGATGTTTTTGGGAGAAGTGCTTAATTTATATATAATTTACTGATGGTTTTAGGGTATTATTTTTGGGCAATGAAGAGGCTCGTAGAGGGTGTTTTGTGATGAATGCTTGATTGTATATAATTTACTTAAGGTTGTCGGGTCGGGGTTCAAATAAAATATAGAGTGGTTTTGGCTTCCTAACTATAGGGAGTCTAGTAGCAATCCAAAAAATAGAGAGCATATTGCGAGGCTCTTAGAGGGTGTTTTAGAGAGGAATGCTCGATTGTATATAATTTACTTAAAGTTCTCGGGTTGGGGTTCAAAAAAAATATAGAGCGGTTTTGGCACCTTAAATATAGGAAGTCTAGTAGCAATCCCAAAAATAGAGAGGTATACTGCGAGGCTCTATAAGGGTGTTTTAGAGAGGAGTGCTTGATTTATATATAATTTACTTATGATTTTAGGGTATTTGTGGGAGGCAATGGTAAGGCTCTTAGAGGGTGTTATTGGAAAAAATGCTCGATTGTATATAATTTACTTAAGATTGTTGGGTGGGGATTCAAAAAAAATATAGAGCGGCTTTGGCTCCCTAAATATAGGGAGTCTAGTAGCAATCCCAAAAGTAAAAAGCATATTTTGAGGCTCTTTGAGGGTATTTTAAGGAGGAGTTCTTGATTTATATATAATTTGCTTATGATTTTAGGGTGTTTTTGGGAGGCAATGGAGAGACTCTTAGAGGCTGTTTTTGGGAGGAATGCTTGATTGTATATAATTTACTTAAGGTTATCGGGTGGGGGTTCAAAAAAATTATTGAGCCTTTTTGGCTCCCAAAATATAGGGAGTCTAATTGCAATCCCAAAAAGAAAGAGCATATTATGAGGTTTTAGAGGGAGTTTTAGAGAGGAGTGCTCAATTGTATATAATTTACTTAAGGTTTTCGGGTGGGCGTTCAAAAAAAATATGTAGCAGTTTTGTCTCCCTAAATATAGGGAGTCTTGTAGCAATCCCAAAAATAAAGAGGCATATTGCATGGCTCATAGCAGGTGTTTTAGGGAGGAGTGCTTGATTTATATATAATTTACTTAAGATTGTCAGGTGGGGGTTCAAAAAAAATTTAAAACGGTTTTGGTTCCCTAAATATAGTGAGTCTAGTAGCAATCCCAAAAATAAAGAGTATATTGTGAGGCTCTTAGAGGGTGTTTTAGGGTGGAGTTCTCGATTGTATTTAATTTACTTAAGATTATGGGGTGGGGGTTCAAAAAAAATATGTAGTGGTTTTGGCTCCCTAAATATAGAGTCCTGTAGCAATCCCAAAAATATAGAGCATATTACGAGGCCCTTAGAGGGTGTTTTAGCGAGCAGTGCTCAATTATATATAATTTACTTAAGGTTGTCGGGTGGGGGTTAAAAAAAAATGTAACGGTTTTGGCTCCCTAAATATTGGGAGTCTAGTAGCTATCCCAAAACTAGAGAGGCGTATTACAAGGCTCTTTGAGGGTGCTTTAGGGAGGAGTACTTGATTTATATAAAATTTACTTAAGGTTATCGGGTGGGGGTTTAAAAAAAATATTTAGCGGTTTTGGCTCCCTAAATATAAGGAGTCTAGTAGCAATCCTAAAAATGGAGAGGCATATTACAAGGCTCATAGAGGGTGTTTTAGGAAGGAGTACCTTATTAATATATAATTTACTTATGATTTTAGGGTAGTTTTGGGAAGCAATGGTGAGGCTCTGAAAGGGTGTTTTTTTAGAGGAAGCTCGATTATATATAATTTACTTATAGTTATCGTGTTGGGGTTTAAAACAAATATAGGCCGGTTTTGGCTCTCTAAAATATAGGGAGTCCAGTGATAATCCCAAAAATATAGAGAGCTATATTGCGAAGCTCTTAGAGGGTGTTTTAAGAAGGAGTGCTAGATTTATATATAATTTATGTATATTTTTAGGGTGTTTTTGGGAGGCAATGGAGAGGTTTTTAGAGAATATTTTTGGGAAAAATGCTTGATTGTATATAATTTACTTAAGGTTATTGGGTGGGGCTTCAAAAAAAATATAGAGCAGTCTTGGCTCCCTAAATATAGGGAGTCTAGTAGCAATCCTAAAAATAAAGAGTATATTATGAGGCTCTTAGAGAGTGTTTTAGGGAGGAGTGCTCGATTATATATAAGTTACTTAAGGTTGTCGGGTGGGGGTTCAAAAAAAATATGTACTGGTTTTGGCTCCCAAAATATATGGATTCCAGTAGCAATCCCAAAAATAGAGAGGTTTATTGCAGGCTCATAGAGGGTGTTTTAGGGAGGAGTTCTTTATTTATATATAATTTACTTATGATTTTATGATATTATTGGGAGGCAATGGTGAGGCTCTTATAGGGTGTTTTTGAGAGGAATGCTCGATTGTATATAATTTACTTAAGGTTGTCGGGTGAGGGTCTAAAAAAAATATAGAGCGGTTTTGGCTCCCTAAATATATGGAGTCTAGTAGCAATCCCAAAAATAAAGAGCATATTATGAGGCTCTTAGAGGGTATTTTAAGGAGGAGTGCTCGATTGTATAAAACTTACTTAAGGTTATCAAGTGGGAGTTCAAAAAAAATATTAAGCGATTTTGGCTCCCTAAATATAGTGAGTCTAGTAGCAATTCGAAAAATAGGGTGGCATGTTGCGAGGCTCACTGAGGGTGTTTTAGGGGGGTGTGCTAGATTTATATATAATTTACTTATAATTTTAAGGTGTTTTTAGGAGGCAATGATGAGGGTCTTAAAGGGTGTTTTTATAAGAAATACTTGATTATATATAATTTACTTAAGGTTGTCAGGTGGGGGTTCAAGAAAAATATGGAACAGTTTTGGCTCCCTAAATATAGGGAGTCTAGCAGCAATCCAAAAAATATATAGGCATATTGTGAGGCTCTTAGATGGTATTTTTTGGAGAAGTGTTTGATTTATATAGAATTTACTTATGATTTTAGGGTGTTTTGGAGAGGCAAAGACGAGGCTCTTAGAGGGTGTTTTTGTGATGAATGCTTGATTATATATAATTTACTTAAGGTTATCGGGTAGGGGTTCAAAAAAAAATATGGAGCGGTTTTGGCTTCCTAAATATAGAGAGTCTAGTAGCAATCCAAAAAAAAAAGAGCATATTGCGGTGCTCTTAGAGGGTGTTTTAGGGAGGAGTGCTCGATTGTATATAATTTACTTAAGGTTATTGTGTTGGGGTTCAAAAAAAATATAGAGCGGTTTTGGATCCCTAAATATAGGGAGTCTAGTAACAATCCCAAAAATAGAGAGGCATGTTGCGAGGCTCTCAGAAGGTGTTTTAGGGAGAATGCTTGATTTATATATAATTTACTTATCATTTAAGGGTATTTTTGGGAGGCAATGCAGAGGCTCTTAGAGGGTATTTTTTGGAGGAATGCTCGATAGTATATACTTTACTTAAGTTTATAGGGTGGGGGTTCAAAGAAAATATAGAGCGATTTGGCTCCCTAAATATAGGGAGTCTAGTAGTTATCACAAAAATAAAATGTATATTGTGAGTCTCTTAGAGGGTGTTTTAGGAAGGAGTGCTTGATTGTATATAATTTACTTATGGTTGTCGGGTGGGGGTTTAAAAAAAATATAGAGCGGTTTTGGCTCCCTAATTATAAAGAGTCTAGTAGCAATCCCAAAAATTATAGGCATATTGCGAGGCTCTTAGCTGAAATTTTAGGGATGAGTACTTGACTTATATATAATTTACTTATGATTTTATGGTGTTTTTGGGAGGCAATGGCGAGTCACTTAGAGGGTATTTTTAGAAGGAATGATTGATTATATATAATTTATGTAAGGTTGTTGGGTTAGGGTTCAAAAAAAATATAGAGCTATTTTGGCTCCCAAATATAGAGAGTCTAGTAGCGCAATCCAAAAAATAGAGAGCATATTACGAGGCTTTTGGAGGGTGTTTTAGAAAGGAGTGCTCGATTGTATATAATTTACTTAAGGTTGTCGAGAGGGATTTCAAAAAAAATATGGAGTGGTTTTGGCTCCCTGAGTATAGGAAGTTTAGTAGCAATCCAAAAAATAGAGGGGCATATAGGAGTACTTAATTTCTATATAATTTACTTAAGATTTTATGTTGTTTTTGTGAGGCAATGGCGAGGCTCTTAGAGGTTATTTTTAGAAGAAATGATCAATTGTATATAATTTACTTAAGGTTATTGGGTTAGGGTTCAAAAAAAATATAGAGCTATTTTGGCTCCCCAAATATAGAGATTCTAGTAGCACAATCTAAAAAATAGAGAGCATATTATGAGGCTCTTAGAGGGTGTTTTAGGAAGGAGTGCTCGATTGTATATAATTTACTTAAGGTTGTCGGGTAGGATTTTAAAAAAAATATGGAGCGGATTTGGCTCCTTAAGTATATGGAGTCTAGTAGCAATCCCAAAAATAGAGGGGCATACTGCGAGGTTTTTAGAGGATGTTTTAGGAAGGAGTGCTTGATTTATATATAATTTATTTATGATTTTAGGATGTTTTTAAGAGGTAATGGCTAGGCTCTTAGAGAGTGTTTTTTGAAGGAATGCTCGATTATGAATAATTTACTTAAGGTTATCGGGTGGCCGGGGGTTTAAAAAAAATATGGAGCGATTTTGGCTCCATAAATATTGGGAGTCTAGTAGCAATCCCACAAATAGAGATCATATTGCAAGGCTCCTAGAGGGTGTTTTAGAGAGGAGTGCTCGATTGTATATAATTTACTTAAGGTTGTCGGGTGAGGGATTTAAAAAAATATAGAGCAATTTTGTCTTGCTAAATATAGGGAGTCTAGTAGAAATCTCAAAAATAGAGAGGCATATTGCGAGGCTCTTAGTGGATGTTTTACGGAGGAGTGTTTGATTTATATATAATTTATTTAAGATTATAGGGTGATTTGGGGAGGCAATGGCAAGGCTATTAGAGGGTGTTTTAGGGAGGAATGCTCGATTGTATATAATTTACTTAAGATTATCGGGTAGGGGTACAAAAAATAATTTGAGCGGTTTTGGCTCCTTAAATATAGAAAGTCTAGTAGCAATCCCAAAAATAGAGAGACATATTGCTAGGCTCTTAGAAGGTGTTTTAAGAAGGAGTGCTTGATTTATATATAATTTACTTATGATTTTAGGGTATTTTTGGGAGTTAATGGCGAGGCTCTTAGAGGGTGTTTTTGGGATGAATACTTGATTATATATAATTTAATTTAGGTTGTCGGGTATGGGATCAAAAAAAAAATAGAGCGGTTTTGGTTCCCTAAATATAGGGAGTCTAGAAGCAATCCCACAAATAGAGATCATATTGCAAGGCTCCTAGATGGTATTTTAGAAAGGAGTGCTCGATTGTATATAATTTACTTAAGGTTGTCGGGTGGGGGGCCAAATATAGGGAGTCTAGTAGAAATCTCAAAAATAGAGAGGCATATTGCGAAGCACTTAGTGGGTGTTTTAGGGAGGAGTGCTTGATTTTTATATAATTTATTTATGACTTTTGGGTGTTTTTGGGAGGCAATGACAAGCCTTTTAAAGGGTGTTTTTGAGAGGAATGCTCGATTGTATATTATTTACTTAAGGTTATCGGGTGGGGGTTCAAAAAAAACATGAAACGAATTTGGCTCCCTAAATATAGAGAGTCTAGTAGCGATCCAAAAAATAGAGAGGCATATTGCAAGGCTTTTAGATGGTGTTTTAGGAAGAAGTGCTTGATTTACATATAATTTACTTATAATTTTTGGGTGTTTTTGGGAAGCAATGGCGAGGCTCTTAGAGGGTATTTTTGGGATAAATGCTTGATTGTATATAATTTACTTAAGGTTGCCGGGTGGTGTTTCAAAAAAAATATGGAGCGGTTTTGGCTTTCTAAATATAGGGAGTCTAAAAGCAATCCAAAAATTAGAAAGAATATTTGGAGGCTTTTAGAGGGTGTTTTAGGGTGGAGTGCTCGATTATATATAATTTAGTTAAGGTTGTCGGGTTGGAGTTTAAAAAAAATATAGAGCGATTTTGGCTCCCTAAATATAGGGAGTCTAGTAGCAATCCCAAAAATAGAGAGGCATATTGCGAGGCTCGTAGAGTGTGTTTTAGGGAGGAGTGCTTGATTTATATATAATTTACTTATGATTTTTGGGTCTTTTTAAGAGGCAATGGCGAGGCCTATAGAGGGTGTTTTTGGGAGGAATGCTCGATTGTATATAATTTACATAAGTAGTCGGGTGGGAGTTCAAAAAAAATATGGAGCAATTTTGGCTCCCTAAATATAGAGAATCTAGTTGCAATCCCAAAAATAGAGATCATATTGCAAGGCTCTTAGAGGGTGTTTTAGGTAGGAGTGCTTGATTGTATATAATTTACTTAAGGTTATCGGGTGGTGGTTCAAAAAAAATATAGAATGGTTTTGGCTCCCTAAATATAGGGAGTCTAGTAGCAATCCCAAAAATAGAGTGGCATATTTCGGGGCTCTTAGAGGGTGTTTTAGGGAGGAGTGTTTTATTTATATATAATTTTTTTATGATTGAAGGGTATTTTTGGGAGGCAATAGAGAGGCTCTTAGAGGGTGCTTTTGGAAGGAATTCTTGATTGTATATAATTTACTTAAGTTTGTCGGGTGGGAGTTCAAAAAAAATATGAAACGGTTTTGTCTCCCTAAATATAGAGAGTCTAGTAGTAATCCCAAAAATAGAGAACATATTGCGAGACTCTTAGAGGGTGTTTTAGGGTGGAGTACTCGATTGTATTTTATTTATTTAAGGTTGTCGGGTGGGGGTTCAAAAAAAATATGAAGCAATTTTGGCTCCCTAAATATAGAGAGTCTAGTAGAAATTCTAAAAATAGAGAGGCATATTGTGAGACTCTTAGTGGGTGTTCTAGCGAGGAGTGCTTGATTTATATATAATTTACTTATGATTTTAGGGTGTTTTTTGGAGGCAATGCCGAGGCTATTATAGGGTGTTTTTGAGAGGAATGCACGATTGTATATAATTTACATAGGGTTGTTGAGTGGGGGTTCAAAGAAAATTTTGAATGCTTTTGGCTGCCTAAATATAGGGTGTCTAGTACCAATCCTAAAAATAGAGTAGCATATTGCTAGGCTCTTAGAAGGTTTTTTGAGGATGAGTGCTTGATTTATATATAATTTACTTATAATTTTAGGGTATTTTTGGGAGGCAATGATGAGGTACTTAGAGGGTGTTTTTGGGATGAATGCAAGATTGTATAATTTACTTAAGCTTGTCAGGTGGGATTTCAAAAAAAATATTGAGCGATTTAGGCTCCTTAAACATAGGGAGTCTTGAAGTAATCCCAAAAATAGAGAGCATATTACGAGTTTCTTAGAGGGTGTTTTGTAAAGGAGTGCTCGATTGTATATAATTTACTTAATATTGTCAGGTGGGGGTTCAAAAAAAATTTTGAGCAGTTTTGACTCCCTAAATATATGGAGTCTCGTAGCAATCCCAAAATAGATAGGCATATTGCGAGTCTCTTAGAGGGTGTTTTAAGGAGGACTGCTTGATTTATATATAATTTACTTATGATTTTAGGGTGTTTTTGGTAGGCAATGGAGAGGCTCTTAGAGGGTATTTTTGGGATAAATTTTCGATTGTATATAATTGACTCAAGATTGTCGGGTGGGGGTTCAAAAAAAATATATTATGGTTTTATCTCCCTAAATATAGATAGTCTAATAGCAATCCCAAAAATAAAGAGCATATTACGAGACTCTTAGAGGGTGTTTTAGGGAGGAGTGTTCGATTGTATATAATTTACTTAAGGTTTTCGGGTGGGGGTTGAAAACAAATATGTAGCGGTTTTGGCTCTATAAATATAGGGAGTAAAGTAGTCAATGGTGAGGCTCTTAGAATGTGCTTTTAGGAGGAATGCTCGATTGTTTATAATTTACTTAAGGTTGTCAGGTGGGGGTTCAAAAAAAATATAGAGTGGTTTTGGCTCCTTAAATATAGGGAGTCTAGTAGCAATCCCAAAAATAAAAAGCATATTGCGAGGCTATTAGATGGTATTTTAAGGAGGAGTGTTTAATTTATATATAATTTTCTTATGAATTTAGGGTGTTTTTGGGAGGCAATGGAGAGGCTCTTAGATGGTGTTTTTGGAAGAAATGATCGATTGTATATAATTTACTTAAGGTTATCGAGTGGGGGTTCAAAAAAATTATACAGCCTTTTTGGCTCCTAAAATATAGAGAGTCTAATAGCAATCCCAAAAATAAAGAGTATATTATATGACTTTTAGAGGAAGTTTTAAGGAGTGTTCGATTTTATATAATTTACTTAAGATTTTTCGGTGGGGGTTAAAAAAAAAAAATGTAGCGATTTTGGCTCCCTAAATATAGGGAATCTAGTAGTAATCCCAAAAATGGAGAGTCATATGCGAGGCTCATAGAAGGTGTTTTAGGGGGGAGTGTTTGATTTATATATAATTTACTTATGATTTTTGGGTGTTTTTGGGAGGCAATGGCGAGGCTCTTAGAGCGTGTTTTTGGGAGGACTGCTTGATTGTATATAATTTACTTATGGTTATCGGGTGGGGGTTTAAAAAAAATATAGAGCCATTTTGGCTCCCTAAATATAGGGAGTCTAGTAGCAATCCCAAAAATAGAGATCATATTGCAAGTCTCTTAAAGTGTGTTTTTGGGAGGTGTGGTCGATTGTATATAATTTACTTAAGGTTGTCGGATGGGGGTTTAAAAAAAATATAGACCGGTTTGGCTCCCTAAATATAGGGAGTCTAGTAGCAATCCAAAAAACAGAGAGGCATATTGCGAGGCTCTTAGACGGGGTTTTAGGGAGGAGTGCTTGATTTTTATATAATTTATTTATAATTTTTGGGTGTGTTTGTGAAGCTATGGCGAGGCTCTTAAAGGGTGTTTTTGGGAGGAAAGCTTGATTGTATATAGTTTACTTAAGGTTATCGGTGGGAGTTCAAAAAAAATATGGAGTGATTTTGGCTACCTAAATATAGGGAGTCTAGTAGTAATCCCAAAAATAGAGATCATATTGCGAGGCTCTTAAAGGGTATTTTAGGGAGGAGTGCTTGTTTGTATATAATTTACTTAAGGTTGTCGGGTGGGGGTTCAAAAAAAATATAGATCAGTTTTGGCACCCTAAATATAGAGAGTCTAATAGATATCCAAAAAATAGAGAAACATATTGTGAGGCTCTTAGATAGTGTTTTAGGGAGGAGTGTTTGATTTTTATATAATTTACTTATGATTTTTGGGTATTTTCGGAGGAATGCTTCATTGTATATAATTTACTTAAGGTTATCGGGTTGGGGTTCTAAAAAAATATGAAGCAGTTTTGGCTCCCTAAATATATGGAGTTTAGTAGCAATCCCAAAAATAGAGATCATATTGCAAGGCTCTTAAAGGGTGTTTTAGGGAAGCGTGCTCGATTGTATATAATTTACTTAAGGTTGTCATGTGGGGGTTTCAAAAACAAATAGAGCGATTTTGGCTCCCTAAATATAGGAAGTCTAGTAGTAATACCAAAAATAGAGTGGCATATTGCGAGACTCTTAGAGGGTGTTTTTGAAAGGAGTGTATGATTTATATATAATTTTCTTATGATTTAAAGGTGTTTTTGGGAGGCAATAGTGAGGCTATTAGAAGGTGTTTTTAGGAGGAATGCTCGATTGTATATAATTTAGTTAAGGTTATCGGGTGGGAGTTCAAAAAAAATATGAAACGATTTTGGCACCCTAAATATAGGAAGTCTAGTAGCAATCCAAAAAATAGAGAGCATATTGTGAGGCTATTAGAGGGTGTTTTTGGGAGGAATGCTCGATTGTATATAATTTACTTAAGATTATCGGGTGGGTGTTCAAAAAAAATTTTAAGTGGTTTTGGCTCCCTAAATATAGGGTCTAGTAGCAATCCCAAAAATAGAAAGGCATATTGCTAGGCTTTTAGAAGGGGTTTTAAGGAGTAGTGCTTGATTTATGTATAATTAACTTATGATTTTAGGGTATTTTTGGAAGGCAATGGCGAGGCCCTTAGAGGGTATTTTTGTGATGACTACTTGATTTATATAATTTACTTAAGGTTGTCAGGTGGGGGCTCAAAAAAAATATAGAGCAGTTTTGGTTCCCAAAATATAGGGAGTCTCGTAGCAATCCCAAAAATAGAGAATATTACAAGGCTCCTAGAGGATGTTTTAGGAAGAAGTACTCGATTGTATATAATTTACTTAAGGTTGTCGGGAGGGGGTTAAAAAAAATTTTTTAGTGGTTTTGGCTCCCTAAATATAGGGAGCCTAGTAACAATCCCAAAAATAAAGAGGCATATTGCGAGCCTCTTAAAGGGTATTTTAAGGTGGTGTGCATGATTTATATATAATTTATTTATGATTTTAGGTTGTTTTTGGGAGATAATTGATAGGCTCTTAGAGGGTGTTTTTGGGTGGAATGCTCAATTGTATATAATTTACTTAAGGTTGTCAGGTGGGGGTTCAAAACAAATATAGAGCGGTTTAGGCTCTTAAATATAGGGAGTCTAGTAGCAATCCCAAAAATAAAGTGCATATTATGAGGCTTTTAGAGGGTGTTTTAGGGAGGAGTTCTCGATTGTATATGATTTACTTATAATTTTTGGATGGAGGTTCAAAAAAAATATATTGCGGTTTTGGCTCCCTAAATTTAGGGAGTCTAGTAGCAATCCCAAAAATAGAGAGGCATATTGCGAGGCTCATAGAGGGTGTTTTAGGGAAGAGTACTTGATTTGTATATAATTTATTTATGATTTTTGGGTGTTTTTTGGTAGGCAATGGGGAGGCTCTTAGAGGGTGTTTTTGGGAGAATTGCTCAATTATATATAATTTACTTAAAGTTATCGGGTAGAGGTTCAAAAAAAATATAGATCGGTTTTGGCTCCATAAATATATAGAGTATAGTAGCAATCCCAAAAATAAAGAGCATATTGTGAGGCTCTTAGAAGGTGTTTTAGGAAGGAGTGCTCGATTGTATATAATTTACTTAAGGTTATCAGGTGGGGGTTCAAAAAAAATATATAGCGGTTTTGGAACCCTCAATATAGGGAGTTTAGTAGTAATCCCAAAAATAGAGGGGGATATTGCTAGGCTCATAGAGGTGTTTTAGGGATGAGTGCTTGATTTATATATAATTTGCTTATGATCTTAGGGTATTTTTGGGAGGCAATGGAGAGGCTCTTAAATGGTGTTTTTGAGAGAAATGCTCGATTGCATATAATTTACATAAGATTGTGGGGTAAGGGTTCAAAAAAATATAGAGCGATTATGGCTCCCTAAATATAGGGAGTCTAGTAGCAATCCAAAAAATAGAAAGGCATATTGCATGGCTCTAAGATGGTGTTTTAGGAATAAGTGCTTGATTTATATATAATTTACTTATGAATTTTGGGTATTTTTGGAAGGCAATGGCAAAGATCTTAGAGGGTGTTTTTGGGATAAATGCTTGATTGTATATAATTTACTTAAGGTTATCGGGGAGGTTCAAAAAAAATATGAAGCAGTTTTGGCTTTCTAAATATAGGGAGTCTAGTAGCAATCCGAAAAATAGAGAGCATATTGCAAGGCACTTAGAGGATGTTTTAGGGAGGAGTACTCGATTGTATATAATTTATTTAAGGTTACCGGGTTGGGGTTCAAAAAAAATTGGAGTGGTTTTGGCTCCCTAAATACAGGGAGTCTAGTAGCAATCCCAAAAATAGAGAGGTATATAGAGAGGCTCTTAGAGAGTGTTTTAGGAAGGAGTACTTGATTTATATATAATTAACTTTTGAATTTAGGGTGTTTTCAAGAGGCAATGGCGAGGCTTATAGGGGTATTTTTGAGAGAAATACTCGATTGTGTATAACTTACTTAAGGTTATCGGGTGGGGGTTCAAGGAAAATATGGAGCAGATTTAGCTCCCTAAATATATGGAGTCTAGTAACAATCCCAAAAATAGAGATTATATTACGAGGCTCTTAGAGGGTATTTTAGGGAGGAGTGCTCGTTTGTATATAATTTACTTAAGATTATTGGGTGGGGGTTCAAAAAAAAAATAGAACGGTTTTGGCTCTTTAAATATATGGAGTCTAGTAGCAATCCCAAAAATAGAGTGGCATATTGCGAGGCTCTTAGATGATGTTTTAGAAAAGAGTTTTTGATTTATATATAATTTTTTTATGATTTAAGGGCGTTTTTGGGAGGCAATGGTGAGGCTTTTAAAGGGTGTTTTTGGGAGGAATTCTCGATTGTATATAATTCACTTAAGGTTGTCGGGTAGGGGTTAAAAAAAATATGAAACTATTTTATCTCCTTAAATATAGGGAGTCTAGTAGCAATCCCAAAAATAGAGAACCTATTGCGAGGCTCTTAGAGGGTGTTTTAGAGAGGAGTACTCGATTGTATATGATTTATTTAAGGTTATCGAGTGGGGGTTCAAAAACAATATGAAGCAATTTTGGCTCCCTAAATATAGAGAGTCTAGTAGAAATCAAAAAAATAGAGAGGCATATAGCGAGACTCTTAGTGGGTGTTTTAGGAAGGAGTGCTTGATTTATATATAATTTACTTATGATTTTAGGATGTTTTTCGGAGGCAATGGTGAGGCTATTAGAGGGTGTTTTTGGGAGGAATGCTCGATTGTATATAATTTACATAAGGTTATCGAGGTGTGGTTCAAAAAAAATTTTGAACGATTTTGGCTCCCAAATAGAGGGAGTCTAGTAGCAATCCCTAAAATAGAGTGGCATATTGATAGGCTCTTAGAAGGTGTTTTAAGGACGAGTGCTTGATTAATATATAATTACTTATGATTTTAGGATGTTTTTGGAAGGCAATAGCGAGGCTCTTTGAGGTTGTTTTTGGGATAAATGCTTGATTATATATAATTTTATTATGGTAGTCGTGTGGGGGTTCAAAAAAATATATAGAGCTGTTTTGGCTCCCTAAATATAGGGAGTCTTTTACCAATCCCAAAAATAGAGAGCATATTGCGACGCTCTTAGAGAGTATTTTAGGAAGGAGTTCTCGATTGTATATAACTTACTTAAGGTTGTGGGGTGGGGGTTCAAAAAAAATATAGAGCGGATTTGGCTCTATAAATATAGAAAGTCTAGTAACAATCCCAAAAATAGAGAGGCATATTGCGAGTCTCTTAGAGGGTATTTTAAGAAGGAGTGCTTGATTTATATATAATTTACTTATGATTTTAGGGTATTTTTGGGAGATAATGGAGAGGCTCTAAGTGGGTATTTTTGGGAAGAATACCCGAATGTATATAATTTACTTAAGATTGTCGGGTAGGGGTTCAAAAAAAATATGTAGCAGTTTTGGCTCCCTAAATATAGCGAGTCTGGTAGGAATCCCAAAAATAGAGAGGCATATTACAAGGCTTATTGAGGGTGTTTTAGAAAGGAGTGCCTGATTAATATATAATTTACTTATGATTTTAGGGTGTTTTTGGTAGGCAATGGTGAGGCTCTTAGTAGGTGTTTTTAGGAGAAATGCTCTATTGTATATAATATACTTAAGGTTGTCGGGTAGGGGTTCAAAAAAAATATAGAGCGATTTTGGCTTCCTAAATATAGGGAGTCTAGTAACAATCCCAAAAATAAAGAGGATATTGCGAGGCTCTTAAAGGGTATTTTAGGGAGGAGTACTCGATTGTATTTAATTTACTTAAGGTTGTCGGGTGGGGGTTAAAAAAAAATATATAGCAGTTTTGGCTCCCTAAATATAGATAGTCTAGTAGTAATCCCAAAAATTGAGAGGCATATTACGAGGCGCATAGAGGGTGTTTTAGAGCAGAGTGCTTGATTTATATATAATTTACTTTTGATTTTAGGGTATTTTTGGGAGGCAATGGCGAGGCTCTGAAAGGGTGTTTTTGATAGGAATTCTCGATTGTATATAATTTACTTAAGGTTATCGGGTGGGAGTTCAAAAAAAATATGGAGCAATTTTGGCTCCCTAAATATAGTGTGTCTAGTAGCAATCCAAAAAATAGAGAGACATATTACGAGGCTCTTAGATGGTATTTTAGGAAGGAGTGTTTGATTTATATATAATTTATTTATGATTTTTCAATATTTTTAGGAGGCAATGGCGAGGCTCTGAAAGGGTATTTTTGAGAGGAATGCTCGATTGTATATAATTTACTTAAGGTTGTCGAGTGGGGGTTCAAAAAAAATATGGATCAGTTTTGGCTCCCTAAATATAGGGTATCTAGTAGCAATCCCAAAAATATATAGGCATATTGCGAGGCTCTTGGAGGGTGTTTTAGTGTTGAGTGCTCGATTTAAATATAATTTACTTATGATTTTAGGGAGTTTTTGGGAGGCAATGGCGAGGCTCTTAGAGGATGTTTTTGGGAGGAATGCTCAATTGTATATAATTTACTTAAGGTTGTCACGTGGGGGATCAAAAAAATATGGAGCGATTTTAGCTCCCTAAATATAGAGAGTCTAGTAGCGCAATCCCAAAAATAGATAGCATATTACGTGGCTTTTAGAGGGTGTTATAGGGAGGAGTGCTCGATTGTATATAATTAACTTAAGGTTGTCGGGTGGGGGGTCAAAAAAAATATGGAGCAATTTTGGTTCCCTAACTATAGAGAGTCTAGTAGCAATCCTAAAAATAAAGAGGCATATTGCGGGGATGTAAGAGGGTGTTTTAGGGAGAAGTACTTGATTTATAAATAATTTACTTATGATTTTTGAGTATTTTTAAGATGCAATGCCGAGGCTCTTAGGGGTGTTTTGAGGAGGAATGCTTGACTGTGTATAATTTACTTAAGGTTATCAGGTAGGGCTCCAAAAAAAATATGAAGCGGTTTTGGCTCCCTAAATATAGGGAGTCTAGTATCAAACACAAAAATAGAGATTATATTGCGAGGCTCTTAGAGGGTATTTTAGGAAGGAGTGCTCGATTGTATATAATTTACTTAAGGTTGTCAGGTGGGGATTCAATAAAAATATAGAGCGGTTTAGGCTCCCTAAATATAGGGAGTCTAGTAGCAATCATAAAAATAAAGTGGTATATTGCGAGGCTCTCAGAGGGTGTTTTAGGGAGAAGTGTTTGATTTATATATAATTTTCTTATGATTAAAGGGTGTTTTCTGGAGGCAATGGTGAGGCTCTTAGAGGATGTTTCTAAGAAGAATGCTCGATTGTATATAATTTACTTAAGGTTATCGGGTGGGGGTTCAAAAAAAATAATGAACGATTTTGGCTCCCTAAATATAGGGAGTCTAGTAGCAATCTCAAAAATAGAGAGCATATTACGAGGTTCTTAGAGGGTGTTTTTAGGTGGAGTACTCGATTCTATGTAATTTATTTAAGATTATCGGGTGGGGGTTAAAAAAAAATATAGAGCGATTTTGGCTCTGTAAATATAGGGAGTCTAGTAGCAAACCCAAAAATAGAGAGGCTTATTACGAGGCACTTAGTGGGTGTTTTAGGGTGGAGTTCTTGATTTACATATAATTTACATAAAATTTTAGGGTGTTTTTGGGTGGCAATACCGAGGCTTTTAGAGGATATTTCTAGGAGGAATGCTCGATTGTATATAGTTTACTTAAGGTTTTCGGGAGGGGGTTCAAACAAAAATTTGAGCGATTTTGGCTCCCTAAATATAAAGAGTCTAGTAGCATTCCCAAAAATAGAGAGGCATATTGCTAGGCACTTAGAGGGTATTTTAAGGACGAGTGCTTGATTTATATATAATTTACTTATGATTTCAGGGCATTTTTGGGAGGCAATGCCGAGGCTTTTAGAGGATGTTTTTGGGACGAATGCTCGATTATATATAATTTACTTAAAGTTATTGGGTAGGGGTTCAAAAAAAATATAGTGCGGTTTTGGCTCTCTAAATATAGGGAGTCTAGTAGTAATCCCAAAAATAAAGAGCATATTGCAAGGCTCTTGGAGGGTGCTTTGGGAAGGAGTGCTCGATTGTATATAATTTACTTAAGGTTATCGGGTAGGGGGTTCAAAAAAAATATAGAGTGCTTTTGGCTCCCTAAATATAGAGTGTCTTGTAGCAATTCCAAAAATAGAGAGCATATTATGAGGCTCTTAGAGGGTGTTTTGGAAAGGAGTGCTCAATTGTATATAATTTACTTAAGGTTGTCGGGTGGAGGTTCAAAATTTGTTTTGAGTAGTTTTGGTTCCATAAATATAAGGAGTCTAGTAGCAATCCCAAAAATAGAGAGGCATATTGTGTGGCTCTTAGAGGGTGTTTTAAGGTGGAGTATTTGATTTATATATAAATTACTTTTGATTTTAGGGTATTTTTGAAAGGCAATGGAGAGGCTCTTAGAGGGTGTTTTTGGGACGAATACTCGATTATATATAATTTTCTTAAAGTTATCGGGTAGGGTTTCAAAAAAAATATAGAGCGGTTTTGACTCACTAAATATAGGGAGGCTAGTAGTAATTCTAAAAATAAAAAGCATATTGCGAGACTCTTAGAGGGTTTTTCAGGAGGAGTGCTCAATTGTATATAATTTACTTAAGGTTATCGGGTGGGGTTCAAAAAAAAATATGAGCGATTTTGGCTCCCTAAATATAGGGCGTCAAGTAGCAATCCCAAAAATGGAGAGGCATATTGCAAGGCTCATAGAGGGTGTTTTAGGAAAGAGTGCTTGATTTATGTATAAATTATTTATGATTATAGGGTATTTTTGGGAGGCAACAGCGAGGCTCTTAAAGGATGTTTTTGAGAGGAATGCTCGATTGTATATAATTTACTTAAGGTTGTTGGGTAGGGGTTCAAAAAAAACATGGAGCAGTTTTGGCTCCCTAAATATAGGAAGTCTAGTAGCAATCAAAAATATAGAGTAATCTTATAAGGCTCTTAGATGGTGTTTTAGTGAGGAGTGCTTGATTTATATATAATTTACTTACAATTTTTGGGTATTTTTGGGAGGCAATAGCGAGGCTCTTAGATGGTGTTTTTAGGATGAATACTTGATTGTATATAATTTACTTAAGATTGTCAGGTGGTGGTCCAAAAAAATATAAAGTTATTTTAACTTCCTAAATATAGGGAGTCTAGTAGCAATCTGGAAAATAAAGAGCATATTATGAGGCTATTAGAATGTGTTTTAGGAAGGAGTGCTCGATTGTATATAATTTACTTAAGGTTATCGGGTTAGGGTTAAAAAAAAATATGGAGCAGTTTTTACTCCCCAAATATAGGGTGTCTAGTAGCAATCCCAAATATAGAGAGGCATATTGCGAGGCTCTTAGAGGGTGTTTTAGAGAGAAGTGCTTAATTTATATATAATTTACTTATGATTTTAGTATTTTTGAAAGGCAATGGAGATGCTCTTATAAGGTGTTTTTGGAAGAAATGCTCGATTGTATAAAATTTATTTAAGTTTATCGGGTGGGGATTCAAAAAAAATATAGCGAAGTTTTGGCTCCCTAAATATAGAGTGTCTAGTAGCAATCCCAAAAATATAGTGCATATTGCGAGACTCTTAGAGGGTATTTACTGAAGGAGTGCTCGATTGTATATAATTTACTTACGATTGTCGGGTGGGGGTTCAAAAAAAATATATGCGATTTTGGTTTCCTAAATATTGGGAGTCTAGTAGCAATCCCAAAAATGGAGAGGCATATTGCGAGGCTCATTGAAAGTGTTTTAGGGAGGAGTTGTTGATTTATATATAATTTATTGATAAGTTTAGGGTGTTTTTGGGAGGCAATGAAGAGGCACTTATAAGGTATTTTTGGGAGGAATGCTTGATTGTATATAATTTACTTAAGGTTGTCGGGTGGGTGTTCAAAAAAAATATAGAGCGGTTTTGGCTCCCTAAATATAGGTAGTCTAGTAGCAATCCCAAAAATAGAGTGTATATTGCGAGGCTCTTAGAGGGTATTTTAGGGTGGAGTGTTCGATTGTATATAATTTACTTAAGTTTTCGGGTGGGGGTTAAAAAAAATATATAGCCCTTTTGGCTTCCTAAATATAAGGAGTCTAGTAGCAATCCCAAAAATAAGAGCATATTGTGAGGCTCCTAGATGGTGTTTTAGGGAGGAGTACTCGATTGTATATAATTTATTTAAGGTTGTCGGGTTGGGGTTCAAAAAAAATATGGAGCGATTTTGGCTCCCTAAATAATGGGAGTCTAATAGCAATCCCAAAAATAGAGAGGCATATTACGAGGCACTTAGTAGATTTTTAGGGAGGAGTGCTTGATTTATATATAATTTAATTATGATTTTAGGATATTTTTGGGAGGCAATGGTGAGGCTATTAGAGGATGCTTTTGGGAGGTATGTTTGATTAGATATAATTTACTTAAGGTTGTCTAGTGGGAGTTCAAAAAAATTTTGAGCGATTTTAGCTCCCTAAATATAGGGAATCTTGTTGAATTCCCAAAAAAAAATTGGCATATTGCTAGGCTTTTAGAGAGTGTTTTAAGGAGGAGTGCTTGATTTATATATAATTTAGTTATGATTTTAGCGTGTTTTTGAGAGGCAATGGCGAGGCTCTTAGAGGGTGTTTCTGGGATGAATGCTTGGTTATATATAATTTACTTAAGGTTGTCGTGTGGGGTTTCAAAAAAAGTATAGAGTGGTTTTGGCTCCCTAAATATAAGGAGTCTTGTAGCAATCCCAAAAATAGTGAACATATTGCGAGGCTCTTATAGGGTGTTTTAAGGAGGAGTGCTTGATTTATATATAAATTACTTATGATTTTAGGGTGTTTTTGGGAGGCAATGGAAAGGCTCTTAGAGGGTGTTTTTGGGAGGAATGCAAGATTATATATTATTTACTTATGGTTGTCGGGTGGGGATTCAAAAAACCTAAATATAGGGAGTCTAGTAGCAATCAAAAAAAATAAAGAGCATATTGTGAGGCTCTTAGAGGGTGTTTTAGGAAGGTGTGCTCAATTGTATATAATTTACTTATGGTTTTTGGGTGGAGGTTCAAAAAAAATATATAGCAGATTTGGCTCCCTAAATATAGGGAGTCTAATTGCAATCCCAAAAATGGAGAGGTATATTGCGAGGCTCATAGTGGGTGTTTTAGGGAGAAGTTCTTGATTTATATATAATTTATTTATGATTTTAGGGTGTTTCTGTAAGACATTGGCGAGGCTCTTAGAAGGTGGTTTTGGGAGAAATACTCGATTGTATATAATTTACTTAAAGTTATCAGGTGGGGGTTAAAAAAAAATATAGAGTGGTTTTGGCTCCCTAAATATAGGGAGTCTAGTAGCAATCCTAAAAATAGAGAGCCATATTGAGAGGCTCTTAGACGGTGTTTTTAGGAGTAATTGATTTGTATATAATTTACTTATGATTTTAGGGTGTTTTTGCGAGGTAATGGAGAGTCTCTAAGAGGGTGTTTTTGGAAGGACTGCTCGATTGTATATAATTTACTTAAGATTATCAGGTGGGGGTTTAAAAAAAATATAGAGCAGTTTTGGCTTCCTAAATATAGGGAGTCTAGTAGTAATCCAAAAAATTAAGAGCATATTACGAGGCTATTAGAGGGTGTTTAAGGGAGGAGTGCTCGATTGTATAAAATTTACTTAAGGTTTTTGGGTGGGGGTTCAAAAAAATTATAGAGCAATTTTGGCTCCCTAAATATAGGGAGTCTAGTAGCAATTCCAAAAATGGGGTGGCATATTACGAGGCTCATAGAGGGTGTTTTAGGGGGGAGTGCTTGATTTTTATATAATTTACTTATGATTTTAGGATATTTTTGGGAGGCAATGGCGAGGTTCTTAGACGATGTTTTTGAGAGAAATGCTCAATTGTATATAATTTACTTAAGGTTGTCGGGTGGGGGTTCTAAAAAAATATGTAGCGGTTTTGGCTCCCTAAATATAGGTATTCTTGTAGCAATCCAAAAGATAGAGAGACAGATTACGAGGCTCTTAGATTGTGTTTTAGGAAGAAGTGCTTAATTTATATATAATTTACTTATGATTTTAGGATGTTTTTGGGAGACAATGGCGAGGCTCTTAGAGGGTATTATTGTGATGAATGCTTGATTGTATGTTATTTATTTAAGGTTGTCGGGTGGGGGTTCAAAAAAAATATAGAGCGGTTTTGGCTTCCTAACTATAGGGAATCTAGTAGTAATCTGAAAATAAAGAGCATATTGTGAGGCTCTTAGAGGGTGTTTTAGGGAGGAGTACTCGATTGTATATAATTTATTTAAGGTTATCGAATGGAGGTTTAAAAAAAATTTGGAATGGTTTTGGCTCCCTAAATATAAAGAGTTTAGTAGCAATCCCAATAATATATAGGCATATTGCGAGGTTATTAAATGGTATTTTAATGATGAGTGCTCTATTTATATATAATTTACTTATAATTTTAGGGTATTTTTGGGTGGCAATTACGAGGCTCTTAGAGGGTATTTTTGAGATGAATGCTCGATTGTATATAATTTACATAAGGTTATTGGGTGGGGTTTCCAAAAAAAATATAGAGCGGTTTTGGCTCCCTAAATATAGGGAGTCTAGTAGCAATCTAAAAAATAGAGAGGCATATTGTGAGGCTTTTAAAGGATGTTTTAGGGAGGAGGGCTTGATATATATATATATATATATATATATATATATATATATATATATATAAAATTTACTTATGATTTTAGGATGTTTTTAAGTGGCAATGGCGAGGCTTTTAGAGGGTGTTTTTAGGAGTAATGATCGATTGTATATAATTTACTTAAGATTGTCTTGTTGGGGTTCAAAAAAAATATGGAGCGGTTTTAGCTCCCTAAATATAGTGAGTCTAGTAGCAATCCCAAAAATAGAGATCATATTATGAGGCTCTTAGAGGGTGTTTTACGGAGGAGTACTCGATTGTATATATTTTACTTAACGTTGTCGGTTTGGGATTCAAAAAAAATATAGAGCGGTTTTGGCTCCCTAAATATAGGGAGTATAGTAACAACCTTAAAAATAGAGTGACATATTACAAGACTCATAGAGGAAGTTTTAGGAAGGATTGTATGATTTATATATAATTTTCTTATGATTTAAGGGTGTTTTTAGGAGGCAATGGTGAGGCTCTCAGAGGGTATTTTTAGGAGGAATGCTCGATTGTATATAATTTACTTAAGTTTATCGGGCAGGGGTTCAAAAAAAATATAAACCATTTTGACACCCTAAATATAGGGAGTCTAGTAGCAATCCCAAAAATATAGAACATATTGCGAGGCTCTTAGAGGGTGTTTTAGGGAGAAGTACTCGATTGTATATAATTTATTTAAGGTTGTCGAGTGGGGGTTTAAAAAAATAAAGTATGATTTTGGCTCCCTAAATATAGGGAGTCTAGTAGAAATCTCAAAAATAGAGAGGCATATTGCGAGGCTCTTAGTGGGTGTTAAGGGAGGAGTGCTTGATATATATATTATTTACTTATGATTTTAGGGTGTTTTTGGGAGGCAATGGCGAGGCTATTAGAGGGTATTATTGGGAGAAATGCTCGATTGTATATAATTTACTTACGGTTGTAGGGTTGCGGTTAAAAAAAAAATTTAAGCAGTTTTGACTTCCTAAATATAGGGAATCTAGTAGCAATCCCATAAATAGAGAGGCATATTGCTGTCTCTTAGAGGATGTTTTAAGAAGGAGTGCTTGATTTATATATAATTTACTTATGATATTAGGGTATTTTTGGGAGGTAATGGCGAGGCTCTTAGAGGGTATTTTTGGGATAAATGCTTGATTGTATATAAGTTACTTAAGGTTGTCGGGTGGGCGATCAAAAAGAATATGGAGCAGTTTTTTTTCCCTAAATATAGGGAGTCTTGTAGCTATCCCAAAAATTAAGAGCATATTACAAGGCTCCAAGAGGGTATTTTTTAAAGGTGTGCTCGATTGTATATAATTTACCTAAGGTTGTCGGGTGGGGGTTAAAAAAAAATTTTAAGCGGTTTTGGATCCCTAAATATAGGGAGTCTAGTAGCAATCCCAAAAATAGAGAGGCATATTGCGAGGCTCTTAGTGGGTCTTTTAGGAATGAGTGCTCGATTGTATATAATTTACTTAAGGTTGTTGAGTGGGGGTTCAAAAGAAATATGTAGCGGTTTTGGCTCCCTAAATATAGAGAGTTTAGTAGCAATCCCAAAAATAGGGAAGCATATTGCGAGGCACATAAAGGGTATTTTAGAGTGGCGTGCTTGATTTATATATAATTTATTTATGATTTTTGGGTATTTTTGGAAGGCAATGGCATGGCTCTTAAAGGGTATTTTTGAGGGGAATGCTTGATTGTATATAATTTACTTAAGGTTGTCGAGTGGGGGTTCAAAAAAAATATGGAGTGATTTTGGCTTCCTAAATATAGGGAGTCTAGTAGCAATCCAAAAATTAGAGAGGCATATTACGAGGCACTTTAATTAGATGGGGTTTTAAGGAGGAGTGCTTGATTTATATATAATTTACTTATGATTTTTGGGTATTTTTGGGAGGCAATGGTGAGGCTCTTTGAGGGTATTTTTGAAATGAATGCTTGATTGTATATAATTAACTTAAGGTTGTCAGGTGGGGGTTCAAAAAAAATATAGAGCGGTTTTGGCTTCCTAAATATAGTGAGTCAAGTAGCAATCCGAAAAATAAAGAACTTATTGGGAGGCTCTTAGAGGTTATTTTAGGGAGGAGTGCTTGATTGTATATAATTTAATTAAGGTTGTAGGGTTGGGTTCAAAAAAAACATAGAGCAATTTAGGCTCCCTAAATATAGGGAGTCTAGTAGCAATCCCAAAAATAGAAAGGCGTATTGCGAGGCTCTTACAGTGTCTTTTAGGGAGAAGAGCATGATTTATATATAATTTTCTTATAATTTTAGGATCTTTTTAAGAGGCAATGGCGAGGCTTATAGAGGGCGTTTTTGGGAGTTGGAGCAGTTTTGGCTCCCTAAATATAGGGAGTCTAGTAGGAATCCCAAAAATAGAGATCATATTGCGAGGCTTTTAGAGGGTGTTTTAGAGAAGAGTACTCGATTGTATATAATTTACTTAAGATTGTCGCGTGGGGGTTCAAAAAAAATATCGAGAGGTTTTGGCTCCCTAAATATAGGGAGTCTAGTAGCAATCCCAAAAATAGAGTGGCATATTGCAAGGCTTTTAAATAGTATTTTAGGGAGGACTATTTGGTTTATATATAATTTTTTAATAATTTAAGGATGTTTTTTGGAGGCAATAGAGAGGCTCTTAGGGGGTACTTTTGTAAGGAATTCTTAATTGTATATAATTTACTTATGGTTGTCGGGTGGGGGTTCAAAAAATATATGAAACGATATTGTCTCCCTAAATATAGGGAGTCTAGTAGTAATCCCAAAAATAGAAAGCATATTGCGAGGCTCTTAGAGGTTGTTTTAGGAAGGAGTACTTGATTATATATAATTTATTTAAGTTTGTTGGGTGGGGGTTCAAAATAAATATGAAGCAATTTTGGCTCACTAAATATAGGGAGTCTAGTAGAAATCCTAAAAATAGAGACATTTTACGAGGTTCCTAGTTGGTGTTTTAGGGAGGAGTGCTTGATTTATATATAATTTACTTATGATTTTAGGGTGTTTTTTGGAGGCAATGGCGAGGCTATTAGAGGGTGTTTTTGGGAGGAATACTCGATTGTATATAATTTACTTAAGGTTTTCGAGTGGGGGTTCAAAAAAAATTTTGAGCGGTTTTGGCTCCCTAAATATAGGGAGTTTAGTAGTAATCTCAAAAATAGAGTGGCATATTGCAAGGCTCTTGGAAGGTATTTTAAGGAGGAGCACTTGATTTATATATAATTTACTTATGTTTTTAGGGTGTTTTTGGGAGGCAATGGCGAGGCTCTTAGAGGGTGTTTTTGGGATGAATGCTTGCTTGTATATAATTTACTTAGGGTTATCGGGTGGGGGTTCAAAAAAAATATACAGTGGTTTTGGCTCCCTAAATATAGGGAGTCTTGTAGCAATTCCAAAAGTAGAAAGCATATTGTGAGTCTCTAAGATAGTGTTTTAAGAAGAAGTACATGATTTATATATAATTTACTTATGATTTTAGTGTGTTTTTTGGAGGCAATGAAGAGGCTTTTAGAGGGTGTTTTTGGGTGGAATGCTCAATTGTATATAATTTACTTAAGATTATCGGGTGGGGGTTCAAAAAAAATATATAGTGATTTTGGCTCTTTATATATAGGGAGTCTAGTAGCAATCCCAAAAATAAAGAACATATTGCGAGGCTCTTAGAGTGTGTTTTAGGGAGGATTGCTCGATTGTATATAATTTACTAAAGGTTTTTGGGTGGGGGTTAAAAAGAAATATATAGCGGTTTTGGCTCCCTAAATATAGGGAGTTTAGTAGCAATCCCAAAAATAAAGAAGCTTATTGCGAGGCTCATAGAGGGTGTTTTAGGGAGTAGTGCTTGATTTATATATAATTTACTTATGATTTTAGGTTATTTTTGGGAGTCAATGGTGAGGCTCTTAGAGGGTGTTTTTGGGAGAAATGCTCGATTATATATAATTTACTTAATGTTTTCAGGTGGAGGTTCAAAAAAAATATAAAGCTATTTTGGCTCCCTAAATATAGGGAGTCTAGTAGTAATCCCAAAAATAAAGAGTATATTACGATGCTCTTGGAGGGTGTTTTAAGGAGGAGTGCTTGATTTATATATAATTTGTTTATGATTTTAAGGTATTTTTGGGAGGTAATGGAGAGGCTCTTAGAGGGTATTTTTGGGAGGAATGCTCGATTATATATAATTTACTTAAGGTTATCGGGTAGGGGTTCAAAAAAATTATAGAGCTTTTTTGGCTCCCTAAATATAGGGAGTCTAATAGCAATCCCAAAAATAAAGAGCATATTTTGGGGCTTTTAGAGGGAGTTTTATGGAGGAGTGTTCGATTGTATATAATTTACATAAGGTTTTTGGGTGGGGGTTCAAAAAAAATATATAGCGGTTTTGGCTCCCTAAATATAGGGAGAGTCTAGTAGCAATCCCAAAAATGGTGAGGCATATTGTGAGACTCATAGAAGTTGTTTTAGGAAGAAGTGCTTGATTTATATATAATTTACTTATGATTTTAGTGTATTTTTGGGAGACAATGGTAAGGCTCTTAGAGGGTTTTTTTGGAAGGAATGTTCGATTATATATAATTTACATAAGGTTTTCAGGTCAGGGTTCAAAAAAAATATAGAGCGGTTTTGGCTCCCTAAATATAGGGAGACTAGTAACAATCCAAAAAATAAAAAGCAAATTGCAAGGCTCTTAGAGGATGTTTTAGAGAGGGGTGCTCGATTGTATATAATTTAGTTAAGGTTATCGGGTAGGGGTTCAAAAAAAATATATAGCAATTTTGGCTCCCTAAATATAGAGTGTCTTGTAGCAATCCCAAAAATAGAGAGCATATTACGAGTCCTTAGAGGGTGTTTTAGGGAGCAGTGCTCGATTGTATATAATTTACTTAAGGTTGTCGGGTAGGGGTTCAAATAAAATATGGAACGGTTTTGGCTCCCTAAATATAGGGAGTCTAGTAGTTATCCCAAAAATAGAAAGATGTATTGCGAGGCTCTTAGAGGGTGTTTTATAGAGGAGTACTTGATTTATATATAATTTACTTAAGATTCTCGGGTGGGTGTTTAAAAAAAAAATATAGCAGTTTTGGCTTCCTAAATATAGGGAGTCTAGTAGCAATCCCAAAAATAGAGAGGCATACTGCAAGGCTCATAGAGGGTGTTTTAGGGATGAGTACATGATTTCTATATAATTTACTTATGATTTTAGGTTGGTTTAGTGAAGCAATGGCGAGACTCTGAAAGGGTGTTTTTGAGAGGAATGCTCGATTGTATATAATTTACTTAAGGTTGTTGGGTGGGGGTTAAAAAAAAATATTGAGTTGTTTTGGCTCCCTAAATTTAGAGAATCTAGTAGTAATCCAAAAAATAGAGAGGCATATTGCGAGGCTTATAGATGGTGTTTTAGAGAGGAGTGCTCGATTGTATATAATTTACTTAAGGTTATCGGGTGGGGGTTCAAAAAAAATATATAGTGATTTTGGCTCCCTAAATATAAGGAGTCTACTAGCAATCCTAAAAATAGAGAGGCATATTGCGATTGCCTTAGAGGGTATTTTAAGGAGGAGTGCTTGATTTATATATAATTTACTTATTATTTTAGGGTATTTTTGGGAGGCAATAGAGAGGCTATTAGAGGTTGTTTTGGGAGAAATGCTTAATTGTTTATAATTAACTTAAGGTTATCGGGTGGGGTTCAAAAAAAATATAGAGCGGTTTGGGCTCCCTAAATATAGGAAGTCTAGTAGCAAACCCAAAAATAAAGAGCATATTGCGAGGCTCTTAGAGGGTGTTTTAGGGAGGAGTGCTCGATTATATATAATATACTTAAGGTTGTCTAGTAGGGGTTAAAAAAAATATATAGCGGTTTTGGCTCCCTAAATATAGGGAGTCTAGTAGCAATCCAAAAAATAGAGAGGCTTATTGCGAGGCACATAGAGGGTGTTTTAGAAAGGAGTGCTTTATTTATATATAATTTACTTATGATTTTAGGATGTTTTTGGGAGGCAATAGTGCGGCTCTTAGAGGGTTTTCTTGGGAGGAATGCTCGATTGTATATTTTTTACTTATGGTTGTCTGGTGGGGGTTTTAAAAAAATATAGAGCGGTTTTGGCTCACTAAATATAGGGAGTCTAGTAGCAATCCCAAAAATAAAGAGCATATTGCGAGGCTCATAGAGTGTGTTTTAGGGAGGAGTGCTCGTTTGTATAAAATTTACTTAAGGTTATCGAGTGGGGGTTCAAAAAAAATATAGAGCGGTTTTGGCTCCCTAAATATAGAGAGTCTAGTAGCAGTTCCAAAAATGGTGTGGCATTTTACGAGGCTCATAGAGGGTGTATTTGGGGGGAGTGCTTGATTTATATATAATTTACTTATGATTTTAGGGTGTTTTTAGGAGGCAATGGCGAGGCTCTTAAATGGTGTTTTTCAAAGGAATGCTCGATTGTATATAATTTACTTAAGGTTATCGAGTGGGGGTTCAAAAAAAATATAGAATGATTTTGGCTCCCTAAATTTAGGGAGTCTAGTAGCAATCTAAAAAATAGAGAGGCATACTGCGAGCCTCTTAGATGGTGTTTTAGGGAGAAGTGCTTGATTTATATATAATTTACTTATGATTTTACGGTGTTTTTGGGAAGCAATGGCGAGGCTCTTAGATTGTGTTTTTAGGAGGAATGCTCGATTGTATATAATTTAATTAAGGTTATCTGGTGGGGGTTCGAAAAAAATATAAAGTGGTTTGACTCCCTAAATATAGGGAGTCAAGTAGTAATCCCAAAAATAGAATGTATATTGCGAGTCTCCTAGAGGGTGTTTTAGGAAGGTGTGCTCGATTGTATATAATTTACTTAAGGTTGTCGGGTGGGGGTTTAAAAAAAATATGAATCGGTTTTGGCTCCTTAAATATAAAGAGTCTTGTAGTAATTCCTAAAATATATAGGCATTTTGCGAGGCTCTTAGCGGTTGTTGTAGGGATGAGCGCTTGATTTATATATAATTTATTTATGATTTTAGAGAGTTTTTGGGAGACAATGGCGAGGCTCTTAGAGAGTATTTTTGGAAGGAATGCTCGATTATATATAATTTACTTAAGGTTGTTGGGTTAGGGTTCAAAATAAATATAGAGCTGTTTTGACTCCCTATATATAGAAAGTCTAGCAGCGCAATCCCAAAAATAAATAGCATATTACGAGGCTCTTAGAGGGTGTTTTAGGGAAGAGTGCTCGATTGTATATAATTTACTTACGGTTGTCCGGTAGGGTTTCAAAAAAAATATAGAGCAGTTTTGGCTCTATAAATATAAGGAGTCTAGTACCAAAAATTTAGAGGCATATTATGAGGCTCTTAGAGGGTGTTTAAGGGAGGAATACTTGATTTATATATAATTTACTTATGATTTTAGGATGTTTTTAAGAGGCAATGGCAAGGATCTTAGAGGGTGTTTTTGGGAGGATGCTCGATTATGTATAATTTACTTAAAGTTGTCGGGTGGGGGTTCAAAAAAAATATAGAGCGGTTTTGACTCCCTATATATAGGGAGTCTAGTAGTAATCCCAAAAATAGAGATCATATTACGATGCTCTTAGAGGGTGTTTTAGGGAGGAGTACCCAATTGTATATAATTTACTTAAGTTGTTAGGTGGGGGTTCAATAAAAATATAGAGTGATTTTGGCTCCCTAAATATAGGGAGTCTATTAACAATCCTAAAAATAGAGTGGCATATTGCGAGACTCTTAGAAGGTGGTTTAGGAAGGAATGTATGATTTATACATAATTTGCTTATAATTTAAGGGTGTTTTTGGGATATAATAGTAAGGTTCTTAGAGTGAGTTTTTAGGAGGAATACTTGATTATATATAATTTACTTATGGTTATCGGGTGGGGGTTTAAAAAATATATAAAATGGTTTTGGCTCCCTAAATATAGGGTGTCTAGTAGCAATCTCAAAAATAGAGAGAATATTGTGAGGCTCTTAAAGTGTGTTATTGGGAGGAGTACTTGATTATATATAATTTATTTAAGGTTGTCGGGTGGGAATTCAAAAAAAAATATGAAGCGATTTTACCTCCCTAAATATAGGGAGTCTAGTAGAAATCCCAAAAATAGAGAGGCATATTGCAAGGCTCCTAGTAGATGTTGTAGAGAGGAGTGCTTGATTTATATATAATTTAGTTATGATTTTAGGGTATTTTATGGAGGCAATGGTGAGGCTATTAGAGGGTGTTTTTGGGAGGAATACTTGATTGTATATAATTTACTTAAGGATGTCTGGTGGGGATTTAAAAAAAAAATTTAGCAATTTTGGCTCCCTAAATATAGGGAGTCTAGTAGCAATCCCAAAAATAGAGAGGCATATTGCTAGGCTCTTAGAGGGTGTTTTAAGGAGGAGTGCTTTATTTATATATAATTAACTTATGATTTTAGGATATTTTTGGAGGGCAATGGTGATGCTCTTAGAGGTTGTTTTTGGGATGAATGCTTGATTGTATATAATTTTCTTAAGGTTGTCGGTTGGGGGTTCAAAAAAAATACGGAGCAGTTTTGGTTCCCAAAATATAGGGAGTCTTGTAGCAATCCTAAAAATAGAGAGCATATTGCAAGGCTCCTACAGGGTATTTTTGGAAGGCAATGAAGAGGCACTTAGAGGGTGTTTTTAGGAGGCAATGGAGAGGCTCTTAGAGGGTGTTTTTGAGAAGAATGCTCGATTGTATATAATTTACTTAAGGTTGTCGGGTGGGGGTTAAAAAAAATATAGAGCAATTTTAGCTCCCTAAAATATAGGGAGTCTAGTAGCAATTCAAAAAACAAAGAGCATATTATGGGGTTTTAGAGGGTGTTTTTAGGAGGAGTGCTCGAATGTATATAATTTATTTAAGGTTTTTAGGTGGGGGTCCAAAAAAAATATTTAGTGGTTTTGGCTCCCTAAATATACGGAGTCTAGTAGCAATCCCAAAAATGGAAAGGCATATTGCGAGGCTCGTAGAGGGTATTTTAGGAAGGAGTGCTTGATTTATATATAATTTACTTATGATATTATGGTGTTTTTGGGAGGCATTGGTGAGGCTCTTAGAGGGTGTTTTTGGGAGGAATGCTTAATTATGTGTAATTTACTGAAGGTTGTCGGGTGGGAGTTCAAAAAAAATATAGAGCGGTTTTGGCTCCATAAATATAGGGAGTCTAGTAATAATCCCAAAAATAAAGAGCATATTGTGAGGCTCTTATACAGTGCTTTAGGAATGAGTGCTCGATTGCATATAATTTACTTAAGGTTGTCGGGTGGGGGTTCAAAAAAATATATTGTAGTTTTGCCTCCCTAAATATAGGGAGTTTAGTAGCAATCCCAAAAATGGAGAGGCATATTGCGAGGCTCATAGAGGGAGTTTTAGGGAGGAGTGCTTGATTTGTATATAATTTACTTATGATTTTAGGGTGTTTTTGGGAGGCAATAGCGAAGCTCTTAAAGGGTGTTTTTGAGAGGTATGTTCGATTGTATATAATTTACTTTAGATTATCGGGTGGGGGTTTAAAAAAAATATGGAGTGATTTTGGCTCCCTAAATATAGGAAGTCTAGTAGCAATCCAAAAAATAGAGAGGCATATTGCGAGGCTCTTAGATGGTATTTTATAGAGAAGTGCTTGATTTATATATAACTTACTTATGATTTTTGGGTATTTTTGGAAGGCAATGGTAAGACTCTTAGAGGGTGTTTTTGGGATGAATGCTTGATTGTATATAATTTACTTAAGGTTATCGGGTGGGGGTTCAAAAAAAATATGGAGTAGTTTTGGCTTTCTAAATATAAGGAGTTTAGTAGCAATCCGAAAAATAGAGAGCATATTGCGCGGCACTTAGAGGGTGTTTTAGAGAGAAGTGCTCGATTGTATATAATTTACTTAAGGTTGTCCGGTTGGGGTTTAAAAAAAATATAGAGCAGTTTTGGCTCCCTAAATATAGGGAGTCTAGTAGTAATCCCAAAAATAGAGTGGCATATTGTGAGGCTCTTAGAGAGTGTTTTAGGGATAAGTATTCTATTTATATATAATTTTATTATAATTTTAGGGTGTTTTTAAGAGGTAATGGTGAGGCTTAAAGATGGTGTTTTTGGGATGAATACTCGATTATGTATAATTTACATAAGGTTGTCGGGTGGGGGTTCAAAAAAAATATGGATCAGTTTTGGCTTCCTAAATATACAAAGTCTAGTAGCAATCCCAAAAATAGAGATCATATTGCGAGGCCCTTAGAAGGTGTTTTAGGGAGTAGTGCTCGATTGTATATAATTTGCTTAAGGTTGTTGGGTGGGGGCTTAAAAAAAATATCGAGCGGTTTTGGCTCCCTAAATATAGGGAGTCTAGTATCAATCCGAAAAATAAAGAGCATATTGCGAGACACTTAGAGGGTGTTTTAGAGAGGAGTGCTTGATTGTATATAATTTACTTAAGGTTGTCGGGTTGGGGTTCAAAAAAAATATAGAGCGGTTTTGGCTCCCTAAATATAGGGAGTCTAGTAGCAATCCCAAAAATAGAGTGGTATATTGCGAGGCTCTTAGAGACTGTTTTAGGGATAAGTATTCTATTTATATATAATTTTATTATGATTTTAGGGTGTTTTTAAGAGGCAATGAGGAGGCTTATAGATGGTGTTTTTGGGATGAATGCTCGATTATATATAATTTACATAAGGTTGTCAGGTGGGGGTTCAAGAAAAATATGGAGCAGTTTTAGCTTCCTAAATATACGAAGTCTATTAGCAATCCCAGAAATAGGAATCATATTGCGAGGCCCTTAGAAGGTGTTTTAGGGAGTAGTGCTTGATTGTATATAATTTACTTAAGGTTATCGGGTGGGGGTTTAAAAAAAAATATCGAGCGGTTTTGGCTCCCTAAATATAGGGAGTCTAGTAGAAATCCCAAAAATAGAGTGGCATATTGCGAGACTCTTAGAGGGTGTTTTAGGGAAGAGTGTTTGATTTTTATATAATTTTCTTATGATTTATGGGTGTTTTTGGGAGGCAATGACGAGGCGCTTAGAGGGTGTTTTTGGGAGAAATTCTCGATTATATATAATTTACTTAAGGTTGTCGGATAGAGATTCAAAAAAAATATGAAACGGTTTTGGATCCCTGAATATAGAGAGTCTAGTAACAACCCCAAAAATAGAGAGCATATTGCGAGGCTCTTAGAGGGTGTTTTAGGAGGGAGTACTCGATTGTTTATAATTTATTTAAGGTTGTCAGGTGGGGTTTTAAAAAAAATATGGAGCGATTTTGGCACCCAAAATATAGAGAGTCAAGTAGCAATCCCAAAAATAGAGAGGCATATTGTGAGGCTCTTAGTGGGTGTTTTAGGGTGGAGTGCTTGATTTATATATAATTTACTTATGATTTTAGGGTATTTTTGGGAGGCAATGCTGAGGCTATTAGAGGGTGTTTTTGGGAGGAATGCACGATTGTATAAAATTTACTTAAGGTTGTCGGGTGGGGGTTTAAAAATAATTTTGAGTAGTTTTGGCTCTCTAAATATAGGGAGTCTAGTAATAATTCCAAAAATAGAGAGGCATATTGTTAGGCTCTTAGAGGGTGTTTTAAGGAGGAGTGCTTGATTTATATATAATTTATTATGATTTTAGGGTATTTTTGGAAGGCAATGATGCGGCTATTAGAGGGTATTTTTGGGATGAATGCTTGATTGTTTATAATTTACTTAAGGTCATCATGTGGGCTACAAAAAAAATATAGAGCAGTTTTAGATCCCTAAATATAGAGAGTCTTGTAGCAATCCAAAAAATAGAGAACATATTTCGAGGATCTTAGAGGGTGTTTTAGAAAGAAGTGCTCGATTGTATATAATTTACTTAAGGTTTTCGGGTGGCGGTTCAAAAAAAATATATAGCTGTTTTGCCTCTCAAAATATAGGGAGTCTAGTAGCAATCCCAAAAATAAAGAGGCATATTGCAAGGCTCATAGAGGGTGTTTTAGTGAGGAGTGCTTGATTTATATATAATATAGTTTTGATTTTAGGGTATTTTTGGAAGGCAATGGCAAGACTCTTTGAGAGTGTTTTTGGGAGGAATGCTCAATTATATAAAATTTACTTAAAGTTATAGGGTGGGGTTTCAAAAAAAATATAGAGCAGTTTTGGCTCCCTAGATATAGGGAGTCTAGTAGCAATCCCAAAAATAAAGAGCATATTGTGAGGCTCTTAGAGGATGTTTTAGGGAGGAGTGCTCAATTATATATAATTTACTTAAGATTGTCGGGTGGGGGTTCAAAAAAAATATGAGCAATTTTTGCTCCCTAAATATTGGGAGTCTAGTAGCAATCCCAAAAATAGAGAGGCATATTGCGAGGCTCATAGAGGGTGTTTTAGGGAGGAGTGTTTGATTTATGTATGATTTAGTTATGATTTTAGGGTGTTTTTGGGAGGCAATGGCGAGGCTCTTAAAGGGTGTTTTTGAGAGGAATGATTGATTGCATATCATTTACTTAAGGTTCTCGGGTAGGGGTTCAAAAAAAATATGGAGCAAATTTGGCTCCCTAAATATAGGGAGTCCAGTAGCAATCCAAAAAATAGAGTCATATTACGAGGCTCTTGGATGGTATTTTAGGAAGGATTGCTTGATTTATATATAATTTACTTACGATTTTTTGGTAGTTTTTGGAGGTAATAGTGAAGCTCTTAGAGGGTGTTTTTGGGATAAATTCTGGTTTGTATATAATTTACTTAAAGTTGTCGGGTGGGGATTCAAAAAAAATATGGATCGATTTTGGCTTCCTAAATATAGGGAGTTTAGTAGCAATCCAAAAAATAATGAGCATATTACGAGGCTCTTAGAAGGTGTTTTAGGATGGAGTGCTCGATTGTATGTAATTTACTTAAGGTTATTGGGTTACAATTCAAAAACAATATGGAGCGGGCCTAAATATAGGGATTTTAGTAGCAATCCCAAAAGTAGAGAGGCATATTGTGAGGCTCTTAAAGGGTATTTTAGGGAGGAGTGTTTGATTTATATATAATTTACTTATGATTTTAGGGTATTTTTGGGAAGCACTAGAAAGGCTCTTATAGGGTGTTTTTGGGAGGAATGCTCGATTGTATATAATTTAATTAAGATTGTCGGGTGGGGGTTAAAAAAAAATATAGAGCAGTTTTGGGTCCCTAAATATAAGGAGTCTAGTAGCAATCCTAAAAATAGAGTACATATTACGAGGCTCTTATAGAGTGTTTTAGGAATGAGTACTCAATTGTATATAATTTACTTAAGGTTATAGGATAAGTGTTTAAAAAAAATATTAAGTGGTCTTTGCTCCCTAAATATAGGTATTCTAGTAGCAATCCTAAAAATATAGTGGTATATTGCGAGGCTCTTAGAGGGTGTTTTAGGGATGAGTTCTTGATTTATATATAATTTACTTATGATTTTATGGTGTTTTTGAAAGACAATGGTGAGGCTCTTAGAGGGTGTTTTTGGGATGAATGCTCGATTGTATATAATTTACTTAAGATTGTCGAGTGGGGATTCAAAAAAAATATAGAGCGGTTTTGGCTTCCTAAATATAGAAAGTCTAGTAGCATAATCCCAAAAATAGAGAGCACATTACGAGGCTCTTAGAGGGTGTTTTAGGGAGGAGTACTCGATTGTATATAATTTACTTAAGGTTGTCAGGTGGGGGTTCAAAAAAAATATGGTGCAGTATAGGCTCCCTAAATATAAGGAGTCTAGAAGCAATCCCAAAAATAGAGAGACATATTGCGATGCTCTTAGAGGGTGTTTTAGGGAGAAGTACTCTATTTATATATAATTTACTTATGATTTTAGGGTGTTTTTAAGAGGTAATGATGAGGCTCTTAGAGGGTGTTTATGGGAGGAATGCTCGATTATGTATAATTTACGTAAGGTTGTCGGGTGGGGGTTCAAAAAAAATATCGATCAATTTTAGTTCCCTAAATATAGGGAGTCTAGTAGTAATCCCAAAAATAGAGATCATATTGCGAGACTTTAAGAGGGTGTTTAAAGGAGGAGTGCTTAATTGTATATAATTTACTTAAGTTTGTCGGGTGGGGGTTTAAAAAAAATATAGAGCGATTTTCACTTCCTAAATATAGGGAGTCTAGTAGCAATCCCAAAAATAAAGAGCATATTGCGATCTCCTAGAGGATATTTTAGGAAGGAGTACTCGATTGTATACAATTTATATAAGGTTGTCGGGTGGGGGTTCAAACAAGATATGAAGCGATTTTGGCTTCCTAAATATAGAAAGTCTAGTAGCAATCCCAAAAATGGATAGGCATATTGCGAGTCTCATAGAGGGTGTTTTAGGAAGAGTGCTTGATTTATGTATAATTTACTTACAATTTTAGGATATTTTTGGGAGACAATAATGAGGGTCTTAAAGGGTGTTTTTGACAAAAATATAGAGCGGTTTTGTCTCCCTAAATATAGTGAGTCTAGAAGTAATCTAAAAAATAGAGAGGCATATTGCGTGGCTCTTAGAGGGTATTTTAGAGAGGAGTACTTGATTTATATATAATTTACTTATGATTTTAGGATATTTTTAAGAGGCAATGACGAGGCTCTTAGAGGGTGTTTTTGGGAGGAATGCTCGATTGTGTATAATTTACTTAAGGTTATCGGGTTGGAGTTCAAAAAAAATATGGATCGATTTTGACTCCCTAAATATAGGGAGTCTAGTAGCAATCCTAAAAATAGATATCATAATGCGAGGCTCTTAGAGGATGTTTTAAGGAGGAGTGCTCGATTATATATAATTTACTTAAGTTTATCGAGTGGGGGTTCAAAAAAAATATAGAGTGGATTAGGATTCCTAAATATAGGTAGTCTAGTAGCAATCCCAAAAATAGAGAGCATATTGCGAAGCTCCTAGAGGAAGTTTTAGGGAGGAGTACTTGATTGTATATAATTTATTTAAGTTTGTCAGGTGGGGGTTTAAAAAAAATATAGAGTGATTTTGTCTCCCTAAATAAAGGGAGTCTAGTAGCTATCCTAAAAATAGAGAGGCATATTGCGAGGCTGTTAGTGGATATTTTAGGGAGGAGTACTTGATTTATATATCATTTAATTATGATTTTAATATGTTATTGGGAGGCAATGGTGAGGCTAATAGAGGGTATTTTTGGGGGGAATGCTCGATTGGATATAATTTACTTAAGGTTGATAGGTGGGGGTTTAAAAAAAAATTTAAGCAATTTTGGTACCCTAAATATAGTGAGTCTAGTTGCAATCACAAAAATAGTGAGGTAAATTGCTAGGCTCTTAGAGGATGTTTTTAGGAGGAGTGCTTAATTTATATATAATTTACTTATGATTTTAGGTTATTTTTGGGAGGCAATGGCGAGGCTCTTAGAGGGTGTTTCTGGGATGAATTCTTGATTGTATATAATTTACTTAAGGTTGTCGGGTGGGGGTTCAAAAAAATATAAAGGTGTTTTGGCTCCCTGAATATGGGGAGTCTTGTAGCAATCCCAAAAATAAATAGCATATTACGAGGCTTTTAGAGGGTGTTTTAAGGAGGACTGCTTGATTTATATATAATTTTCTTATGATTTTATGGTGTTTTTGGGAGGCAATGGAGGGGCTCTTAGAGGGAGTTTTTTGGAGGAATGTTCGATTGTATATAACTTACTTATAATTGTCAGGTGGGGATTCAAAAAAAATATAGAGTGGTTTTGGATCCCTAAATATAGGGAGTCTAGTAGCAATCCCAAAAATAGCTAGCATATTGCAAGGCTCTTAGAGGGTGTTTTAGAAAAGAGTGCTCGATTATTTATAATTTACTTAACATTTTCAAGTGGGGGTTCAAAAAAAATAGAGAGGTATATTGCGAAGCTCATAGAGAGTGTTTTAGGAAGAAGTGCTTGATTTATATATAATTTATTTATGATTTTAGGGTGTTTTTGGAAGACAATGGTGAGGCTCTTAGACGGTGTTTTTGGGAGGAATACTTGATTGTATATAATTTACTTAAAGTTATTGGGTAGGGATTCAAAAAATATATAGAGTTATTTTGGCTCCCTAAATATAGGGAGTCTAGTAGCAATCCCAAAAATGGAGAGGCATATTGCGAGGCTCATAGAGAGTGTTTTAGGAAGAAGTGTTTGATTTATATATAATTTATTTATGATTTTAGGGTATTTTTAGGAGTCAATGGCAAGGCTCTTAGACGGTGTTTTTGGGAGGAATACTCGATTGTATATAATTTACTGAAAGTTGTCTAGTGGGGATTAAAAAAAATATAGAGATATTTTGGCTCCCTAAATATAGGGAGTCTAGTAGCAATCCCAAAAATAAAAAGCAAATTGTGAGGATCTTAGAGGGTGTTTTAGGGAGGAGTGCTCGATTATATATAATTTACTTAAGGTTGTCGGGTGGTGGTTCAAAAATAATATATAGCGGTTTGGGGTCCCTTAATATAGGGAGTCTAGTAGCAATCCCAAAAATTATGAGACATATTACGAGGCTCATAGAGGGTGTTTTACGGAAGAGTGCTTGATTTACATATAAATTACTTATAATTTTAGAGTATTTTTGCGAGGCAATGGCGAAGCTCTTAAAGGGAGTTTTTGAAAGGAATGCTTGATTGTATATAATTTACTTAAGATTGTCGGGTGGAGGTTCAAAAAAATATGGAGTAGTTTTGGTTCCCTAAATATCGGGAGTCTAGTAGCAATCCAAAAAATAGAGAGGTATATTGTGAGGCTCTTAAATTGTGTTTCATGGAGGAGTGCTTAATTTTTATATAATTTACTTATAATTTTTGGGTGTTTTTGGAAGGCAATGGCCAAGCTCTTAGAGGGTGTTTTTAGGATAAATGTTTGATTATATATAATTTATAAAAGATTATCGGGTGGGCGTTCAAAAAAAATATGGAACGGCTTTGGCTTCCTAAATATAGGGAGTCTAGTAGCAATTCAAAAAATAGAGAGCATATTACGAGGCTCTTAGAGGGTTTTTTAGGGAGAAGTGCCCAATTATATATAATTTACTTAAGGTTATTGAGTTGGGATTTTAAAAAAATATGGAGTAGTTTTGGCTCCCTAAGTATAGGGATTCTAGTAACAATCTCAAAAATAAAGAGGCATATTGCGATGCTCTTATAGGGTGTTTTAGAAAGGAGTGCTTGAATTATATATAATTACTTATGATTTTATGGTTTTTTTTTGAGGAAATAGAGTGGCTCTTAGAGGGTGTTTTTAAGAATAATGCTCAATTGTATATAATTTACTTAAGATTGTCGGGTGGGGGTTCATAAAAAATATAGAGCGGTTTTGGCTCCTTAAATATAGGGAGTCTAGTAGCAATCCCAAAAATAGAGTGCATATTGCGAGGCTCTTAGAGGATGTTTTAGGAAGGAGTGATCGATTGTATATAATTTACTTAAGGTTGTCGGGTGGGGGTTCAAAAAAAAAAAAATGGAATAGTTTTGGCTCCCTAAATATAAGGAGTCTAGTAGCAATCCCAAAAATATATAGGCATATTGCGAGGCTCTTAGAGAGTGTTTTAGGGATGAGTGCTTGATTTATATATAATTTACTTATAATTTTAGGATATTTTTGTGAGGCAATAGCGAGGCTCTTAGTTGGTGTTTTAAGAGGAATGCTCGATTGTATATAATTTACTTAAGTTTATCGGGTAGGGATTCAAAAAATATATGGAGCGATTTTGGCTCCCTAGAAATAGAGAGTCTAGTAGCATAATCCCAAAAATAAAGAGCATATTACGAGGCTCTTAGAGGGTGTTTTAGGGAGGAGTGCTCGATTGTAAATAATTTACGTAAGGTTGTCGAGTTGGGATTCAAAAAAAATATGGAGTAGTTTTGGCTCCCTAAATAGAGGGAGTCTAGTAGCAATCCCAAAAATAGAGAGGCATATTGTGAGGCTCTTAGAGGGTGTTTTAGGAAGGAATGCTTGAATTAGATATAATTTACTTATGATTTTATGGTATTTTTAAGAGGTAAAAGTGAGGCTCTTAGAGGGTGTTTTTAGGAGGAATGCTCGATTATTTATAATTTACTTAAGGTTGGCTCCCTAAATATAGGGAGTCTAGAAGTAATCCAAAAAAAAGAGATCATATTGCGAGGATCTTAGAGGGTGTTTTAGGGTAGGAGTGCTCGATTGTGTATAATTTATTTAAAGTTATCGGGTAGGGGTTCAAAAAAAATATAGAGCAGTTTTGGCTCCATAAAAATAGGGAGTCAAGTAGTAATCCCAAAAATAGAGTGGCATATTGCAAGGCTCTTAGAGGGTGTTATAGGGAGGAGTACGAGATTGTATATAATTTATTTAAGGTTATTGGGTGGGGGTTCAAAAAAAATATAAAGCGATTACTAAATATAGAGAGTCTAGTAGCAATCCCAAAAATAGGAGGCATATTGCGAGGGTCTTAGTGGATGCTTTAGGGAGAAGTGCTTGTTTACATATAATTTACTTATGATTTTAGGGTGTTTTTTGGAGGCAATGGCGAGGCTATTAGAGGTTGTTTTTAAGAGGAATGCTCGATTGTATATAATTTACTTAAGGTTTTCAGATGGGGATTCAAAAAAATATTTAAGAGGTTTTTGTTCCCTAAATATAGGGAATCTTGTTGCAATCCCAAAAATAGAAAGACATATTGCTAGGCACTTAGAGGGTGCTATAAGGAGAAGTGGTTGATTTATATATAATTTGCTTATGATTTTAGAGTGTTTTGGGGAGGCAATGGCGAAGAGGGTATTTTTGGGATGAATGCTTTAATGTGTATAATTTAGTTAAGGTTGTCGGGTTGGGGTTCAAAAAAATTATAGAGCAGTTTTGACTCTCTAAGTATAGGTTGTCTTGTAGTAATCCCAAAAATAGATAGCGTATTGTGAGGCTCATAGAGGGTATTTTAGGAAGGAGTGTTCGATTGTATATAATTTACTTAAGGTAGTCTGTTTGCAGTTCAAAAAAAAATTTTGAGCGATTTTGGCTCCCTAAATATAGGGTGTCTAGTAGCAATCCCAAAAATAAAGAGGCATATTACGAGGCTCTTAGAGGGTGTTTTAAGGAGGATTGCTTGATTTATATATAATTTACATATGATTTTAGGATATTTCTGGGAGGCAATGGAGAGGCACTTAGAGGGTGTTTTTGGGAGGAATGCTCGATTGTATATAATTTACTTATGGTTATCGAATGGGGGTTCAAAAAAAATAATGTGCGGTTTTGGCTCCCTTAATATAGGGAATCTAGTAGCAATCCCAAAAATAAAGTGCATATTGCGAGGCTCTTAGAAGGTGTTTTAGAAAAGAGTGCTCGATTATATATAATTTACTTAAGGTTGTTGGGTGGGGTTTTAAAAAAATATGGAGCAATTTTGGCTCCCTAGATATAGGGAGTCTAGTAGCAATCCAAAAAATATATAGGCATATTGTGAGGCTCTTAGAGGGTATATTAGGGACGAGTGCTTGATTTATATATAATTTACTTATAATTTTAGGGTGTTTTTGGGAGGCAATGGCGAGGCTCTTAGAGGATGTTTTTGGTAGGAATGCTCGATTATATATAATTTACTTAAGGTTGTCTGGTGGGGGTTCAAAACTAATATGGAGCGGTTTTGGCTCCTTAAATATTGAGAGTCTATTAGCACAATCCCAAAAAAAGAGAGCACATTACGAGTCTCTTAGAGGGTATTTTAGGAAGGAGTGCTCCACTGTATATAATTTACTTAAGGTTGTTGGGTGGGGGTTCAAAAAAAATATAGAGCAGTTTTGGCTCCCTTAATATAGGGAGTCTAGTAGCAATCCAAAAATAGAGAGGCATTTTTCGAGGCCCTTAGAGGGTGTTTTAAGGAGGAGTGCTTGATTTATATATAATTTACTTACGATTTTAGATTATTTTTAAAAGGCAATAGCGAGTCTTTTAGAGGGTGTTTTTAGGAGGAATGCTCGATTGTGTATAATTTACTTAAGGTTGTCGAGTGGGGGTTCAAAAAAAATATAAAGTAATTTTGGCTCCCTAAATATAGGGAGTCTAGTACCAATATCAAAAATAGAGATCATATTGCGAGGCTCTTAAAGGGTGTTTTAGGAAGGAGTGCCCGATTGTATATAATTTACTTAAGGTTGTCGGGTAGGGATTCAGAAAAAATATAGAGCGGTTTTGGCTCCCTAAATATAGGGAATCTAGTAGCAATCCTAAAAATAGAGTGTGATATTGCAAGGCTCTTAAATTGTGTTTTAGAAAGGAGTACTCGATTTTAAATAATTTATTTAAGGTTATCTGGTAGGGGTTAAAAAAAAATTCAGAACGATTATGGCTTCTTAAATATAGGGAGTCTAGTAGCAATCCCAAAAATAGAGTGCATATTGCAAGGCTCTTAGAGGGTGTTTTAGGAAAGAGTTCTTGATTATATATAATTTACTTAAGGTTGTCAAGTGGATGTTCAAAAAAAATATGGAACAATTTTAGCTCCCTAAATATAGAGAGTCTAGTAGCAATCCTAAAAATATATAGGCATATTGCAAGACTCTTAGAGGGTGTTTTAGCGATGAGTGCAAGACTCTTAGAGGGTGTTTTAGGGATGAGTGTTTTTGGGAGATAATGGCGAGGCTCTTAGTGGGTGTTTTTGGGAGGAATGCTCGATTGTATATAATTTACTTAAGATTGTCAGGTGGGGGTTCAAAAAAAATATAGAGCAGGTTTGACTCCCTAAATATAGAGAGTCTAGTAGCAATCCCAAAAATAGAGAGCATATTACAAGGCTCTTAGTGGGTGTTTTAGGAAGGAGTGCTCGATTGTATATAATTTACTTAATATTGTCAGGTGAGGGTTCAAAAAAATTATAGAGCAGTTTTGGCTCCCTAAATATAGGGGGTCTATTACCAATCCCAAAAAAAAAGATATATATTGTGAGGCATTTAGGAGGTGTTTTAGGAAGGAGTGTTTGATTTATATATAATTTACTTATGATTTTAGGGTATTTTTGGGAGGCAATGGGGAGGGTCTTAGAGGGTGTTTTTGGTAAGAATGCTTGATAGTGTATAATTTACTTAAGGTTGTCAGGTGGGGTTTCAAAAAAAATATAAAGCAGTTTTGGTTCCCTAAATATTGGGACTCTGCAAGCCCAAAAATAAAAATCATATTATGAGGCTCTTAGAGGGTATTTTAGGAAGGAGTGCTCGATTGTATATAATTTACTTAAGGTTATTGGGTAGGTGTTCAAAAAAAATATAGATCAATTTTGGTTCTGTAAATATAGAGAATCTAGTAGCAATGCCAAAAATAGAGTGGCAAATTACGAGGCTCTTAGAGGGTATTTTAGGAAGGAGTGCTTGATTTATATATAATTTATTTACGATTTAAGGGTGTTTTTTTGAGGCAATGGTGAGGCTTTTAGAGGGTTTTTTTGGGAGGAATATTCGATTATATATAATTTATTTAAGGTTATCATGTGGGGGTTCAAAAAAAAATGGAATGGTTTTGGCTCCCTAAATATAGGGAGTCAAGTACAATCCCAAAAATAGAGAGCATATTACGAGGCTCTTAGATGGTATATTAGGTAGGAGTGCTCTATTGTATATAATTTAATAAAGGTTATCGGGTGGGGGTTCAAAAAAAATATAGAGCGATTTTGGCTCCCTAAATATAGGGAGTCTAGTAGCAATCCCAAAAATAGAGAGGCATATTGCGAGGCTTTTAGTGGGTGTTATAGGGAGGAGTGCTTGATTTATATATAATTTACTTATAATTTTAGGGTATTTTTTGGAGGCAATGGCGACGCTCTTAGATAGTGTTTTTTGGAGGAATGCTCGATTGTATATAATTTACATATGGTTGTCGGGTGGGGATTCAAAAAAAACATTAAGCAATTTTGTCTCCCTAAATGTAGGGAGTCTAGTAGCAATCCCAAAAATAAAGAGGCATATTGCGAGGCTCTTGGAGGGTATTTTATATAGGAGTGCTTGATTTATATATAATTTACTTATGATTTTAGGGTGTTTTTAAGAGGCAATGGCCAGGTGCTTAGAGGGTGTTTTTGGGATAAATTCTAGATTATATATAATTTACTTAAGGTTATCGGGTGGGGGTTCAAAAAAATTATAGAGTGGTTTTAGCTTCCTAAATATAGGGAGTTTAGTAGCAATCCCAAAATTAGAGAGCATATTACGAGTCGCTTAGAGGGTATTTTCGGAAGGAGTGCTCGATTGTATAAAATTTACTTAATATTATCAGATGGGGATTTTTAAAAAATATGGAGCGATTTTGGGTCCCTAAATATAGGGAGTCTAGTAGCAATCCCAAAAATAGAGAAGCATATTACGAGACTCTTAGAGGGTGTTTTAGGAAGGGGTGCTTGATTTATATATAATTTACATATAAATTTAGTGTATTTTTGGGAGGCAATATAGATGCTCTTATAGGGTGTTTTTGCAAGGAATGCTCGATTATATATTACTTACTTAAAGTTGTCGGGTGGGGGTTCAAAACAATAATGGATTATTTTTGGCTTCTTAAATATAGGAAGTCTAGTAGCAATCCCAAAAATAGATAGGCATATTGTAAGACTTTTAGAGGGTGTTTTAGGGTTGAGTGCGCTATTTATATATAATTTACTTATGATTTTAGGGTATTTTTGGGAGGCAATGGCGAGGGTCTTAGAGAGTGTTTTTGGGAAGAAAGCTTGATTGTATATAATTTACTTAAGGTTGTTGGGTGGGGGTTCAAAAAAAATATACAGCAGTTTGGCTCCTTAAATATAGAGAGTCTAGTCGTAATCCCAAAAATAGATAGCATATTACGAGGGTCTTAGAGGGTATTTTAGGGAGGAGTGCTGGATTGTATATAATTTACCTAAGGTTGTCAGGTGGGGTTTAAAAAAAATATGGAACGATTTTGGTTCCCTAAATATAGGGAGTCTAGTAGTTATCCCAAAAATAGAGAGGTGTATTGCGAGTCTCTTAGAGGGTGTTTTAGAGAGGAGTACTTGATTTATATATAATTTACTTATGATTTTGGGATGTTTTTTGGAGGCAATGTCGAGGCTCTAAGAGGGTGTTTTTGGAAGGAATGCTCGATTGTATGTAATTTACTTAAGATTATCGAGTGGGGGAAAAAATATGGAGCAGTTTTGGCTCCCTAAATATAGGGATTCTAGTAGCAATCCCAAATATAGAGAGGCATATTGCAAGACACATAGATGGTGTTTTAGGGAGGGTTGCTTGATTTATATATAATTTACTTATGATTTTAGGGTGTTTTTGAGGGGCAATGGAGTGGCATTTTTACGAGGCTCTTAGAAGGTATTTTAGGGTGTAGTGCTCGATTGCATATAATTTACTTAAGGTTGTCGGGTGGGGGTTCAAAAAAAAGTATGGAGCAATTTCGGCTCCCTAAGCATAGGGAGACTAGTAGCAATCCCAAAAATAGAGAGGCATATTGCAAGGCTCTTAGAGGGTACTTTAGGGAGGAGTACTTGATTTATATATAATTTAGTTATGATTTTAGGGTGTTTTTGGGAGGCAATGGAGTGGAATTACTTAAGGTTGTCGGGTGGGGATTCAAAAAAATTATAGAGTGGTTTTGGCTCCCTAAATATAGAGAGACTAGTAGTAATCCCAAAAATAGATTGCATATTTCGAGGTTCTTAGAGGGTATTTTAGGAATGAGTGCTCGATTGTATATAATTTACTTAAGATTATCGGGTGGGGGTTCAAAAAAATATGGAGCGGTTTTGTTCCCTAAATATAAGAAGCCTAGTAGCATACCTAAAAATATATAGACACATTGCAAGGCTCTTAGAGGGTGTTTTAGGGAAGAGTGCTTGATTTATATGTAATTTATTTATGATTTTAGGGTACTTTTGGTAGGCAATGGCGAGGCATTTAGAAGGTATTTTTTAGAGGAATGCTCGATTGTATATAATTTAGTTAAGGTTGTAAGGTGGGGGTTCAAAAAAAATATAGAGCTATTTTGGATCCTTAAATATAGAGAGTCTAGTTAAAATCCCAAAAATAGAGAGCATATTATGATGCTCTTAGAGGATGTTTTAGGGAGGAGTGCTCGATTGTATATAATTTACTTAAGGTTGTCGGGTGGGGATCCAAAAAAAATATGGACTAATTTTAGCTCTCTAAATATAGGGATTCTAGTAGCAATCCCAAAAATAGAGAGGCATATTGTGAGGCTCTTTGATGGTGTTTTATGGGGGAGTGCTTGATTTATATATAATTTTTTTATGATTTTAGGGTTTTTTTTGGAGGTAATGGAGAGGCTCTTAGAGGGTGTTTTTGGGTGGAATGCTCGATTATATAAAATTTACTTAAGGTTATCGAGTGGGGGTTCAAAAAAAATATAGAACAGTTTTGGCTCCCTAAATATTAGGAGTCTAGTAGAAATTCCAAAATATAGTGCATATTGCGAGGCTCATAGAGGGTGTTTTAGGAAGGAGTAATCGATTGTATATAATTTTCTTAAGGTTATCGAGCTGGGGTTCAAAAAAAATATAGAGCGGTTTTGGCTCCCTAAATATAGGGAGTCTAGTTGCAATCCAAAAAATATATAGGCATATTGCGAGGCTCTTAGAGGGCATTTTAAGGATGATTGCGTGATTTACATATAATTTATTTATAATTTTAGGGTATTTTTGGGAGGCAATGATGAGGCTCTCAGTGGGTATTTTTGGGTGAAATACTCGATTGTATATAATTTACTTAAGGTTGTCTAGTGGGGTTTCAAAAAATATATGGAGCGGTTTTGCCTCCCTAAATAAAAAGAGTCTAGTAGCAATCCCAAAAATAGAGTGCATATTACAAGGCTCTTAGAGGGTGTTTTAAGGCGGAGTGCTCGATTGTATATAATTTACTTAAGGTTATTGGGTGGGGCTTCAAAAAAAATATGGAATAGTTTTGGCTCCCTAAATATAGGGAGTCTAGTAGCAATCCCAAAAATAGAGAGACATATTGCGATGCTCTTAGAGGGTGTTTTAGAAAGGAGTGCTTAATATATATATAATTTACTTATGATTTTAGGGTATTTTTGGGAGGCAATGGTGAGGCTCATAGAGGGTATTTTTGGAAGGAATGCTTGATTGTATAGAATTCACTTAAGGTTTTCGGGTGAGGTTTCAAAAAAAATATGGTACGGTTTTGGCTCCCTAAATATATAGAATCTAGTAGCAATCCCAAAAATAAAGATTATATTGTGAGGCTCTTAGAGGGTGTTTTAGGGAGGAGTACTCGATTGTATATAATTTACTTAAAGTTATCGGGTGGATGTTCTAAAAAAATATAGAGCGGTTTTGGCTCCATAAATATAGTAAGTCTAGTAGCAATCCCAAAAATAATGTGGCAGATTACAAGGCTCTTAAAGGGTGTTTAAGGGAGGAGTACTTGATTTATATATAATTTACTTATGATTTAAGGGTGCTTTTAGGAGGCAATGGCGAGGCTCTTAAAGGGTATTTTTGGGAGGAATACTCTATTATATATAATTTACTTAAGATTGTCGGGTGAGGGTTCAAATAAAATATAGAGCAGTTTTTGCTCCCTGAATATAGGGAATCTATTAGTAATCCCAAAAATAGAGTGTATATTGCGAGGCTCTTAGAAGGTGTTTTAGGAAGGAGTGCTCGATTGTATTAAATTTATTTAAGGTTGTCGGGTGGTGATTTTAAAAAAATATGGAGCGATTTTGGCTCCCTAAATATAGGGAGTCTAGTAACAATCCCAATAATAGAGAGGCATACTGTAAGGCTCTTAGTGGATGTTTTAGGTAGGAGAGTTTGATTTTTATATAATTTACTTATGATTTTAGGGTGTTTTTAGAAGGCAATGGCGAGGCTCTTAGAGGGTGTTTTTTGGAAGGATGCTTGATTGTATATAATTTACTTAAGGTTGTTGGATGAGGGTTCAAAAAAATTTTTGAGCAGTTTTGGTACCCTAAATATAGGGAGTCTAGTAGCAATCCCAAAAATAGAGAGGCATATTGCGAGGCTCTTAGAGGGTGTTTTAAGTAGGAGTACTTGATTAATATATAATTTACTTATGATTTTAGGGTGTTTTTGGAAGGCAATAGCGAGGCGCCTAGAGGGTGTTTTTGGGATGAATACTTGATTGTATATAATTTACTTAAGGTTATCGAGTGGGGGTTAAAAAAAAACTTGGAGCGGTTTTGACTCACTAAATATAGGAATTCAAGTAGCAATCCCAAAAATAGAGAGTATATTGTGAGGCTTTTAGACAGCGTTTTAGAAAGGAGTGCTCGATTGTATATAATTTACTTAATGTTGTCGAGTGGGGGTTGAAAAAAAATATGGAGCAGTTTTGGGTCCCTAAATATAGGGAGTCTAGTAACAATCTCAAAAATAGATAGGCATATTGCGAGTCTCTTAAAGGGTGTTTTAGAGAGGAGTGCTTGATTTATTTATCATTTACTTCTGATTTTAGGGTATTTTTAGGAGGCAATAGGGAGGTTCTTAGAGGGTGTTTTTAGGAGAAATGCTCGATTGTATGTAATTTACTTAAGGTTATCGAGTGGTGGTTCAAAAAAAATATAGTGCGATTTTGGTTCCCTAAATATAGGGAGTCCAGTAGCAATCTTAAAAATAGAGTGCATATTGCGAGGCTCTTAGAGGGTGTTTTAGGAAGGAGTGCTCGATTGTATATAATTTACTTTAGATTGTCGGATGGGAGTTTAAAAAAAATATGGAGGGTTTTGGCTCCCTAAATATAAAGAGTCTAGTAGCAATTCCAAAAATATATAGGCATATTGCGAGACTGTTAGAGAGTGTTTTAGGGATGAGTGCTTGATTTACTTTAGGTTGTCGAGTGGGGGTTCAAAAAAAATATTGAGCGGTTTTGGCTCCCTAAATATAGAGAGTCTAGTAGCAATCCCAAAAATAGCGAGTCCTATTGTGAGGCTCTTAAAGGGTGTTATAGGGAGGGGTGCTTTATTTATAAATAATTTACTTATGATTTTAGAATGATTTTAGCAGACAATGGAGAGTCTCTTATAGGGTGTTTTATGGATGATTGATTGATTATATATAATTTACTTAAGGCTATCGGGTGGTTGTTCAAAAAAATATATAGAGCATTTTTGGCACCCTAAATATTGAGAGTCTAGTAGCAATCCCAAAAATAGAGTGCATATTATAAGGCTCTTAGAGGGAAGAAGTATTCGATTATATATAATTTACTTAAAGTTATCGGGTGGGGGTTCAAAAAAAATATGAAGCAGTTTTGGCTCCCTAAATATAGGGAGTCTAGTAGCAATCCCAAAAAAATATAGGTATATTGTAAGGCTCTTAAAGGGTATTTTAGGGCTGAGTGTTTGATTTATATATAATTTACTTATAATTTTAGGGTGTTTCTGGGATGCAATTCCGAGGCTTATAGAGGGTGTTTTTGGGAGGAATACTCGATTGTATATAATTTAATTAAGGTTATCGAGTAGGGGTTCAAAATAAATATGGAGCTGTTTTTTATCTCTAAATATAAAAAGTCCAGTAGTATTCCAAAAAATAAAAATCATATTGTGAGGCTCTTAGAGGGTGTTTAAGGAAGGAGTGCTTGATTGTATATAATTTACTTAAGGTTGTTGGGTGGGGGTTCAAAAAAATATAGAGCAGTTTTGGCTCTCTAAATATAGCGAGTCTAGTAGCAATCCCAAAAATAAAGAGGCATATTGAGAGGTTCTTAGATGGTGTTTTAAAGAGGAGTGCTTTATTTATATATAATTTACTGATATTTTTAGGGTGTTTTTGGGAGGCAATGGTGAGGAACTTTGAGGGTGTTTTTGGGAGGAATGCTCGATTGTATATAATTTACTTAAGGTTGTCGGGTGGGGCTTAAAAAAAAATATAGAGTGGTTTTGGCTCCCTATATATAGGAAGTCTAGTAACAATCCCAAAAATAGAGAGGCATATTGCGAGGCTCTGAGAAAGTATTTTTTGGGGAAGTGCTTGATTTATATATAATTTACTTATGATTTTAGGGTGTTTTTGGGAGGCAATGGTGAGGCTCTTATAGGGTGTTTTTGAGATGAATGCTTGATTGTATATAATTTACTTAGGTTATTGGGTGGGTATTCAAAAAAAATCAAAAAAATAGAGAGTATATTACGAGGCTCTTAGAGTCTATTTTAGGGAGTAGTGCTCGATTGTATATAATTTACTTATGGTTGTCTGGTGGGGGTTCAAAAAAAAAATGGAGCAGTTTTGGCTCCCTAAATATCAGGAGTCTAGTAGCAATCTCATAAATAGAGAGGCATATTGCGAGGCTCTTAGAGGGTGTTTTTGGGAGGAGTGTTTGATTTATATATAATTTACTTATGATTTTAGGATATTTTTAGGAGGCAATAGAGTGGTTCTTAGAGGGTGTTTTTGGGAGGAATACTCGATTGTAGATAATTTACTTAAGATTGTCGGGTAGGGGTTTAAAAAAAATATAGAGTGGATTTGGCTCCCTAAATATAGGAAGTCTAGTAGCAATCCCAAAAATAGAGTACATATTACGAGGCTCTTAGTGGGTGTTTTAGTAAAGAGTGCTCGATTGTATAAAATTTACTTAAGGTTGTCGGGTATGGGTTCAAAAAAAATTTTGAGCGATTTTTGCTTCCTAAATATAGAGAGTTTAGTAGCAATCCCAAAAATATATAGGCATATTGCGAGGCTCTTAGTGGGTGTTTTAGGGATGAGTACTTGATTTATATATAATTTACTTATGATTTTAGGGTATTTTTGGGAGACAATGGCGACGCACTTAGAGGGTGTTTTTAGGAGGAATGCTTGATTGTATATAATTTTCTTAAAGTTATCGGGTGGAGGTTCAAAAGAAATATGAAGTGGTTTTGGCTCCCTAAATATAGAGAGTCTGGTAGAAATCTTAAAAATAGAGAGCATATTATGAGGCTTTTAGAGGATATTTTAGGGAGGAGTGCTCGATTGTATATAATTTACTTAAGGTTGTCGGGTGAGGGTTCAAAAAAACTATGGATTGGTTTTGGCTCCGTAAATATATGGAGTCTAGTTGTAATCCTAAAAATAGAGACATATTGCGAGGCTCTTAGAGGGTGTTTTAAGGTGGCGTGCTTGATTTATATATAATTTACTTATGATTTTTGGGTGTTTTTAGGAGGCAATAGAGAGGCTCTTAGAGGGTGTTTTAGGAAGAAGTACTCGATTGTATATAATTTACTTAAGGTTGTCGGGTGAGGGTTCAAAAAAAATATGGAGTTATTTTGGCACCCTAAATATAGGGAGTCTAGTAGCAATCCCGAAAATATATAGGCATATTACGAGGCTCTTAGAGGGTGTTTTAGGGATGAGTGCTTGATTTAAATAAAATTTACTTATGATTTTTTGGTGTTTTTAGGAGGCAATAGCGAGGCTTTTAAAGGGTGTTTTTAGAAGGAATACTCGATTGTATATAATTTACTTAAGGTTATCAGGTGGGGGTTCAATAAAAAAAAAGAACAGTTTTGGCTCCCTAAATATAGGGAGTCTAGTAGTAATCCCAAAAATAGAGAGCATATTACGAGGCTCTTAGAGGGTATTTTAGAGAGGAGTGTTGATTGTATATAATTTATTTAAGGTTGTTGGGTGGGAGTTCAAAAAAAAATATTGAGCGATTTTGGCTCCCTAAATATAGTGAGTCTAGTAGCAATCCCAGAAATAGAGAGGCATATTGCAAGGCTCTTACTCGATATTTTAGGGAGGAGTGTTAATTTATATATAATTTACTTATGATCTTAGGGTGTTTTTGGGAGGCAATGGTGAGGCTCTTAGAAGGTGTTTTTCAAAAGAATGCTCAATTGTATATAATTTACTTAAGGCTGTCTAGTGGGTGTTTAAAAAAATTTTGAGCGATTTTGGCTCCCTAAATATAGGGAGTCTAGTAGTAATCCCAAAAATAGAAAGCCATATTGCGAGGCTCTTAGAGTGTGTTTTAAGTATGAGTGCTTGATTAATATATAATTTACTAATGATTTTAGGGTGTTTTTGTGAGGCAATGGCGAGGCGTTTAGAGAGTGTTTTTGGGATGAATGCTTGATTGTATATAATTTATATAAGGTTATCGGGTAGGGGTTCAAAAAAAATATGGAGCAATTTTAACTCCCTAAATATAGGAAGTCTGTAGTAATACCAAAAATAGAGAGCATATTACGAGTCTGTTAGAGGGTGTTTTTAGAAAGAGTGCTCGATTGTATATAATTTACTTAATATTGTCGGGTGGGGGTTGAAAACAAATATGGAGTGGTTTTGGGTCCCTAAATATAGGGAGTCTAGTAGCAATCCCAAAAATAGAGAGGCATATTGCGAGGCTATTAGAGTGTGTTTTAGGGAGGAGTGCTTTATTTATATATAATTTACTTATGATATTAGGGTATTTTTGGGAGGCAATGGAGAGGCTCTTAGAGGTGGTTTTTGAGAGGAATGCTCGATTATATATAATTTACTTAAGTTTATCGGATGGGGGTTCAAAAAAAATATTAAGCGATTTTGGCTCTCTAAAATAGAGAGTCAGTAGCAATCCCAAAAATAGAGTGCATATTGCGAGGCTCTTAGAGGGTGTTTTAGGAAAGAGTGCTCGATTGTATATAATTTGCTTAAGGTTGTTGGGTGGGAGTTCAAAAAATATATGGTGCGGTTTTGGCTTTCTAAATATAGGGAGTCTAGTAGCAATCCTAAAAATATATAGGCATATTGCGAGGCTCTTTGAGGGTGCTTTAGAGTTGAGTGCTTGATTTATATATAATTTAATTATGATTTTAGAGTGTTTTTGGGAGGCAATGGCAAGGCTCATAGAGGGTGTTTTCTGGAGGAATATTCGATTGTATATAATTTACTTAAGGTTATCGTGTGGAGGTTCAAAAAAAATATGAAGCGATTTTGGCTCTCAAAATATAGAGAGTCTAGTAACAATCCCAAAAATAGATAGCATATTATGAGGCTCTTAGAGGGTATTTTAGGGAAGATTGCTTGGTTGTATATAATTTACTTAAGGTTGTTGGGTTGAGGTTTAAAAAAAATATGGAACGGTTTTGGCTCCCAAATATAGGGAGTCTAGTAGCTATCCCAAAAATAGAGATGTATATAGCGAGGTTCTTAGTGGGTGTTTTAAAGTGGAGTGGTTGATTTATATATAATTTACTTATAATATTAGGGTACTTTTTAGAGGCAATGGTGAGGCTCTTAGAGGGTATTTTTTGGAGGAACGATCGATTGTATATAATTTACTTAAGGTTGTCGGGTGGGGGTTCAAAAAATATATGGATTATTTTTGGCTTCATAAATATAAGGAGTCTAGTAGAAATCCCAAAAATAAAGCGGCATATCGTGAGGCTCTTAAAGGATTTTATAGGGAGGGGTATTTGATTTATATATAATTTACTTATGATTTTTGGGTGTTTTTAGAAGGCAATGGCGAGGCTCTCAGAGGGTTTTTTATAGATGAATGCTTGATTGTATATAATTTACTTAAGTTTGTCGGTTGGGCGTTCAAAAAAAATATAAAGCAGTTTTGGCACCATAATTATAGGGAGTCTAGTAGTAATCCCAAAAATAGAGTATATATTGCAAGTCTCTTAGAAGGTGTTTTAGGAAGGAGTGCTCGATTATATATAATTTACTTAAGGTTATTGGGTAGGGGTTCAAAAAAAATATGGATCAATTTTGTCTTCCTAAATATAGGGAGTCTAGTAGCAATCCTAAAAAAATATAGGCATATTATGAGGCTCTTATAGGATGTTTTAGGATGAGTGCTTGATTTATGTATAATTTAGTTATGCTTTTAGGGTGTTTTTCAGAGGCAATGGTGAGACACTTAGAGGGTATTTTCAGGAGGAATGCTCAATTGTATATAATTTACTTAAGGTTATCAGGTTGGGGTTCAAAAAAAATATAGAGCAGTTTTGGCTCCCTAAATATAGTGAGTCTAGTAGCAATCCCAAAAATAAAGAGCATACTGTGAGGCTCTTAGAGGGTGTTTAATAGGGGAGTTCTCGATTACATATAATTTACTTAAAGTTGTCAAGTGGGGGTTCAAAAAAATATGGAACGGTTGTGGCTCCCTAAATATAGGGAATGTAGTAGTAATCGCAAAAATAGATATGCATATTGCAAGGCTCCTAGAGGGTGTTTTAGGGAGGAGTGCTTGCTTTATATATAATTTACTTATGATTTTAGGGTATTTTCGGGAGGCAATGGCGAGACTCATTGAGGGTGTTTTTGGGAGGATTGTTCGATTGTATATAATTTACTTAATATTGTCAGGTGGGGGTTCAACAAAAATATGGAGCAGTTTTGGCTCCTTAAATATATGGAGTCTAGTAGAAATCCTAAAAATAGATAAGCATATTGTGAGGCTCTTAGAGCATTTTTTTGGGAGGAGTTCTTGATTTATATATAATTTACTTATGATTTTAGGGTATTTTTAGGAGGTAATGACGAGTCTCTTAGATGGTATTTTTGGGATGAATGTTTGATTGTATATAATTTACTTAAGGTTATCAGGTGGGGGTTCAAAAAAAATATACAGCAGTTTTGGCTCCCTAAATATAGGGTGTCTAATAGCAATCCAAAAACTAGAGACATATTGCGAGTCTCTTAGTGGGTATTTTAGGGAGAAGTGCATGATTTATATATAATTTACTTATGATTTTTGGAGGATTTCTCGATTGTATATAATTTACTTAAGGTTGTCGGGTCGGGGTTCAAAAAAAATATAGAGCAATTTTGGCTCCCTAAATATAGGGAGTCTAGTAGCAATCCCAAAAATAGAGTGCATATTGCGAGGCTCTTAGAGGATGTTTTCGAAAAGAGTACTTGATTATATATAATTTACTTAAGGTTGTCGGGTGGGGGTTAAAAAAAATATGGAACGGTTTTGGCTCCCTAAATATAGGGAGTCTAGTAGAAATCCCAAAAATATATAGGCATATTACGAGGCTCTTAGAGGGTGTTTTAGGGATGAGTGCTTGATTTATATATAATTTACTTATAATATTATGGTGTTTTTTGGAGGCAATGGTGAGGCTTTTAGAGAGTGTTTTTGGGAGGAATGCTCGATTGTATATAATTTACTTAAGGTTGTCAGGTGGGGGTTCAAAAAAAATATTAAGTGGTTTTGGCTCCCTAAATATAGAGAATCTAGTAGTAATCCCAAAAATAGAGAATATTACGAGGCTCTAAGAGGATGTTTTATGGAGGTGTGCTCAATTATATATAATTTACTTAAGGCTGTCGGGTTGGGATTCAAATATGTAGCTATTTTGTCTCCCTAAATATAGAGAATTTAGTAGCAATCCCAAAAATAGAGAGGCATATCGCAAGGCTCTTAAAGGGTGTTTTAGAGAGTGCTTGATTTATATATAATTTACCTATAATTTTAGGTTGTTTTTGGGAGGCAATGGCGAAGATTTTAGAGGATATTTTTGGGAGAAATGCTCGATTGTGTATAATTTAAATAAGTTTGTCGGGTGGGGGTTCAAAAAAAATATCATGAGGTTTTGGCTCCCTAAATATTAGGAGTCTAGTAGCAATCCAAAAAATAGAGATCATATTACGAGGATCTTAGAGAGTATTTTATAGAGGAGTGCTTGATTGTATAAAATTTGCTTAAGGTTGTCGGGTCGGGGTTCAAAAAAAATAAAGAGCAGTTTTGGCCGCCTAAATATAGGGATTCTAGTAGCAATCCCAAAAATAGAGTGGCATATTGCGAGACTCATAAATAGTGTTTTAGGGAGGAGTGCTATATTTATATATAATTTACTTATGATTTAAGGGTAATTTTAGGAGGCAATGGCGAGGCTCTTAGAGTGTGTTTTTGGAAGGAATGCTCGATTGTATAAAATTTACTTAAGGTTATCGAGTGGAGGTTCAAAAAAAATATGGAGCGGTTTTGGCTTCCTAAATATAGGTAGTCTAGTAGCAATCCTAAAAATAGAGTCATATTGCGAGGCTCTTAGTGGGTGTTTTATAGAGGATTGCTTGATTTATATATAATTTTCTTATGATTTTAAGGTATTTTTGGGAGGCAATGGCGAGGCTCTTAGAGAGTGTTTTTGGCAGGAATACTCAATTGTATAAAATTTACTTAAGATTGTCGGGTGGAGGTTTAAAAAAAATTTATACGATTTTGGCTCCCTAAATATAGGGAGTCTAGTAGCAATCCCAAAAATAGAAAGGCATATAGCGATGCTCTTAGAGGTTGTTTTAAGGTGGAGGGATTGATTTATATATAATTTACTTATAATTTTAGGGTGTTTTTGGATAGCAATGGCGAGGCTCTTAGAGGGTGTTTTTAGGAAGAATGCTTAATTGTCTAAAATTTACATAAAGTTATCGTGTGAGGGTTCAAAAATAATATAGAGCAGTTTTGGCTTCCTAAATATAGGGAGTTTAGTAACAATCCCAAAAATAAAGTGCATATTGCCAGGCTCTTAGAGGGTGTTTTAGGGAGGAGTGCTTGATTATATATAATTTACTTAAGGTTGTCGGTAGGGGGTTCAAAAAAAAATTTAAGCGGTTTTGACTCCCTATATATAGGGAGTCTAATAGCAATCCCAAAAATAGATAGGCATATTGCAAGGCTCTTAGAGGGTGTTTTTAGAAGGATTGCTTGATTTATATATAATTTACTTATGATTTTAGGGTATTTTTGGGAGGCAATGAAGAGGCTCTTAGAGGGTGTTTTTGGGAGGAATGCTCGATTGTATATAATTTACTTAAGGTTATCGGATGAGGGTTCAAAAAGAATATAGTGTAGTTTTGGCTGCCTAAATATAGGGAGTAGTAGCAATCCCAAAAATAGAGTGCATATTATGAGGCTCTTAGATGGTGTTTTAAGAAGGAGTGCACGATTGTATATAATTTACTTAAGGTTGTCGGGTGGGGGTCAAAAAAAATATGGAGCAGTTTTGGCTCCCTGAATATAGGGATTCTAGTAGCAATCCCAAAAATATATAGGCATATTGCGAGGTTCTTAGAGGGTATTTTAAATATGAGTTCTTGATTTATATATAATTTACTTATGATTTTAGGGTATTTTTAGAAGGCAATAGTGAAACATTTAGAGGGTATTTTTGGGAGGAATGCTCGATTGTATATAATTTAGTTAAGGTTGTATGGTAGGAGTTCAAAAAAAATATAGAGTGGTTTTGCCTCCCTAAATATAGAAAGTCTAGAAGCAATCCCAAAAATAGAAAGCATATTACGAAGCTCTTAGAGGATATTTTAGGGAGGAATGCTCGATTGTATGTAATTTACTTAAGGTTGTCGGGTGGGAATTCAAAAAAAATATGGAGCAGTATTGGCTCTCTAAATATAGGGAGTCTAATAGCATTCTCAAAAATAGAGAGGCATATTGCGAGGCTCTTATAGGGTATTTCAGGGAGGAGTGCTTGATTTATATATAATTTACTTATGATTTTAGGTTATTTTTGGGAGGCAATGGAGATACTCTTAGAGGATGTTTTTAAAAGGAATGCTCGATTATATATAATTTACTTAAGGTTGTCGGGTGGGGGTTCAGAAAAATATAGAACAGTTTTAGCCCCTAAATATAGGGAGTCTAGTAGCAATCCCTAAAATATAGTGCATATTTCGATGCTCTTAGAGGGTGTTTTAGAAAGGAGTGCTCGATTGTATATAATTTACTTCAGGTTGTCGTGTAGGGATTCAAAAAAAATATAGAGAGGTTTTTGCTCCCTATATATAGGGAGTCTAGTCGCAATCCCAAAAATATATATGCATATTGCGAGACTCTTAGAGGGTGTTTTAGGGATGAGTGCTTGATTTATATATAATTTACTTATAATTTTAGGGTGTTTTTGGGAGGCAAAGGCGAGGCACTTAGAGGGTATTTTAGAAATGAATACTCGATTATATATAATTTACTTAAGGTTGTCGGATACGGGTTCAAAAAAAATATGGAGTTGTTTTATCCCCTAAATATAGAGAGTCTAGTAGCAATCCCAAAAATAGAGAGCATATACGAGGCTCTTAGATGGTGTTTTAGGGAGGAGTACTCAATTGTGTATAATTTACTTAAGGTTGTCGGGTAGGGGTTCAAAAAAAATACGAATCGGTTTTGGGTCCCTAAATATAAGGAGTCTAGTAGCAATCCCATAAATAGATAGTCATATTGTGAGACTCGTAGAGGGTGTTTTAGGAAGGAGTGCTTAGTTTATATATAATTTGCTTATGATTTTAGGGTGTTTTTAGGATGCAATAGAGAGGCTCTTAGAGGGTGTTTTTGGAAGGAATACTATATTGTATATAATTTACTTTAAGGTTGTCGGGTGGGGGTTCAGAAAAAATATAGAGCGGTATTGGCTACCTAAATATAGAGAGTCTAGTAGCAATCCCAAAAATAGAGAGCATATTACAAGGCACTTAGATAGTGTTTTAGGGAAGAGTGCTCGATTGTATATAATGTATTTAAGGTTGTTGGGTGGGGGTTTAAAAAAAATAGAGAACGGTTTTGACTCCCTAAATATTGGGAGTCTAGTAGCTATCCAAAAAATAAAGAGGCGTATTGCGAGGTTCTTAGAGTGTGTTTTGAGAGGAGTGTTTGACATATATATAATTTACGTATGATTTTAGGATATTTTTTGAAAGCAATGGCGAGGCTCTAAGGGGGTGTTTTTCGGAGAAAAGCTCGATTGTATATAATTTATTTAAGGTTGTTGGGTTGGGATTAAAAAAAATATGGAGAGGTTTTAGCTCTCTAAATTTTGGGAGTCTAGTAGCAATCCTAAAAATAGAGAGACATATTTCGAGTCTCTTAGAGCGTGCTTTAGGGATATATATATATATATATATATATATATATATATATATATATATATATATATATATATATATATATATATATATATATATATATATATATATATATATATATATATATATATATAGGGTCAGGTTCAATGGACACTGTTTTTGCACTTAAATTTTTATACCGATTTTCAAATCAACTAGATAGAGGTTTTAGAATTTTTTGATTTTTTGTGAGCATACTCACCTTGACTTAGATAGCACGTCCACAAAAAATCAGCACATTCTAAAGCCTCCAAGTACATCAAAACTAAAAGGCTTTATCAACCGTCCATTTTAATCATTAATTTGAAGAGCATATTTAATAAGTCTAGAGGGTTTAAAATGTGCTGATTTTTTGTAGATGTGTTATCTAAGACAAGATAATTATGCTCACAAAAAATCAAAAAAATCTAAAGCCTCTATCTAATGGTTTGAAAATCGGTGTAAAAAATTGAGTGCAAAAACAGTGTCCATTGAACCTGACCCATATATATATATATATATATATATATATATATATATATATATATATATTACTTATGATTTTAGGGTGTTTATAGGAGGCAATCACTACACCAAAATTAGGATTTAGTAACACAGCCAACTGTTATAAATATGTTTAGTAACACAAAAAAATCGTTAGAAATATGGCATTACAGATATTTGTAACACTTTTTATAACAACCATTACTAATTGACCGTTACGAATTGTCTGTTTTGGTGTAGTGAATGGCGAGGCTCTTAGAGGGTATTTTTGGAAAAAATGCTCGACTATACATAATTTATATAAGGTTGTCGAGTGGGGGTTTAAAAAAAATATATAGTGGTTTTGGCTCCCTAAATATAGAGAGTCTAGTAGAAATCCTAAAAATAGAGAGCATATTACGAGGCTCTTAGAGGGTATTTTAGGGAGGAGTGCTCGATTATATATAATTTACTTAAGGTTATCGAGTGGGGATTCAAAAAAAATTTAGAGCGGTTTTGGCTCCCTAAGTATAGGGAGTCTAGTAGCAATCCTAAAAATATAGAGGCATATTGCGAGACTTTTAGATGGTATTTTAGAAAGGATTGCTTGATTTATATATTATTTAATTATGATTTTAGGGTATTTTTGGGAGGAAATGAAGAGGCTCTTTGTGGGTATTTTTGGGAGGAATGCTTGATTGTATATAATTTACTTAAGGTTGTCGAGTGGGGGTTCAAAAAAAATATAGAGCGGTTTTGCCACCCTAGATATACGGTATCTAGTAGCAATCCCAAAAATAGAGTACAAATTACAAGGCTCTTAGAGAGTGTTTTAGGAAAGAGTACTCGATTATATATAATTTATTTAAGGTTGTCAGGTGGGGGTTCAAAAAAATATTGAGCGGTTTTGGCTCCCTAAATATAGGGAGTCTAGTAGCAATACCAAAAATATATAGGCATATTGTGAGGCTCTTAGCGTGTGTTTAAGGGATAAGTGCTTGATTTATATATAATTTACTTATGATTTTAGGGTGTTTTTGGGAGGAAATGGCAAGACTCTTAGAGGGTGTTCTTGGAAGGAATGCTCAATTGTACATAATTTACTTAAGGTTATCGAGTGAGGTTTCAAAAAAAATATGGTGCGGTTTTGGCTCCCTAAATATAGAGAGTCTAGTAGCAATCCTAAAAATATAGAGCATATTACGAGGCCCTTAGAGGGTATTTTATGGAGGAGTGCTCGATTGTATATAATTTACTTAAGGTTATCGGGAGGGGATTCAAAAAATATATGGAACAGTTTTGGCACCCTAAATATAGGGAGACTAGTAGCTATCCTAAAAATAGAGAGGCATATTATGAAGCTCTTAGAGGGTGTTTTAGAGAGGAGTGCTTGATTTTAATATAATTTACTTATGATTTTAGGGTATTTTTTGAATACAATGGGGAGGCTCTTAGAGGGTATTTTTAAGAGAAATGCTCGATTATATATAATTTAATTAAGGTTATTGGGTGGGGGTTCAAAAAAAATATAAAGCGATTTGGGCTTTCTAAATATAGGGAGTCTAGTAGCAATCCCAAAAATAGAAAGGCATATTGTGAGGCTTTTAAAGAGTGTTTTAGGGAGTGGTGCTTGATTTATATATAATTTACTTATGATTTTAGGGTATTTTATGGAGGCAATAGCAAGGTTCTTAGAGGGTGTTTTATGGATGAATGCTTGATTGTATATAATTTACTTAAGGTTGTCGGATGGGGGTTCAAAAAAAATATGGAGCAGTTTTGGCACCCTAAATATAGGGAGTCTATCAATCCCAAAAAAAAAGAGCATATTACGAAGCTCTTAGAGGGTATTTTAGAAAGTCGTGCTCGATTATATATAATTTACTAAAGGTTATCGGGTAGGGGTTCAAAAAAAATATGGATCGGTTTTGGGTCCCTAAACATAGGGAGTCTAGTAGCAATCCCAAAAATAAAAAAGAATATTTTGAGGCTCTTAGAGGGTATTTTAGGAAGGAGTATATGATTTATATTTAATTTACTGATGATTTTAGGGTATTTTTAGGAGGTAATGGAGAGGCTCTTAGAGGGTGTTTTTGGGAGGAATGCTCGATTGTATATAATTTACTTAAGGTTGTCGGGTGGGTGTTCAAAAAAAACATGGAGCGGTTTTGGCTCCCTAAATATAGGGAGTCCAGTAGAAATCCTAAAAATAAAGAGCATATTACGAGGCTCTTAGAGGGTGTTTAAGGGAGGAGTGCTCGATTGTGTATAATTTATATAAGGTTGTCGGGTGGAATTTCAAAAAAAATATAAAGCGATTTTGGCTCCCTAAATATAGAAAGTCTAGTAGCAATCTTAAAAATATATAGGTATATTGTGAGGCCCTTAGAGTGTGTTTAAGGGATGAGGGCTTGATTTATATATAATTTACTTATAATTTTAGGGTGTTTTTAGGAGGAAATAGCGAGGCTCGTAGAGGGTGTTTTTAGGAGGAATACTCGATTGTATATAATTTACTTAAGGTTATCGGGTGGGGGTTCAAAAAAAATATAGAGCAGTATTAGCTCCCTAAATATAGAGAGTCTAATAGCAATCCCAAAAATAGAGAGAATATTACGAGGCTCTTAGATAGTGTTTTAGGGAAGAGTGCTCGATTATATATAATTTACTTAAGGTTGTCGGGTGAGGGTTCAAAAAAAATAGAGAACGGTTTTGACTCCCTAAATATTGGGAGTCTAGTAGCTTTCCTAAAAATAAAGAGGCGTATGGCGAGGCTCTTAGATGGTGTTTTATGGAGGAGTGCTTGATTTATATATAATTTACTTATGATTTTAGGATATTTTTTGGAAGTAATGGCAAGGCTCTAAGAGGGTGGTTTTGGGAGGAAAGCTCGATTGTATATAATTTATTTAAGGTTGTCGGGTTGGGGTTAAAAAACATATAGAGCTATTTTGGCTCTCTAAATATAGGGAGTCAAGTAGCAATCCCAAAAATAGAGCGATATATTTCGAATCTCTTAGAGGGTGCTTTAGAGAGGGGTGCTTGATATATATAAAATTTACTTATTATTTTAGGGTGTTTTTTAGAGGCAATGATGAGGCTCTTAGAGGGTGTTTTTGGGAAGAATGCTCGACTATACATAATTTATATCAGGCTATCGGGTGGAGGTTTAAAAAAAATATATAGTGGTTTTGGCTCCCTAAATATAGAGAGTCTAGTAGCAATCCTAAAAATAGAGAGCATATTACAAGGCTCTTAGAGGATATTTTAGGGAGGAGTGCTCGATTATATATAATTTACTTAAGGTTATCGGGTGGGGGTTCAAAAAAAATATGGCACGATTTTGGCTCCCTAAGTATTGGGGGTTTAGTAGCAATCCTAAAAATATAAAGGCATATTGCGAGACTTTTAGAGGGTGTTTTAGGAAGGAGTGCTTGATTTAGATATAATTTAATTATGATTTTAGGGTGTTTTTGGAAGGTAATAGAGAGGCTCTTCAAGGGTTTTTTTAGGAGGAATGATCGATTATATATAATTTACTTAAGGTTATCGAGTGGGGGTTCAAAAAAAATATAGTACGGTTTTGCCACCCTAAATATTGGGTATCTAGTAGGAATCCCAAAAATAGAGTACAAATTACGAGGCTCTTAGAGGGTGTTTTAGGAAGGAGTACACAATTGTATATAATTTATTTAAGGTTGTCGGGTGGGGGTTCAAAAAAAATATTAAGCGGTTTTGGCTTCCTAAATATAGGGAGTCTATTAGCAATACCAAAATTATATAGGCATATTATGAGGCTCTTAGAGCATGTTTAAGGGATGAATGCTTGATTTATATATAATTTACATATGATTTTAGGGTATTTTTGGGAGGAAATGGCAAGACTCTTTGAGGGTGTTTTTGGGAGGAATGCTCGATTGTACATAATTTACTTAAGTTGTTGGGTGGGAGTTCAAAAAAAATATGAAGCAGTTTTGGCTCCCTAAAAATAGAGAGCCTAGTAGTAATCCCAAAAATATAGAGCATATTACGAGGCCCTTAGAGGGTGTTTTATGAAGGAGTGTTCGATTGTATATAATTTACTTAAGGTTATCGGGAGGGGATTCAAAAAAAATATGGAATAGTTTTGGCTCCATAAATATAGGGAGTCTAATAGCTATCCCAAAAATAGAGAGGCATTTACGAGGCTCTTAGAGGGTATTTTCGGAAGAAGTGCTTGATTTTTATATAATTTACTTATGATTTTAGGGTATTTTTTGAATGCAATGGCGAGGCTCTTAGAGGGTGTTTTTAGGAGGAATGCTCGATTGTATATAATTTACTTAAGGTTGTCAGATGGGGGTTTAATAAAAATATGGAGCAGTTTTGGCACCCTAAATATAAGGAGTCTAGTAGCAATCTCAAAAAAAGCTAGCATATTGCAAGGCACTTAGATGGTGTTTTAGGATGGAGTGCTCGATTGTATATAATTTACTTAAGGTTGTCGGGTAGGGGTTTAAAAAAAATATGAATCAGTTTTGGGTCACTAAATATAGAGAGTCTAGTAACAATCCCAAAAATAAAAAGGAATATTGCAAGGCTCTTAGAGGGTATATTAGGAAGGAGAGCATGATTTATATATAAATTACTCATGATTTTAGGGTATTTTTGGGAGGTAATGGAGAGGCTCTTAGAGGATGTTTTTATGAGGAATGCTCGATTGTATATAATTTACTTAAGATTGTCGCGTGGGGGTTCAAAAAAAAAATAGAGCGGTTTTAGCTCCCAAAATATAGGGAGTCTAGTAGAAATCCCAAAAATAAAGAGCATATTATGAGGCTCTTAGAGGGTGTTTAAGGGAGGAGTACTCGATTGTGTATAATTTACTTAAGGTTGTCCGGTGGAGTTTCAAAAAAAATATGAAGCGATTTTGGCTCCCTAAATAAAGGGAGTCTAGTAGCAATCTCAAAAATATATAGGCATATTGCGAGGCTCTTAGAAGGTGTTTTAGGGATGTGTGCTTGATTTATATATAATTTACTTATGATTTTAGGGTATTTTTAGGAGACAATGGTGAGGCTCTTAGAGGGTGTTTTTGGAAGGAATGCTTGATTGGATATAATTTACTTAGGTTATCGGGTTGGGGTTCAAAAAAAATATGGAGTGGCTTTGGCTCCCTAAATATAGAGAGTCTAGTAGCAATCCCAAAAATAGATTGCATATTATGAGGCTCTTAGAGGGTGTTTTAGGGAGAAGTGCTCGATTATATATATTTTACTTAAGGTTGTCAAATGGGGGTTCATAAAAAATATGGAGTGGTTTTGGCTCCCTAAATATAGGGAGTCTAGTAGCAATCTCAAAAATATATATGTATATTACGCGGCTCTTAGAGGGTTTTTTAGGGATGTGTTCTGATTTATATATAATTTACTTATAATTTTAGGGTATTTTTAGGAGATAATGGCGAGGCTCTTAGAGGGTATTTTTGGGAGGAATGCTTGATTGGATATAATTTATTTAATGTTATCGGGTTTGGATTCAAAAAAAAATATGGAGTAGTTTTGGCTCCCTAAATATAGAGAGTCTAGTAGCAATCCCAAAATTAGAGAGCATATTACGAGGCACTTAGAGGGTTGTTTAGGGAGGAGTGCTCGATTATATATAATTTACTATGGTTATTGGGTGGGGGTTCAAAAAAAATGGAACGGTTTTGGCTCCCTAAATATAGGGAGTCTAGTAGCTATCCTAAAAATAGAGAGGCATATTGCGAGTCTCTTAGAGGGTGTTTTTAGGAGGAATGCTCGATTATATATAATTTACTTAGGGTTATCGGGTATGGGTTCAAAAAAAATATAAAGAATTTTTGGCTCCCTAAGTATAGGGAGTCTAGTAGCAATTCTAAAAAATAAAAAGGCATATTGCAGGGTTTTTAGATGGTGTTTTAGGGAGGGGTGCTTAATTTATATATAATTTACTTATGATTTTTGGGTGGTTTTAGGAGGTAATGGCGTGGCTCTTAGAGGGTGTTTTATGGATAAATACTTGATTTTATATAATTTACTTAAGTTTGTCTAGTGGGGGTTCAAAAAAAATATAGGGTGATTTTGGTACCCTAAATATAGGGAGTCTAGTAGCAATCCCAAAAATAGAGTGTATATTGTGAGCTCTTAGAGGGTATTTTAGGAAGAAGAGCTCGATTATATATAATTTACTTAAGATTGTCAGGTGGGAGTTTAAAAAAAATATGGAGCAGTTTTGGCTCCCTAAATATAAGAAGTCCAGTAGCAATCTTAAAAATAAAGAGCATATTACAAGACTCTTAGAGCATGTTTAAGGGAGGAGTGCTAGATTTTATAAAATTTACTTAAGGTTGTTGGGTGGAGGTTCAAAAAATAAGGAACAGTTTTGGCTCCCTAAATATAGGGAGTCTAGTAGTAATCCCCAAAATATAGAGGCATATTGCGAGGCTCTTAGAGGGTGTTTTAGGAAGGTATGCTTGATTTATATATAATTTATTTATGATTTTAGGATGCTTTTGGGAGGCAATGGCGAGGCTCATAGAACATGTTTTTAGGAGGAATACTCGATTGTATGTAATTTACTAAAGGTTATCGGGTGGGGGTTCAAAAAAATATGGAGCGGTTTTAGCTCCCGAAATATAGGGAGTCTAGTAGCAATCCCAAAAATAGAGAGGCTTATTGCGAGGCTTTTAGAGGGTGTTTTTGGAAGGAGTGCTTGATTTATATATAATTTACTTATGATTTTAGAGTGTTTTTTGAAGGCAATGGCCAGGCACTTAGAGTGTATTTTTGGGATGAATATTTGATTGTATATAATTTACTTAAGGTTATCGGGTGGGGGTTCAAAAAAATATGGAGTGGTTGTGGATCATTAAATATAGAGAGTCTTGTAGCAATCTGAAAAATAGAGAGTATATTACGAGGCTCTTAGAAGGTGTTTTAGGGATAAGTGCTCGATTATATATAATTTACTTAAGGTTGTCGGGTGGGGATTCAAAAAAAATATAGAGCGGTTTTGGGTCCCTAAATATAGGGAGTCTAGTAGCAATCCTAAAAATAGAAAGGCATATTGCGAGGCTCATAGAGGGTGGTTAAGGGAGGTGTACTTGATTTTTATAAAATTTACTTATGATTTTAGGATATTTTTAGGAGGCAATAGAGAGGCTCTTAGAGGGTATTTTTGGGTGGAATGCTAGATTATTTATAATTTACTTAAGGTTATTGGATGGGGGTTCAAAAAAAATATACAGCAGTTTTGTCTCCCTAAATATAGGGAGTATAGTAGCAATCTCAAAAATAGAATGCATATTGAGAGGTTCTTAGAGGGTGTTTTAGGATGGAGTACTCAATTATATATAATTTACTTAAGGTTATCGGGTAGGGATTCAAAAAAAATCTAGGGCGGTTTTTGCTCCCTAAATATAGGGAGTCTAGTAGCAATCCAAAAAATATATAGGCATATTACTAGGCTCCTCGAGGGTGTTTTTGGGATGAGTGCTTGATTTATATATAATCTATATATAATTTTATGGTGTTTTTGGGAGGCAATGGCGAGGCTCTTAGAGGGTATTTTTGAGAGTAATACTCGATTATATATAATTTACTTAAGGTTGTCGGATGGGGGTTCAAAAAAAATATAGAACAGTTTTGGGTCCCTAAATATAGAGAGTCTAGTAGCAATCTCAAAAATAGATAACATATTACGAGGCTCTTAGAGGGTATTTTAGGGAGGAGTGCTCGATTGTATATAATTTACTTTAGGTTGTCAGATGGGGGTTTAAAAAAAATAAAGAACGGTTTTGGCTCCCTAAATATAGGGAGTCTAGTATCTATCTTAAAAATATAGAGGTGTATTAAGTGGATCTTAGAGGGTACTTTAAGGAGGAGTGCTTGATTATTATATAATTTATTTATGATTTTAGGGTATTTTTTGGAGGCAATGGTGAGGCTCTTAGAGGGTGTTTTTAGGAGGAATGCTCGATTATACATAATTTACATTAGGTCGTCGGGTGGGGGTTCAAAAAAAATATGGAGCTTTTTTGGCTCCCGAAATATAGGGAGTCTTGTAGCAATCCCAAAAATAGAAAGGCATATTGCAAGGCTCTTAGAGGGTGCTTTAGGGGGGGGGCGCTTGATTTATATATAATTTACTTATGATTTTAGGGTATTTTAAGGAGGCAATGGCAAGGCTCTTAGAGGGTGTTTAATGGATGAATGATTGATTATATATAATTTACTTAAGGTTGTCGGGTAGGGATTCAAAAAAAATATGGAGTGGTTTTTGCTCCTTAAATATAGGGAGTCTAGTAGCAATCCCAAAAATAGAGAGCATATTGCGAGGCTCTTAGAGGGTGTTTTAGGAAGGAGTTCTCGATTGTATATAATTTACTTAAGGTTGTCGAGTCGGGGTTCAAAAAAATATGGAGCGATTTTGGGTCCCTAAATATTGGGAGTCTAATAGCAATCCCAAAAATAGAGAGGCATATTATGAGGCACTTAAAAGGTGTTTTAGGGGGGAGTGCTTGATTTATATATTATTTACTTATAATTTTATGGTGTTTTTAGGAGGCATTGGTGAGGCTCTTAGATGGTGTTTTTAGGAGGATTGCTTGATTGTATATAATTTACTTAAGGTTGTCGGGTGGGGGTTCAAAAAAATTATAGAACGGTTTTGGTTCCCTAACTATAAGGAGTATAGTAGCAATCCTAAAAATAGAGTGCATATTACGAGACTCAAAGAGGGTGATTTAGGAAGGAGTGCTCGATTGTATATAATTTACTTAAGGTTGTCAGGTGGAGGATAAAAATAATAATAAAGCGGTGTTGGCTCCCTAAAAATAGGGAGTCTAGAAGCAATCCTAAAAATATATTAGCCTATTACGCGGCTTTTATAGGGTATTTTAGAGATATATGCTTGATTTATATATAATTTACTTACGATTTTAGGGTATTTTTGGGAGGCAATGGCAAGGCTCTTAGAGGGTGTTTTTGGAAGAAATGCTCGATTGTATATAATTTACTTAAGATTGTCGGGTGGGGGTTTAAAAAAAATATAAAACGGTTTTAGCTCCCTAAATATAGAGAGTCTAGTAGCAATCCGAAAAATAGAGAGGCATATTGCAAGGCTCTAAGAGGGTATTTTAGGGAGGGGTGCTTGATTTATATATAATTTATTTATGATTTAAGGGTATTTTTAGAAAGCAATGGTATGGCACTTAGAGGGTATTTTTGGGAGGAATGCTCAATTGTATATAATTTACTTAAGGTTGACGGGTGGGGGTTTAAAAAAAATATAGAGCAGTTTTGGCTCCCTAAATATAGGGAGTCTAGTAGCAATCCCAAAAATATTAAGGCATATTGCGAGGCTCTTAGAACGTGTTTTAGGGAGGGGTGCTTGATTTATATATAATTTACTTATGATTTTAGGGTATTTTTAGGAGGCAATGCCGAGGCTCTTAGAGGGTCTTTTATGGATGAATGCTTGGTTGTATATAATTTAGTTAAGGTTATCGAGTGGGGGTTCAAAAAATATATAAAGCAATTTTGGCAACCTAAATATAGGGAGCCTAGTACCAATCCCAAAAAAAGAGTGCATATTGCGAGGCTCTTAGAGGGTGTTTTAGGAAGAAATGCTCGATTGTATATAATTTACTTAAGGTTGTTAGGTGGGGGTTCAAAAAAATATGGAGCGGTTTTGGCTCCCTAAATATAGGCAGTGTTGTAGCAATCAAAAATATAAAAAGCATATTGCGAAACTCTTAGAGGGTGTTTAAGAGAGGAATGCTCGACTGTGTATAATTTACTTAAGGTTATCGGGTGGGGGTTCAAAAAAATATAGAGCAGTTTTGGCTCCCTAAATATACAGAGTCTAGTAGGAATCCCAAAAATAGAGAAGCATATTACGAGGCTCTTAGAGGGTGTCTTAGGGAGGAGTGCTTGATTTATATATAATTTACCTATGATTTTTGGGTATTTTTTGGAGGCAATGACGAGGCTCTTAAAGGGTGTTTTTGGGAGGAATGCTCGATTGTATATAATTTTCTTAAGGTTCTCGGGTGGGGGTTCAAAAATATTATGGAGCGGTTTTGGCTCCCTAAATATAGGGAGTCTAGAAGCAATCCCAGAAATAGATAGGCTTATTGTAAGGCTCTTAAAGGATGTTTTTGGAAGGAGTGCTTGATTTATATATAATTTACTTATAATTTTAGGGTATTTTTGGGAGGCAATGGCGAGGCTCTTAGAGGGTGTTTTTGGGATGAATGCATGATTTTATATAATTTACTTAAGGTTGTCGGGTGGCGGTTCAAAAAAAATATGATGCGGTTTTGGCTTCCTAAACATAAGGAGTCTAGTAGCAATCTAAAAAATAGAGAGCATATTGCAAGGCTCTTAGAGGGTATTTTAGGGAGGAGTGCTCGATTGTATATAATTTAATTAAGGTTGTCGAGTGGGGGTTCAAAAAAATATGGAGCGGTTTTGGCTCCCTAAATATAGGGAGTCTAGTAGCAATCCCATAAATAGATAGGCATATTACGAGACTCTTAGAGGATGTTTTAGGGAAGAGTGCATGATTTATTTATAATTTACTTTTGACTTTAGGGTATTTTTAGAAGGCAATGGTGAGGCTCTTATAGGATGTTTTTGGGAGAAATGCTCGATTATATATAATTTATTTAAGGTTATCGGGTGTGGGTTCAAAAAAAATATAGAGCGATTTTGGTTCCCTAAATATAGAGAGTCTAGTAGCAATCCAAAAAATAAAGAGCATATTACGAGGCTCTTACAGGGTTTTTTAGGGAGGAGTGCTCGATTGTATATGATTTACTTAAGGTTGTCGGGTGGGGATTCAAAAAAAATATAGAGCAAGTTTGGCTACCTAAATATAAGGAGTCTAGTAGCAATACCTGAAATAGAAAGGCATATTGCGAGACACTTAGAGGGTGTTTTAGGGAGGCATGCTTGATTTATATATAATTTACTAATGATTTTAAGGTATTTTTTGGAGGCAATGGAGAGGCACTTATAGGGTGTTTTTGGGAGAAATGCTCGATTATATATAATTTTCTTAAGGTTGACAGGTGGGGGTTCAAAAAAAATATTGATTGGTTTTGGCTCCCTAAATATAGGGAGTCTAGTAGTAGTCCAAAAAATAGAGATCATATTGCGAGGCTCTTAGATGGTGTTTTAGGGAGGAATGCTCGATTGTATATAATTTACTTAAGGTTATCTAGTAGGGCTTCAAAAAAATATAAAGCGATTTTGTCTTCCTAAAAATAGGGAGTCTAGTAGCAATCCTAACAATAGATTATAATATTGCAAGGCTCTTAGAAGGTGTTTTAGGGAGAAGTACTTGATTTATATATAATTTACTTATGATTTAAGGGTATTTTTGGGGGCAATGGCGAGGCTCTTATAGGGTGTTTTTGGGAGGAATGCTCGATTGTATATTATTTACTTAAGGTGGATGGGTGGGGGTTCAAAAAAAATATAGAGCAGTTTTGGCTCCCGAAATATAGGGTGTCTAGTAGCAATCCCAAAAATAGAGAGTATATTGTGAGGCTCTTAGTGGGTGTTTTAAGGAGGAGTTCTCGATTGTATATAATTTATTTAAGGTTGTCGGGTGGGGGTTCAAAAAAAATATGGAACAATTTTGGCTCTATAAATAAAGGGAGTCTAGTAGCAATCCCAAAAATAGAAAGGCATATTGCGAGGCTCTAGTAGGTGTTTTAGGGTAAAGTGCTTGATATATATATAATTTACTTATCATATTAAAGTGTTTTTGAAAGGCAATGGCGAGGCTCTTAGAGGATGTTTTTGGGAGAAATGCTCAATTATATATATTTTACTTAACGTTGTCGGGTGGGGGTTCAAAAAAAATTTGGAGTAGTTTTGGCTCCCTAAATTTAGGGAGTCTAGTAGCAATCCCAAAAAGAGAGAGGCATATTACGAGGCTCTTAATGGGTGTTTTAGGGAGGAGTACTTAATTTATGTATAATTTACTTATAATTTTAGGGTGTTTTTGGGAGACAATGGTGAGGCTCTTATAGGGTGTTTTTAGGACGAATGCTTGATTGTGTATAATTTACTTAAGGTTATCGGGTGGGGATTCAAAAAAAATATAGAGTAGTTTTTGCCCCCTAAATATAGGGAGTCTAGTAGCAATCCTAAAAATAGAGAGCATATTGCGAGGCTCTTAGAGGGTGTTTTAGGGAGGAGTGCTCGCTTATATATAATTTATTTAAGGTTGTTGGGAAGGGGTTCAAAAAAATATGGAGCGACTTTGGGTCCCTAAATATAAAGAGATTAGTTGCAATCCCAAAAATAGAGATATATTCCAAGACTCTTAGTGGGTATTTTAGGGAGGAGTGCTTGATTTTTATATAATTTACTTATAATTTTGAGGTGTTTTTGGGAGGTAATGAAGAGGCTGTTAGATGGTGCTTTTGGAAGGAATGCTCGATTATATATAATTTACATATAGTTATCGAGTGGGGGTTTAAAAAAATATAGAGTGGTTTTGGCTCCCTAAATTTAGGGAGTCTAGTAGCAATCCCAAAAATAGAGTGCATATTGTGAGGCTCTTAAAGGGTGTTTTAGGAAGAAGTGCTTGATTATGTATAATTTACTTAAGGTTGTTGGTTGGGGGTTCAAAAAATATATAGGAAGTCTAGAAGCAATCCCATAAATATATAGGCATATTGCGAGGCTCTTAGAGCATGTTTTTGGGATTAGTGTTTGATTTATATATCATTTACTTATGATTTTAAGGTATTTTTGAGAGGCTATGGTGAGGATCTTAGAGGGTGTTTTTGGGTGGAATGCTCGATTGTACATAATTTACTTGAGGTTGTCGGGTGGGAGTTTAAAAATAATATTAAGCGGTTTTGGCTCCCTAACTATAGATAGTCTAGTATCAATCCCAAAAATATAGAGCATATTACGAGGCTCTTAGAGGGTGTTTTAGGGAGAAGTGCTCGATTATATATTACTTACTTAAGGTTCTCAGGTGGGGGTTTAAAATATTATAGAATGGTTTTAGCTTCCTAAATATAGGGAGTCTAGTATCTATCCCAAAAATATAGAGACGTACTGTGAGGCTCTTAGAGGGTGTTTTCTAAAGTATTGTTTGATTTATATATAATTTACTTATGATTTTAGGGTATTTTTGGGAGGCAATGGTGAGGCTCTTAGAGGGTATTTTTAAGAGAAATGCTTGATTGTATATAATTTACTTAAGGTTGTCAGGTGGGGGTTCAAAAATAATATAGAGTAGTTTTGGCTCCCTAAATATAGGGAGTCTAGTAGCAATCCCAAAAATAGAGAGACATATTGCGAGGCTCTTAGAGGGTGTTTTAGGAATGAGTGCTTGATTTATATATAATTTATTTATGATTTTAGGGTATTTTTAGGTTGGAGTGCAGATTGTGAAGCTCTCAGAGGGTGTTTTAAGACAAAGTGCTCGATTATGTATAATTTTGTTAAGGTTGCCGGATGGGAAAAAAATATGGAGCGATTTTGGCTTCCTAAATATAGGGAGTCTAGTAGTAATCTCAAAAAAATATAGGCATATTACGAGTCTCTTAGAGGATATTTTAGGGATAAGTGCTTGACTTATATATAATTTACTTATGATTTTAAGGTGTTTTTAGGAGGCAATGGCAAGGCTCTTAGAGGGTGTTTTTGGGAGGAATGCTTGATTATATATAATTTACTTAAGGTTGTTGGGTAGGTATTCAAAAAAATATGGAGTGATTTTAGCTCCCTAGATATAGATAGTCTAGTGGCAATCCCAAAAATAAAGAGCATATTACGAGGGTCTTAAAGGATGTTTTAGAGAGGAGTGCTCAATTGTATATAATTTACTTAAGGTTATCGGGTGGGAGTTCAAAAAAAAAATAGAGTGGTTTTGGCTCTCTAAATATAGCTAATCTTGTAGCAATCCCAAAATTAAAGAGGCATATTACAAGACACTTAGAGGGTGTTTTAGGGAGGAGTACTTTATTTATATATAATTTACTTATGATTTTAGGGTGTTTTTGGGAGGCAATATCGAGGCTCTTAGGGGGTATTTTTGGAAGGAATATTTGATTGTGTATAATTTACTTAAGGCTACCGGGTGGGGGTCCAAAAAAATATGGAGCGGTTTTGGCTCCCTAAATATAAGGAGTCTAGTAGTAATCCTAAAAATAGAATGCATATTGCGAGACTCTTAGAGGGTGTTTTAGGGAGGAGTGCTCGATTGTATATAATTTACTTAAGGTTGTCGGGTGGGGCTTCCTAAATATAGGGAGTCTACTAGCAATCTGAAAAATAGAGTGGTTGATTTATATGTAATTTATGATTTAAGGGTGTTTTTGGGAGACAATAGCGAGGCTCTCAGATGGTATTTTTGGGAGGAATGCTCGATTATATATAATTTACTTAAGGTTGTTGGGTGGGGGTTCAAAAAAATATGGGCCGATTTTGGCTCCCTAAATATGGGGAGTCTAGTAGTAATCCCATAAATAGAGAGGCTTATTGCGAGGCTCTTTGAGAGTGTTTTAGGGAGGAGTACTTGATTTATATATAATTTACTTATAATTTTAGGGTATTTTTGGGAGGCAATAGCGAGGCTTTTGTAGAGTCGGGTTTCAAAAAAAATGGACTGATTTTGGCTCCCTAAATATAGGGAGTCTAGTGGCAATCCCAAAAATAGAGAGGTATATTACGAGGCTTTTAGAGGGTGTTTTAGAGAGGAGTGCTTGATTTATATATAATTTACTTATTATTTTATGGTGTTTTTTTGGAGGCAATAGCGAGGCTTTTAGCTGGTGTTTTTGAGAGAAATGCTCGATTGTATAAAATTAACCTAAGGTTGTTGGGTAGGGGTTCAAAAAAAATATAAAAGAAGTATTAGGGAGTGATTTTGGCTCTCTAAATATAAGGAAGCACTTAGTGAGGATCCTGCTGGGTGTTTTAGAGAGGTGTACATATTTTGTATATAATTTACTTATACTTATCGGGTGGGAGTCCTGAGAAATTAGGAAATGATTTTGGGTCCCCAAATATTAGGAGTTTGGTATAAATCCCTAAATAGGGAGGCATTTGATGAGGCTTTTGAAGGTTGTTTAGGAGAGGAGTGCTCGATTTATATATAATTTATTTTATATTGTCAGGTAGGGTTTCTGTGAAAATAAGGAGCAATTTTGGTTCCCCAATTGTAAAAAGTCTGGTAGCAATCTTAAAAATAGTAATGCATATTACAGGTCCCTTGGAGGATATTTTGGGGAGAATGTTTGATTTCTGTATAATTTACTTATGATTGACGGGTAGGGATCCTATAAAAATAAGGAACCATTTTGGCACTCCAAATGTAGGGAGTCTGGTAGCTATCCTAAAAATATGGTGGAACATTATGAGCCTCTTGGAGGCTGCTTTAGGATGACTGGTCGATTTGTAAATTATTTTACTTACGTTTATTGGGTGGGGGCCCTGAAGAAATAGATATCGATTTTGGCTACCCAAATATAAGGAGTCTGGTAACGATCATAAAAGTATGGAGACACATGGTGAGGTTCTTGAATGTTATTTTTAAAAGGAGTACTCGATTTGTATATAATTTACTTATAGTTATCGTGTGAGTATCCAAAAAAAATATAAAGTGATTTTGGTTCGCCAAATATAAGGAGTCAAGCAGCAATATTAAAATAGGTTGGCACATATCGAGCTTTTTTGTAGGGTATTTTGAGGAGAAGTGCTTGATTTCTATATAATTTACTTTTGATTATCCGACGGGGGGTCCTAAGAAAGTAGAAAAGCACATGACAAGACTCTTGGAGGGAGTTTATGGAAGGAGTGCTCAATTTGTATGCAATTTAGTATGATTATCGGGAGAGAGTCTGGAGAAATTGGAAGCGATTTTGGCTCCCCAAATATAGGAAGTCTAGTAGCGATCCCAAAAATAAGGAGATACTGGCAAGGCTCTTAGAGGGTATTTTTGGGAGGAATACTCGATTATATATAATTTACTTATGGTTGTCGAGTGGGGGTTCAAAAAAAATATGGAGCGATTTTGGCTCCCTAAATATAAGGAGTCTAGTAGCAATCCCAAAAATTGAGAGGCATATTGCGGGGCTGTTAGAGGATGCTTTAGGGAGTTCTTTATTCATTTATAAATTGCTTATGATTTTAGGGTATTTTTGGAAGGCAATGGCGAGGCTCTTAGATGGTATTTTTGGGAGGAATGCTCGATTGTATATAATTTACTTCAGGTTGTTAGGTAGGGGTTCAAAAAAAATATGGATCGGTTTTGGCTCCCTAAATATAGGGAGTTTAGCAGCAATCTAAAAAATAGAGAGCATATTACGAGGCTCTTAGAGGGTGCTTTGGGGAGGAGTGCTCGATTGTATATAATTTACTTATGGTTGTCGGGTGGGGGTTCAAAAAAAATATGGAACGGTTTTGGTTTCCTAAATATAAGTAGTCTAGTAGCAATCCTAAAAATAAAGAAAAATATTGTGAGGCTCTTAGAGGGTGTTTTAGGAAGGAGTGCTTGATTTATATATAATTTACTTATAATTTTAGGTTATTTTTGGGAGGCAATGGCAAGCCTCTTAGAGGATGTTTTTTGGGAGGAATGCTCGATTGTACATAATTCACTAAAGGTTATCGAGTGGGGGTTCAAAAAAAATATGGAGCAGATTTAGCTCCCTAAATATAGAGAGTCTAGTATCAATCCCAAAAATAGAGACCATATTATGAGGATCTTGGAGAGTGTTTTATACATGAGTGCTCGATTATATATAATTAACTTAAGGTTGTTGGGTAGGGGTTCAAAAAAAATATGGAGTGGTTTTTCTCTCTAAATATAGGGAGTCTAGTAGCAATCCCAAAAATAGATAGTCATATTGTGAGGTTCTTAGAGGGTATTTTAGGGAGGAGTGCTTGATCTATATATAATTTACTTATGATTTTGGGTGTTTTTGGGAGGCAATAGAGAGGCTCTTAGAGGGTATTTTTGGGAGGAATGCTCGATTGTATATAATTTACTTAAGGTTGTCGAGTGGGGGTTCAAAACAAATATGGAGCAGTTTTAGCTCCCTAAATAAAGGGAGTCTAGTAGAAATTTATAAAATAAAAAGCATATTGCAAGGCTCTTAGAGGGTATTTTAGGAAAGATTACTCGATTGTATATAATTTACTAAAGGTTGTCGTGTGGGGGTTCAAAAAAAATATGGGGCAGTTTTGGCTCCCTAAATATAGGAAGTCTAGTAGCAATTCTAAAAATGGAGTGGCATATTGCGATGCTCGTAGAGGTGTTTTAGGGAGGAGTGTTTGATTTATATATAATTTACTTATGATTTTAAAGTATTTTTGGGAGGCAATGGCGAGGCTCTTAGAGGGTGTTTATGCGAAGAATGCTCGATTGTATATAATTTACTTAAAGTTATCGGGTAGGGGTTTAAAAAAAATATGGAACAATTTTGGCTCCCTAAATATAGGGAGTCTCATAGCAATCCTAAAAATGGAGAGGCATATTGTAATGCTCTTAGATGATGTTTTAGGGAGGAGTGCTTGATTTATATATAATTTACTTATGATTTTAGGGTATTTTTGGAAGAAAATGGCGAGGTTCTTAGATGGTTTTTTTGAGAAATACTTGATTGTATATAATTTACTTAAGGTTGTCGGGTGGGGGTTCAAAAATAATATGGAGCGGTTTTTGCTACCTAAATATAGGGAGTCTAGTAGGAATCCCAAAAATAAATATCATATTGCGAATATCTTAGAGGATGTTTTAGAAAGGAGTGCTCGATTGTATATAATTTATAATTGATTATCAGGTGAGGATTTAAAAAAAATATGGAACAGTTTTAGCTCCCTAAATATAGGGAGTCTAGTAGCAATCCTAAAAATAGAGAGATATTTTGCGAAGCTGTTAGAGGGTGTTTTAGGAAGGACTTAATTTATATATAATTTACTTATGATTTTAGGGTGTTTTTGGGAGGCAATGGCGAGGCCCTTAGAGGGTGTTTTTGGGAGGAATGCTCGATTTTATATAATTTACTTAAGGTTGTCGGGTGGGGATTCAAAAAATATATGGAGCGATTTTAGCTCCCTAAATATAGGGTGTCTAGTAGCAATTCGAAAAATAGAGACATATTATGAGGCTCTTATAGGGTGTTTTAGCGAGGAGTGTTTGATTTATATATAATTTACTTATGATTTTAGGGTAGTTTTAGGAGGCAATGGCAAGGCTCTTAGAGGGTGTTTTTGGGAGGAATGCTCGATTCTATATAATTTACTTAAGGTTATCAGGTGGGTGTTCAAAAAAAATATGGAGAGGTTTTGGCTCCATAAATATAGGGAGTCTAGTAGCAATCCCAAAAATAAAGAGCATATTACGTGGCTCTCAAAAGGTGTTTTATGGAGAAGTGCTCGATTGTATATAATTTACTTAAGGTTGTCGGGTGGGGGTTCAAAAAAAAATTGAGCGATTCATGTTCCCTAAATATAGGGTGTGTAGTAGCAATCCAAAAAATAGAGAGGCATATTGTGAGGCTCTTAGAGGGTGTTTTAGGGAGGTGTGCTTGCTTTATATATAATTTACTAATGATTTTAGGGTGTTTTTGGGAGACAATGGCGAGGCTTTTAGAGAGTATTTTTGGGATGAATGCTTGAGTGTATATAATTTATTTAAGATTGTCAAATAGGGGTTCAAAATAAATATGGAGCGGTTTTGCCTCCCTAAATATAGGGATTCTAGTAGCAATCCCAAAAATAAAGAGCATATTACGAGGCTTTTAAAGGGTGTTTTAGGGAGGAGTGCTCGATTGTATATAATTTACTTAAGGCTGTCGTGTAGGGGTTCAAAAAAAAATGGAATGGTTTTTGTTCCCTAAATATTGGGTGTCTAGTAGCAATCCCAAAAATAGAGAGGCATATTGTGAGGCTCTTAGAGGGTATTTTAGGGAGGAGTGCTTGATTTATATATAATTTACTTATGATTTTTTGGTATTTTTGGGGGGCAATGGCGAGGCTCTTAGAGGGTGTTTTTGGGAGGAATGCTCGATTATATATAATTTAATTAAGGTTGTCAGGTGGGGGTTCAAAAAAAATATAGAGCGGTCTTGGCTCCCTAAATACAGGGAGTCTAGTAGCAATCCTAAAAATAGATAGTCATATTGCGAGGCTCTTAGAGGGTGTTTTAAGGAGGAGTACTTGATTTATATATAATTTACTTATGATTTTATGGTGTTTTTGGGAGGCAATGGTGAGGATCTAAGAGGGTGTTTTTAAAGGAATGCTCGATTATATATAATTTACTTACGTATATTGGGTGGGGGTTCAAAAATAATATGGAGCGGTTTTGGCTCCCTAAATATAGGGAGTCTAGTAGCAATCCCAAATATAGATAGGCATATTGCGAGGCTCTTAGAGTGTGGTTTAGGGAGAGTTCTCGATTTATATATAATTTACTTATAATTTTAGAGTATTTTTGGGTGGTAATAGCAAGGCTCTTTGAGGGTGTTTTTGGGAGGAATGTTCAATTATATATAATTTACTTAAGGTTATCAGATGGGGGTTCAAAAAAAAATATGAAGCGATTTTGGCTTCCTAAATATAGGGAGTCTAGTAGCAATCCCAAAAATAGATAGCATATTGCAAGGCTCTTAGAGAGTATTTTAGGGAGAAGTGCTCGATTGTATATAATTTACTTAAGGCAGTCGGGTGGGGGTTCAAAAAAAATAAGGAGCGGTTTTGGTTCCCTAAATATATAGAGTCTAATATCAATCCCAAAAATAGATAGTCATATTATAAGGCTCTTAGAGGGTATTTAAGGGAGGTGTACTTGAATTATATTTAATTTACTTATGATTTTATGGTGTTTTTGGGAGGCAATGGTGAGGCTCTTAGAGAGTGATTTTGGGAGGAATGCTCGATTATATATAATTTACTTATGGTTAGCTGGTGGGGGTTCAAAAAAAATATGGAGCGGTTTTGGTTCCCTAAATATAGTGAGTCTAGTAGCAATCCCAAAAATCAAGAGCATATTACTAGGCTCTTAGAGGGTATGTTTGAGAGGTTTGCTTGATTGTATATAATTTACTTAAGGTTGTCGGGTGGGGGTTCAAAAAAAATATGGAGCGATTTTTGCTCCCTAAAAATAGGTAGTCTAGTAATAATCCTAAAAATGGAGAGATATATTGCGAGGCTCTTAGAGGGTGTTTTAGGGAGGAGTAATTGATTTATATATAATTTACTTATTATTTTTGTGTGTTTTTGGGAGGTAATGGCGAGGCTCTCAGAGGGTGTTTTTGGGAGAAAAGCTCGATTGTTTGTAATTTACTTAAGATTATCGAGTGGGGGTTCAAAAAAAATATGGAATAGTTTTGGCTCCCTAAATATAGGGAGTCTAGTAGAAATCCAAAAAATAGAGAGGCATATTGCGAGGCTCTTAGAGGTTGTTTTAGAGAGGAGTGCTTGATTTGTATATAATTTATTTATAATTTTCGGGTATTTTCATTAGGCAATGGCGAGGCTCTTAGAAGGTGTTTTTGGAGGAATACTCGATTGTATATAATTTACTTAAGGTTGTCGGGTACGGGTTCATAAAAAATATCAAGCGGTTTTGGCTCCCTAAACAGAGACTAGTAGCAATCCCAAGAATAAAGAGCAAATTGCGATGATCTTAGAGGGTGTTTTAGGGAAAAGTGCTCGTTTGTATATAATTTACTAAAGAATGTCGGCTGGGGGTTCAAAAAAAATTTGGAGCAGTTTTGGCTCCCTAAATATAGGGAGTCTAATAGCAATCCCAAAAATAGAGAGGCATAATGCGAGGCTCTTAGAGGGTATTTTAGGGAGGAGTGCTTGATTTATATATTATTTACTTATGATTTTATGGCGTTTTTAGGAGGCAATGGCATGGCTTTTAGAGGGTGTTTTTGATAGGAATGCTCAAATTTATATAATTTACTTAAGATTGCCTGGTGGGGGTTTAAAAAAAATATGGAATGATTTTGGATCCCTAGATATAGGTAATCTAGTAGCAATCCCAAAATGAGAGTGCATATTATCAGGCTCTTAAAGAGTATTTTAGGAAGGAGTGCCCGATTGTATATAATTTACTTAAGGTTATCCGGTGCGGGTTCCAATGCACCGGGTTCCAATAAAATATGGAGCAATTTTGGTTCCCTAAATATAGGGAGTCTAGTAGCAATTCCAAAGATAAAGAGCATATTGCGAGGCTCTTAGAGGGTATTTTAGGGAGGTTTGCTCAATTATATATAATTTACTTAAGGTTGTCGGGTGGGGGTTCAAAACAAATATGGTGCGATTTTGGCTGTCTAAAAATATGGAGTCTAGTAGCAATCCTAAAAATGGAGAGGCATATTGCGAGGCTCTTAGAGGGTATTTTAGGAAGGAGAGCTTGATTTATATATAATTTACTTATGATTTTAGTATGTTTTTGGGAGGCAATAGTGAGGCTCTTAGAGGGTATTTTGGGAAGGAATGCTCGATTGTATATAATTTACTTGTGGTTGTCGGGTGGGGGTTCAAAAAAAATATAGAGCGGTTTTAGCTCCCTAAATATAGGGAGTCTAGTAGCAATCCCAAAAATAGAGAGGCATAATGCGAGGCTCTTAGAGGGTATTTTAGGGAGGAATGCTTGATTTATATATAATTTACTTATTATTTTATGGTATTTTTGGGAAGCAATGACGAGGTTCTTAGATGGTGTTTTTTGGAGGAATGCACGAATTTATATAATTTACTTTAGGTTGCCGGGAGAGGGTTCAAAAAAAATATAGAGCGGTTTTGGCTCCCTAAATATAGGGAGTCTAGTAGCAATCCCAAAAATAGTGGCATATTATGAGGCTTTTAGTGGGTGTTTTAGGGAAGAGTGCTTGAATTATGTATAATTTACTTATGATTTTAAGGTGTTTTTGGAAGGCAATGGTGGGTCTCTTAGAGGGTGTTTTTGGGAGGAATGATCGATTGTATATAATTTACTTAAGGTCTTTGGGTGGGTGTTCAAAAAAAATATGGAGCAATTTTGGCTCCCTAAATATTAGGAGTCTAGTAGGAATCCCAAAAATAGAGAGGCATATTGCAAGGCTCTTAGAGGGTTTTTATGAGAGGACCGGAGTGCTCAATTGTATATAATTTAATTAAGGTTGTTGGGTGGGGGTTTAAAAAAAATATGAAGCAATTTTGGCTCCCTAAATATAGGGAGTTTAATAGCAATCCCAAAAATAGAGAGGCATATTATTGCGCTATTAGAGGGTATTTTAGGGAGGAGTGATTGATTTATATATAATTTACTTATAATTTTAGGGTATTTTTAGGAGGCAATGGCGAGGCTCTTAGAGGGTGTTTTTGGTAGGAATGCTCGATTGTATATAATTTACTTAAGGTTTTCAAATGGGGGTACAAAAAAAATATGGAGCGATTTTGGCTCCCTAAATATTAGAAGTCTAGTAGCAATCCAAAAATATAGGACATATTGCGAGGCTCTTAAAGGGTAATTTAGGAAGGAGTGCTCGATTGTATATAGTTTACTTAAGGTTGTGGGGTGGGGGTTCAAAAAAATATGGAACGGTATTGGTTTCTTAAATTTAGGGAGTCTAGTAGCAATCCTAAAAATAGAGAGGCATATTACGAGGGTCTTAGAGGGTGGTTTTGGGAGGAAATGGCTAGGCTCGTAGATGGTGGTTTTTGGGAGGCAATGGCGAGGCTCTTAGATGGTGGTTTTGGGATGAATGCTCGATTGTATATAATTTACTTAAGGTTGTCTGGTGGGGGTTCAAAAAAAATATGAAGCATTTTTGTCTCCCTATATATAGGGAGTCTAGTAGTAATCCCAAAAATAGAGAGGCTCTTAGAGGGAGTTTTAGGGAGGAGTGCTTGATTTATATATAATTTTCTTATGATTTTAGATTATTTTTGGGAAGCAATGGCAAGACTCTTAGAGGGTGTTTTTGGGAGAAATGCTCGATTGTATATAATTTACTTAAGGTTGTCGGGTGGAGGTTCAAAAAAAATATGGAGCGGTTTTGGTTCCCTAAATATAGGGAGTCTAGTAGCAATCCCAAAAATAAAGTGCATATTACGAGGCTCATAGAGAGTGTTTTAGGGAGGAGTGCTTGATTGTATATAATTTAGTTAATGTTGTCGGGTGGGGATTCAAAAATAAATATGGAGCAGTTTTGGATTCCAAAATATAGGGAGTCTAGTAGCAATCCCAAAAATAGAGAGGCATATCGCGAGGCTCTAAGAAGGTGTTTTAGGGAGGAGACTTGATTTATATATAATTTACTTATGATTTTAGGATACTTTTGGGAGGCAATGGCGAGGCTCTTAGAAGGTGTTTTTGGAGGAATGATCGTTTGTATATATTTTCTTAAGGTTGTCGGGTGGGGGTTTAAAAAAAATATGGAGTGGTTTTGGCTCCCTAGATATAGAAAGTCTAGTAGCAATCCCTAAAATAGAGAGGCATATTACGATGTTCTTAGATGGTGTTTTAGGGAGGAGTGATTGATTTATATATAATTTACTTATGATTTTAGGATAGTTTTTGGAGGCAATGGTGAGGCACTTAGAGGGTGTTTAGTGGTAGAATGCTTGATTGTATATAATTTTCTTAAGGTTGTCAAGTGGGAGTTCAAAAAATATATAGAGCGGTTTTGGCTCCCTAAATATAGGGAGTCTAGTAGTAATGCCAAAAATAGATAGGCATATTGCGAGACTTTTAGAGGGTGTTTTAGGGACGAGTGCTTGATTTATATATAATTTACTTATGATTTTAGGGTATTTTTGGGAGGCAATGGAGAGGTTCTTAGAGGGTGTTTTTGGGAGGAATGCTCGATTGTATATAATTTACTTAAGGTTGTCGGGTGAGGGTTCAAAAAAATATAGAGCTATTTTGGCTCCCTAAAAATAGGGAGTCTAGTAGCAATCCCAATAATAGAGAGTATATTGCGAGTCTCTTAGAGGGTATTTTAGGAAGGAGTGCTCAATTATATATAATTTACTTAAGGTTGTAAGGTGGGGGTTCAAAAAAAATATGGAGTGGTTTTGGCTCCCTAAATAGAGGGAGTCTAGTAGCAATCCCAATAATATATAGGCATATTATGAGGTTCTTAAAAGGTGTTATAGGGATGAGTATTTGATTTATATATAATTTACTTATAATTTTATGGTGTTTTTGGGAGGCAATAGCGAGGCTTTTATGGGGTGTTTTTGGGAGAAATGCTCGATTGTATATAATTTACTTAAGGTTGTCGGGTGGGGGTTCAAAAAAAATATGGAGCAGTCTTGGCTCCCTAAATATAGGGAGTCTAATAGCAATCCTTAAAATAAAGTGCATATTGTGAGGCTCTTAAAGGGTGTTTTCGAAAGGAGTGCTCGATTGTATATAATTTATATAAGGTTGTCGGGTGGGGGTTCAAAAAAAATATGGAGTGGTTTTGGCTCCCTAAATATAGGGAGTCTAGTAGCAATCCCAAAAATAGAAAGGCATATTGCGAGACTCTTAGAGAATATTTTAGGGAGGAGTGCTTTATCTATATATAATTTACTTATGATTTACGGGTGTTTTAGGGAGGCAATGGTGAGGCTCTTAGAGGGTGTTTTTAGGAGGAATGCTCAATTGTATATAATTTACTTAAGGTTTTCGGGTTGGGGTTTAAAAAAATATGGAGCGGTTTTGGCTTCCTAAATATATGGAGTCTAGTAGCAATCCCAAAAATAAACAGGCATATTGTGAGGCTCTTAGAAAGTGTTTTAGGGAGGAATGCTTGATTTATATATAATTTACTTATGATTTTAGGGTGTTTTTGGGAGGCATTGGCAATACTCTTAGAGGGTGTTTTTTGGAGGAATACTCGATTTGCAAAAATAGCTCCCAATTTTCTCAGAACCCCCACGTAACAACCATAAGTAAATTATATACAAATCAAGCACTCATTCCCAAAATATCCTCCAAAACCCTCGATATGTGTCTCTATTTTTTGAATTGCTATCAAACTCTTTATTTTTGGGGAGCTAAAATCGCACCATATTTTCTCAAGACCCTTACTCGACAATTATAACTAAATTATATACAAATCGAGCACTCTTTCCCAAAAACACCCTCCAAAAGCCTTATCATGCACCTTTCTTTTTTTGTGATTGCTACCAGACTATGATATTTGACGAGCCAAAATCGCTCCATATATTCTCAGGACCCCCACCAAACATAAGTAAATGATATACAAATCTTTCACTCTCCAAAATACCCTCCATGAGCCTCTTCATGTGCTTTCCTATTTTTGATATCATTCTCATACTCCCTATGTTTAGAGAGCCAAAATCATTTCCTATTTTCTCAAGACTCCTACCGGACAACCATAAGTAATTATATACAAATAGAGCATTCCTCCCAAAACACTCTCCAAGTGCCTCGCTATTTTTGGGATCCCTACCTGACTTTCTACATTTGAGGAGCCAAAATTGTACTTTAGTATTTTCTCATAAACCTCACCTAACAACCATAAGTAAATTATATGCAAATCGAGCACTCATCCTAAAACACCATCCAAAAGTCTCGCAATGTGCCTCCCTATTTTAAGATCGTTATTACACTCCCCATATTTGGAGAGCCAAAATCACTCTTTAGTTTCTCAAGATCCCCACCCGACAACCATAAGTAAATATATATAAATCGCTCCCTATATTCTCAGACCTTCATCGTAAGTATATACAAATCGAGCACTCTTTCTCAAAATAACCTCCAAGAGCCTCTTCATGTGCTTTTCTATTTTTAGGATCGCTACTATACTCCTTATATTTGGAAATCGTTCTACATTTTCTCAAAAATATGATATGAATGTTTAAATCAAAAATATAAATTTTGAAAAAAAATTAAATTTTTTATGTTCTAACAAATTAAGTTGTTTTTCCAAACTTCTTATGGAAAAAATAATTTCAATATTAAGTCTTATAGTTATCGTCTTTTTTAATGATGAGCAAACAAGAAAAAAAAAACAATTAGAAAGTATGAGAAAAAAAAACTAAAGGTTTACCAAAAAGAAAATATAAAAAAAAAAAAACTAAAATGCTCAACATGAAGGTCCTATATTATCAAACTTTGAGATAAACCTAAAAGGCGTGAAAAACAAGTTCTAAGGGGCATCTTAAAGCCTAATATACCATGACCAACTGATCAGGATATGTTAACCGAAAGTCCTACATGGCAAGGGGTGACTCCAAAAGTAATTGACAATTATAGCTTCCTATATAAGAAAGCATCCAAAGGAATGTCTGATCGTCCTAGAATTTTTGATACTGTGAATCATCACTAATACTTAAGATAGTATAGTAAGCTTTAATATTGAATATCATTCATTATCAAAATTATAATAATGGAAGACATTAGACTTTGGGATCATACAAATCAACTAAAATTTTTTCAAAATTATCTAAATAAAGCATTCATAACTTTATTTGATCTACATATGCTTGAGGACAAGCATAACTCAAGTGTGGGGGTGTGATTGACATGTAAAATTATCGATCTAGATATATTAAGAGTAACTTATATGCACAAATTATCAAATATTAATATATACTTTGACATTGAATTCATGTATCACAGGTAGAAGCAGAGAGAATCTGAAAGGGACTTAAAATGCACTCTAAGGAGATGAAAAGCAGCTAAAGGAGTACATCTAATAACTCAAGCCATAATGGACAAAATCTGTCAAAAATACCCAAGCAGATTAGAGAAAAGCTCGAGCGGATTCAGACTTTCATAATGTGCAAACCCATATAAATGCCCAGGTGTATTTACACAGACGTTTGGGAGGATTCAGTGAAATTAGTAGCGTGGCATAATTCAGATCCTTAGATCTTCATCCAACGATCCAGTCAAGATCTGGATTAGTGAAAGTTGCCAAAGCGGTTAGCGAAAATTATCAAAGAAGTTGCGAAGGTTGTCAAAGTGGTTAGCAGAAGTTAGCAAGTGGTTGTGGGAATTGCCAAAGCTATTTCTATAACTAAATTATGGTTTTCGAAGACATCCCTTTCACTATGTAAATAGAGGAGGAAAATCAGAGTCAATGACAAAATTCATTCCATTGTTTATCCTTTGATGGGAAAAGAACGGAGAGGAAAATGGAGGCGATGTCTCAACGATCATCTACGGCTTCCATATTCCTTGATTATTCCTATTGGAGTATGGCTAACTAATTCCATCTAGGGTTCCAGGGGATCCCTAGCGATATATGTTAAACACATTCGTATCAAGGTAATAATAATTATATTCATGATTAATGCATGGTTTGTGTTCAATCTATACCATATTACTAGTTTCTCTTTCGTTTCCTAGATTATGATGATGATAAGAAGACTAGTCTCATCATATAGTCTGTGTGGAATTGCTTCTCTATGTGATTACCATGCCTAGTGGTCATATGAGTCCTATGTTAATCCTCTGGATGGGTTGTACTCGAAAGAGATATTTTGTGCTCGTCATTAGGACCGGACGGTTTACGCCAATATCAAAAACAATCCATATTAAAGGCGACATAGGATATCATAAAATGATGGTACTACGATGGAAAATCCAGTTCATCGAATCATTAATATTCAGAGATAAATCCAAAGTATTTAGTTTGGAATAATATGAAACTAATGTCTTCAATCCTATTATCATTTATATCATTGGATTAGGGTATATGAAATGAAGTTTATTATCAACATTATCATTGGATTAGGGACATTGTAGTAAAACATAGAAGTTTATTATCAACGTTATCCTTGGATTAAGGACGTTGCGAGTAAACATAATATGTGGTTTCATATAATTCTAGAGTTAAATCCTTTGGCATAACATATTGATAGAAATAAATTATTTAAAACACTAAGGGTGAACCTATAGCCCTAGACTCTTATCCATTCGATTTAACTCATTCTTAATCTAATTTAGTTATCAGTATAATCACCAAATCCACCTCTTATCCTCTTAGCCTTTATTTTTAAAGAATTTAATACCATTGTACTCGTGGAAACGATCCAGCATCAACCGTTTACTACTCTCGATCCGTAACTGATACCGGGATACTAAGTGCAACAAATAGCACGTATTAACAACCATAAGTACGCTATATACAAATCAAGCATCCTTCCCAAAATAACCTCTAAGAACCTCGTCATGTGCCTCCCTATTTTTGGGATCGCTACTAGACTCCCTACATTTGGAGAACCAAAATCACTCCCTTCTTTCTCATGATCCCCATCAGACAACCATAAGTAAATTATATATAAATCGAGAACTCCTCCCAATACCCCCTCAAAGTGCCTCGTCATGTGCCCCCTAATTTTGGGATCACTATCAGACTCACTATATTTAGGGAGCCGAAATTGCTCCCTATTTCGTAGCACCCTCATCCGACAACCATATGTAAATTATATACAAATCAAGCACTCCTTCCCAAAACACCCTTTAAGAGTCTCATCATATGCGTCCCTATTTTTGGTATTACTACTAGACTCCCTACATTTGGGGAGCTAAAATTGCAACCTATAATCTATGAACCCCCACCGGTACCATAAGTAAATTATATACAAATCGAGCACTCCTTTCCAAAACACCTTCCAAGAGCCTCGTCGTGTGCCTCCCTCATTTTGGGATGTCTATTAGACTCCCTACATTTGGGGAGCCAAAATCGTTCCCTATTTTCTCAGGAGCCATACCTGACAAACATAAGTAAATTATATACAAAATCAAGCAATCCTCCCCAAAACACCCTTCAAGAGCCTCGCCATGTGCTTTCGCCTTTTTGATATCGTTACCAGACTCCCAACATTTAGGGAGTCCCTTGCTTCCTATTTTCTCAGGTGTGCCACTCGACAACCATAAATAAATTATATACAAATCGAGCACTCCTCCCCAAAACTCCATCCAGGAGGCTCGCCATGTACCTCCCTATTTTATGGATTGCTACTACACTCCCAATATTTTGGGAGCCAAAATCACTCCATATTTTCGCAAGACCCCCACTCGACAATCATAAGTAAATTATATACAAACCGAGCACACTCCTCCCCAAAGCACCCTTAAAATTACTGCTTAGGACTAACCCTTTTTTTTTTTTGAAGAGGACGTACGTCACATACATGTATTGGTTAGAGCGATTTCCGTAAGTGACATTGCACAAGAGGGACCACGGTTCGAAGCTTGCCATGTTACCAACTGAGAGATCAAAGTTTTTTTTTTCCTCGTCAAAGAACGATCCTTGTTCCTGTCCATAGGTGCACCACTTTATCTTAGTGCCACACAGTGTAAGAAAAGCCCGGGATTCAATCCTGCGACCGCCCACAATAGGGTTAACCACTGGGATACAACCATGGTTGCTTCTTAGGACTAACTTTGGTTGGGTAATTAAGATTTAATCAATCTTATTTGTGGATTTGATTCCAATAAATAGTCCAACTACAAGTTGTGTCGGTATATCCGTATATGATGTTCTTGATTAGTATTTCGCTGGTACAAGAATTATATTTGGAAATGGAATTTCATATTCCTTTATAAGTAATAAGGGCAGATCCAACAAACTACTTAATGACCTGAGCCTATGGTTGGGATTAGGCCTCAATGTCCAGCACCTCAACATTTTGGATGATACCAATGGGCTCTTCGCCTGGTGGTGCTTCCTCGCTCCCATGTTAGAGATGTTCCTTGTTCGACTCCCGGTATAGACACTGTGGAGTAATCTTTTTCTCAAAGCCGTTGTGTCAGGTTCGCTCGTGCGAATCCTGACCATTGATATCATGTTCACGGGATTATGGAATTAATAAATAACAGTGGCTGCCTTCCCCCGTTCGATCTTCAGATCTCTTTGAGCCCATGCTCTAGCGCCCTCCCCTCTTACCATCCATCAAAATAAAAACATTTTTTATCTCTCCACATGCTTTTTTTTTTTTTTATGAAAGGCTCTCTCCACATGCTTTGGTGTCACAACTCCCTATATTGGTGGATCCTTATTGGATCAACCTAAGGTGGTTCTCTATTGATCAATATGGAAAGTGAGTACTATCACCTTTGTTGTTATTTTGATGGATCCAAACCCACTGTGTTTTATTTTTTGAAGGGACCAAGTGGCTGGAGAGAGAGAGAGAGAGAGAGAGAGAGAGAGAGAGAGAGAGAGAGAGAGAGAGAGAGAGAGAGAGAGAGAGAGAGAGAGAGAGAGAGAGAGAGAGAGAGAGAGAGAGAGAGAGAGAGAGAGAGAGAGAGAGAGAGAGGTGCCTCAATATTTGATAACACCACAGGCTAGAAGCCTAGCCATTAAGACGAGAGGGAGGCCTACCACTAAAGAGCATGAGGAGATATGCCATAACACTTATTTGAACCCTCGACCTAGGCCATGGGTTGCATCTGTTACCAACTGAGCTATCAGTTGAAGACCGCTTTCTACATCATCATTGGAACAAAATTTCATTGCACGGATTTCAAAGCTATAATGTTAATATTGGTAATTAAAATTGATGTCAGAAGCGTACCAACCTAAACAAAATCAACCTTTAGAGCAGCTCCAACAGGCTCCTAGATGCCTTTCCTATTCTTGGTGCTCCAATCTACAGCCTAGGCAGAGTATGGAGGGGGGATTGAAGAGCACTCCATCAGACTCTTCAATCTCTCCCTATTTTTTTTCTTGAAAAAACTAAGGGTGGCAATGGATCTTGCAGTTCGGGTTCGTGTGTGTCTAGTTTCGGGTCGTGTCCAAAACCCCTAGACCCAGACCCGACCCGTTTAACTAATCGTGTCTAGATCCTAAACCCATACCCGATCCGTTTATAAACTGGTAGACCCGATAAGACCCGTTAGACCACAATGGTTTAATCAGTTGACCCGATCCGACCCAAACCGACTCGACCCGACCTAACCCGATAGACTCACTGATGCTATATATTACAGTATCGGATTACGGGTAGACCTGACCCGACACAACCCATTGAATTTTAAACGGGTCTTCCTGGATCTACCGTGTCCAGACCCTAAACCAGAACCCGATCCATTTATTAAACGGGGCTATCGTGTCAACCCGTTTACAACCCGAACCCGTTTAGCCCTAACCCAGACCCGCTAACTTTGTGTCGGGTCTGCCGTGTCAAGTCCGAAATTGCCAGCCCTAGAAAAACCCAAATGCTAGGGATGGCAACGGTGCAGTTTAAAATCGCAAACCGCGGAAAACCGCACCGCATGGTACGGTTTTGGTTTGCCAAAATATAAAACCGCCGCGGTGCGGTTTCGGTTTACGGTTTCGGTGTTGCGATGCAGTTTCGGTTTTACCCAAAACCGCAAAAAACCGCACCGTTTAGACCATTATAATGTTAAACCACGGTGCACCGCACCGCATGGTACGGTTTCGGTTTTACATATGGTACATCGTCACGGTGCGGTGTAATTTCAGTGTGACGGTTCGGTGTTGCGGTGCTGTTTCGGTTTTGCCCAAAACCGCACCGTTGCCATCCCTACCAAATGCTCCCCGTTGGGCCATCTCACTCCATACTCTCGCGGGCTTTTCGGGAAATTACATAAAGCAACAGACCGGCATTCCATTCAAGCTGTGGGGCCCACTTTCAAAACTCCACGAGCTACTACGCTCACCGGATACAGCGAGAGTTGTAGCGAAATTTCAAATAGGAAAACTTCTGCTGAGCCCGTTGGAGCGCGCCCTTTTCAAACCTTTGCGCTCGCTACAGTAAGGAATGATGACTTCGGTAGGAGCCCGTTGGAGAGGCTCTTAACGTTGTTACTCAACAGATTCCTATTGCTTTGAAATATCATGGAAGTGAATAACCTGGTTATGCTTTTCAGTGACTCCATTGGATCTGTTCAAGCCCAATTTATAATAATTGGGCCGACTTAAAAAAGCCCTTCTGAGTGGCTCCAGGAATTAACTAAGCCAACTTACAAAGTCCACTGAGGCCCACTTAAACATTCCACAGAATTAGAAAAGAAGCCGCCGATCCTGGCTGAGTCGGCATCCTCGCTTCCACCATCGGCGGCGCTCGCAGCCACCCGCGGCCCGCACCGGGATGTTCATTACCACCTCACACTTGGGCCTTCCAACAACCTCCAATGCAGAGGCAAAGCAATGGGAATCATTATTGGAAATGAGAAGCTAGCAGTAGCAAAGCATCAGCAATATGAAGATGCTTCGTTATTTTGTGTTTCCAAAGTCTTTGTTCATCACCCCAACTAAGAGGAAACAGGTGGAACCATGTCCAATGCCTTGAGGATGAAAGCGTAGGTGAACGCGTCCTCCTGTAGCTTCTCGAATCTGCATTAAAAAAAAAATTTAATTAAGATTGAGCAGGTGGCAGACCAGGAAAAAAAAAATCAATGCTACATAAATAAGAATCCCATGTAATGATAATTGAGGTTTTTTAAAAAATAATATTTTTAAAGATGTATTTTCAAAGATACTGCAGGGTGGAGTGCAATGGACTATTGTGAACAGGTGCCGCCACATCAGGAAGGCCCGATGTGGATGGACAACACGATGGCTGTAAAGCATTTCCCAAAAGAGGAAGTACTGAAGAAACGAATGTGTCGCCAATATCGGTTCGCAAGACATATGCAACCCGTGGCCCTGATCAAGGGTTCGAGCAAGTGCTACGGCATATTTCCTCCCGCCCTGTAGTGGCGGGCCTCCCTCTCGTCTTAGTGGTGAGCTTTCCTAACTACGGAGTTATTAAAAATCAGGACATTTCTCTTGCTCGTGGCAACTTTTGATCCTTGGTCTATCTTGTGCCGGCGCACTAACAAGTGATGTACTGACCACAATGGTGGTTCCTTCAAAGAAAAAAAAAAGACAGCTGTCCACTGCTCTTCCATTCTTATCCAGAAAAACAGTTTGTGTAATTAGCTTCCAGCAAACAGTATCTTAAAAAATAATAATAAAGTTATTTTGGAGAAAGAAAAAAATTCATGAGAATTTATAAGTTAGGCCAAGAGGGTGAGCACTTGTTAGACCAATGAACATTAGTAGGCTCAACTAGTAACTGGGTTAAGCCCTAGCATGAATCATTGAGCCAAGGAAGGCCTATTCTAGCTGAGTATGCTCCTCCTTAATCCCTTGGTATAGCAAAAGGTCGGGTTAGGGACAGGTCGGACCTATTCCACACCCATCCCACTAAGGAATACCTTGTCCCAAACCCATCTTGGGCTTGGAGGGAAAATCCCAAACATGTCCCATTAATATAAGCCAAAACCCAAACCTGTCCCGTCCCAATTATATTTTGATGGGACGAGTCGAGGCGAGTTTGATGGATTTGAACTCAAGGACATTAAACACAGTAGGAACTAGGAACTAAACCCATTTTAACTAAAAATAGGTAAATTCTATACTTTATTCAATATATATATATATATATATATATATATATATATATATATATATATATATATATATATATATATATTCATGGAAGGAAACTTTTGAGCTATGACAAGTGCAACTAATGTTAATGTATATGCTAATCGATATACATAGATACAATCAGGTTGGGTTCGGGTGGGTAGTCTAAATCCGACCCCATCCTAAACCCGATTGGGTTTTATCTACCAATTCCAAACATGTCGAAACCCACTTAATTCCATCCAAAACCTGACCCAATAAAGTCGGTTCAGATCTGAAGGACAACACTTTGTTTTAGGGTTGAAACTATCGTAGATGTGTAGAGGAACTGTTTGATGAGAATTCTTACCTCCCCGACTTGGAGAAATGTCCGGCACCTAGCTCACATTTGAACAAGAGATGATTATCATCGGTCTTCAATTCCCTCAATTTTGCCACAAATTTAGCAGGCTCCGAGTATAGGACGCGGGGATCTATCACATTGTGTCAAACTTTAGATGAGATTTAATTAAAGGCAATATGGTCTCACTCAAGCTGAAACATTCGCCGTACCATTTAGACCCGCTGTAACCAGGATATTTGGGTAATCTTGTGGTCTTACCTGCAAAACATCCCGATTAAGCATTTAATCATAAAACATAGTTAGAGAGAATAAAGGATGAGGTCATCAAATAGGTCTCATCTATAATATATGTTACAAAACGTTCGACTTAATTATAAATGAGCCATTCCACTTAATTACAAACGAGCCAATATGTCAAAGATAAATCCGATCGTCAATCAAAACACAAGGTGTAACATTAATCAGGAGAAATAGGAGGCATGCAAGAAAGAAAGAAAATTGGTAAATAGCAGAATGATAGACCAAGATTAGACAGATGGAGGCGATCGATTCTTGTTGCCTACTAAATATAAATCAGTGATTTTTACATATACAGCCTAACAAAGTTCGATATTGTAGGAAAAAAAAACCTATGTTTTATAAATTTCTCTGTGCACCCTCACATATCTCAATTTTTTCAAAAAAAAATCAATATCGTCAATTTTATTACCATTTTACCCTGGGCCATCGCTGGTGATCATGTACACAAACATCAAGTAGTCTAAGGGTAAAATGGCAAAAAATTAACTATAGGGGGGGGGGGGGGGGGGGGGACACTAGAATCGCGTGTTGATATGTGACTGGTGTACAAGTAATTTTGTAGAAGATGGAGGGCTTCCTGCAATATAGAACTTGGTTAGGGGTATATATGCAAAATCCCTATCAATAAATAGACCATGATCGTAGGATAGGATCTCAGGAAGCGAGAAAGTAAAACAGAAAGGCGGAATCATCAAATGATAACCATAACCATCGCGCCATGTCCCATCTATTTGGGTTGGCTTTTTGAATCCTTTTTTGCCAGTCATTTCTGTTAAGGGCTATCGATTATCAAATTAGGATTTTCATTTCATAGCTAGAATTGTTTTTTTACGACCGGCTTTCAACCTAACATCAACCCTAGATCTTTCTCATCCCAGCTTGGGGTCGGCATTGTCAGATTTAGAATTATAAAAAATAAAAAGGGGAGCTGAATAAGTAGGATTTACTCCTCAACCATTCAGAAACTCGGTAGTGCAACTATGGCAACTACAATGGCCATCTGCTTGTATTATCTTCACCTTCACCTGATGTGGTCAAGTGGCTTTTATAAAACAAATGGAAGGCAACTCTCAGGACAAAATGAGTGCGTAAAAGGATGAAGAATGGTTACTTATGCTGCAACATCAAAGCAGCTTAGTGCTACCATTGGACAAGGAAGCAGTGAAGTAAAGTAATCAACTGATAATTAATTAGACTTAACATCGATTCATGATAATATGTGTATCAATGGATAAACATAAGGTGAACATGCTACAGCATCTGAAAACATAAGATAATGTCAGCAGTTAAGCTGATGTGCTGCAAATTAATATAAAGAGAAACACAGTGTAATCAGTACTCACATTGTCAACAGGGGAATACGATTTCATGTAGAAATAGAACTCCTCCTTTCGTGGATCACCCCATTCCTGAGCCAAGAACATCAAACACAATCAGCCAAGCTACCTACCGTGTGGATCATTGACAGGAATAATCGTTTGCTCCTAAATCTACATAGCCAAGAAACCATCAAACAATTTCGGCAGGCATGCACGGTGAGCAGCTTTTCCAAGTCGTCACCAACTCAATCAACAATTGAAGAAGGAATTTACTAAAACAATGCTTCAGGGTTTGATACTTGATGTGTACAAGACAATCAGGTAACATAATTTTTCCCAGATAAATATTAAAACAAAAAACATATAATTCTCACATAAATACTCATCCAAAACTAATTCCGGAAGTAGCCTATTTATGTAGGCTCTGAAAATAACCGCTACTCGAGATGGTGGTTTCATCTTTAAAAAAATTTGTCTCTGGCATAAACCGCTATTCATCGGGGCGGCTTCCTGGGGATGTGAATTGTTCCATGATAAACCCTATTCATAATAACGGGTTTCCTGGGTGAGCAACGGCGTGGCTTCCAACATGGAGAAATAGGCTACTTTTGGAATTCGTTTTCAATGGATATTAACTGGGAATTATTTATTTTCTTTGGGGAAAATTTCCAGGTAAAGGCCCAAATAAACTTTCAGTTCATAAGACTCGATTATGGAGCTTCATGTATGAAAAAAATAGGACAAAGTGTCGCAGGAAAGATCACCTCCCATTCAGATGTAGTCAATGGGATGCTTGGATCGAGCATGGTAGTCACAACGTCGACAAATGGGACCCCGGCAACAGCGGCCTTGAACAAATCAGGACGCATGTTTAGAACGGCACCAATCAGCAAGCCTCCAGCACTCCTCCCATGAATACATAATTTTTCTTTTGAGCAATATTTATTCTCTATTAGATACTCCGCGCAAGCGATGAAATCGGTGAATGTATTTCTTTTCTCCAACAGCTTCCCATTTTCATACCACTTTCTGCCCATTTCACCACCCCCACGAATGTGAGCTATTGCAAATATGAAGCCCCTGTCTACCAAAGACAACCTTGATGCCTTGAAACTGGGATCTATGCAAGCCTGAAAATACATAACATATTTCATACTGTAAATACAATAACAACTTAAATATCCCAGTGCACATAGAAGTCACAACATCCTTGTGAAAACACAAAAACACAGATGTTACAATGGTTGTCGTTTTTTATACGTTCAATCTTGCGTATGTATCCACATGGATTGTACATCTATGAGATTTATACAGCATTCTTGAGAGTGCTGTCAGACGTGTAAGGTGTGAGTATATTGGCTTAATGATATTCATCACCTTTACTCCATCACTCTCTCCCACAATGTAATAGAGCTCAAGTCATTGTTTTTGAATTCAGTACCACAATTGGAGAAAAATCGGGAGATTATTCAAGATTTCCTTTATATCCATGAACCATCAGGACACAGTGCACCCTTGCGCACCTTTAGTCAGTGCTATATGATAATCAAAGAGATAGAGCTCAGATGCCAGACTGTTGAACTAGGTTTGAGAGGGTTTCAAATGGGTTGAAAGAGAAACAGATTGCTAGAATTATCCATTCAGATCTGAGTTTTGGGCTTATATGAACCAGAAAGATGTGTTTTAATGAGGAAACTGAAGTAGAATAATGGGGTATAGATTATGGAATAAGGGTCTATACGTTAGATTGAGGTTTGTGGGGTTTAAGTGTGGAGTAACCCTAATAATGGATTTGCTAGAATTTTCCTATGCCATCTGATTTGCACAAACAATGAACTAGTAGTTGAGAAACAATATAATATGATTGATACGGATGATTTAGAAGTTGAGAGATAAGATACGGATGGAAGAATTGGATTTTTGCGGTTATGAAAGGAAAAGAGTAAGAAGTGAATCGCAACGAAAATTAAGAAAGATACACGACGGTGGAGTTGGCACCACAACCTTACCTAGAAATCATCACCTATGATTTCATGGAGTCGTCACCATGACTAAAAGAAAGTATCAATACTTTCATAGATATATAGGAATAAATATGGGCTAGCAAGTTTCAGACGAAGACGCGAGTCTACAGTCGTCGCCGAGGGAGGACGACCCAGCAGCTTTAGATCTAGTTCGAGTAGGCTATGGACTAGCCCATCATGGAGATGGGCTCGTGGGCCTCGATTATCTTCATTTTGTTGTTTTATTAATTAATTTCGGATGGATTAAAAACTATTATTTAGGGATCAGTTTTTATTTGGATTTCGTCAAGATTGTGATCCTAATCTCTAAGGGATTCATGGTTATCGTGTTAAGGCTTTATAAAGTCCAGCAGACTTTGTTATTGTTAATATGATGAATGAAAGTTTTTGATGATTGCTGAGATTGCGATTTTTGCTTTTTTGCGATAGAAGAGAGGGCGCGTGGCTCACCGGCAGAAAACCGGAAATTCGCCGGTGCGAGGCCGATGAACCCCCACACCCCTCCCCATCTTCCCCACTGTCACCATCCTCTTACCACAATCTCTTAAATACAAACCACAACTCACACACGTTCTCTTGATCTCTTCCATTATGATTTTTTCTTTATTTTTCCTGATTTTTCCTGTGTTTTTTGTTGATTTTTTTGAATGTTTCAAACAAAACACCTTGAACCAATTTCAGTCCAAACTAGCCAATACTGTAGGCGTAGGCCGATACCGTGATCAAGGTACAAAATCTCGGGATATTTCACGAAATATCTCGGTTTTCTCAAACCTCGGCACGAAATTCCTATTGTGATATCGAACGAAATAGGAATCACGATAATATCGCGATATTTTGCACGATATATTTGTCGGCACGAAATATCGCGATATTTCATGGAAATTTCGAGACATTTCGAAAAATTTCGGGATTTTGGCACCGAAATGTTGGGACTGACTGGTTATAAACGGGGACTGGGGGTTTCGTTCTCAGCAGCTTATTTACATATAATAACATTTAAGTAAATGTAAACTCCATTTACTTTAAGTTATTATATGTAAATAAGCAAATACCCCCCATTTGATTTCAATAAAAATATCAAAAAAATCAAAAACCAAGTGAATCAAAAAGTAGTTTTTCAGTTTTAGTAGGAGAAAACAGTTTTTTCAGTTTTTCATAAAATTTGTATGTTGAGAAAAGTAGTTAAATCAACTCATTTTTAGCTCAAAAAATTCCACAAGATGTAAAACTACAAGTACATCTAGAAAACCATGGTCCGTCAAAGAAAATTTTGAATGTATAAAAACTTTTCTTTATAAAAACTCATTTTTTTCATACTTAGTAAAAAAACAGTGTTTTGCATTTCAGCATAATTTTTGCACGATTTTAAACTTGCACAACTTTCTTGTTTTAAGTCCGTTTTCAAAATCATTTGAAGCATTATTTTAACAATCAACTAATCTTTATTTTGGAAATATTTTTATCCACGAAAAAGATTAAAAGCTATTTTAAAAACATAGATCAAAACAGGACCAAACAAAACTGCACAAGACTCACAGACTCAAATGTAGAATACATGCTTTGTGATGTTCTACACCTGTAGATTGGGTATAATTATTATCTGAGTGTTCCAAATTGTGTATATATACTTGGTTTATGACTATGCAGAGATTCACTGAAAAATTTTATTAAAAAATCAATATTTCCACCATTTCTATAAAATCACAATATTTCCACACTGTCGAAATATTTCCACAAAATATTTCCATATCCAGAGGGGTCGAAATATTGACCGAAATGGAAATTTCGAACCTTGACCGTGATTGATACTGCAATTAAGAACCTTGTTCTCCAATCCCAAATAGATGGCACACTCAAAGTGATATGACTTACTAGATCCAGAAGGGTTTTTGGGTGGGTCCAACAAAATTTTTTTATGGAAGCTACTCGTTCAAATCCTAGCTTTGGGTTTATTAGAACTACAAAGGTGTGTCTTTAATAAGGAAACTAAGGTAGAGTTGAGGGGTTTAGATATATAGTTTAGTGTTATGTAGTTGTTGTACACTTATACTGAGATTTGTTGTGTTCAAGTTGTGATATGGATTTGTTCGGATTATTCTAAAAAAAACATGTTCTACACAACAATGAAACAGAAATCCACGTTAAGGAAAGATTAGAAGCTGAGAGATGAAAACCTACTAGAAATCAGCCATAACATGAGCAATTATTTTGTTGGCAAGTGATGGGAATAATAACAAAAGAAAAGATCCACAGCCATTTCAAAAAGTGCTTCTTATGCGGCCATGTGGTCTTTCTTGCATAGATTGTCACTGTAAAAAGGCAGACCTAGATATTATACGATCTTGGAGCGGCCCACACCTCTCAGTTATAGGCATTTGAATGTCCCATGATTTTTATTTTTCAACCGCCAATTCATAAGGGGGTTTAGTACCATAATGAGCCCGATAACAAAGTGAACCTCAAAAGCTCCGAATTAACTTGGACATCGGGTATGACCCATGCTTTGGAGAAGATCAAACTTTATGGAGCAAGCTCTTGCACTTGCTCCTATTTCAAGAAGCCTTTCGTGGAGTCCCAAGTCAGAATCGGATGACTAATCGGACAAGAGGAGTGTCTGGTAGCTTTCTTTAGTAAATGGTGAAACAAAGCGAAGCAACGATATTCTAATATAAGTTGGAATTCTACATCTATTGTACTATCTACACCATTGGAAGGATTATCTCTTTCATCAAGAGGTCGTGGTCTAGGCATCATGAAGTTATGTATTATCTTCACTCTAAAAGAAATTTTAATAGTCATAATCATGTGATCAGGAGAGCAAATCAAAGTTGTCGATGCCTTAAGCCAAAGGGCTTTAGTGTTGGTGTTCACGACAAACGAATTTATGGGCTTCGGAAGTTAGAGAAATTATATGTTGGGGGTCGTTTCTTCAACAAGGTATTGAATTCCAAGAAACTATGCGATGATTTACTTCCCATTTTTCAATGTATGATACTAAGGGGGGTCAACTTTGCATTTTCAAATCTTCCTTGCGTCAACAAATCCTCGAGAAGTTGCACGGAGGACTTGGAGATCACTTCGGGCACAAAAAGACCTTGGCGATACTGACAGAAGAGCTACTATTGGCCAAAAATGATGAGAAACATGGATCAGTTAGTAAGGCAATTTAATGTTTGGCAATATATGCCAAAGCGTAACCCAAAACAACACACCTTTAATTGTACCAAAAACTCCTTGGGTACACATTAGAAGGGAGTATAAACCACAAACAACTCGAGCATCTGATCCCATCTTCATGGTATTAGACATTCTATCCAAGATGACGAACTTTCTCTCTATGCCAAGAGGGTGGATGTAATGTGTAGTCGATCTCTTCTTTGAAAAAACTGTTGGCCTACATGGTATTTCTACTACTTCTGATTGCGACATGAAATTCATGGAAAAAATTTGGCAACTTTAAAGAAGAATCTTAGCACCAAGCTTCTATATTTAGTCAAACCACCCTTAAATTGGTTGCCAAACAGAGGTAACCAATCGGAGCTTAGAATTTGTTGTGAAGCATTGGGCACGATTCACGTCAAATCGTCGGACATGGTTTTAACTTTTAACCTAAAGCGGAGTTTTTAGTCCACTAAAATAATATTGTTCGAAGTTGCTTAAGTGCATAAGCCAAAGCATCTTGGTCAAATGACAATGTCGAAACCTATATTGATCACACTTTGAGTCCATCAAGAACTTTGTGGAGAAATCAAACGACATAACGAAAGATTTAAAGCGATGCGGATACACACTAAAGGCCAAAGAATTCAAGGTGATCTAGCCATGGTGTACTTGCAAAAAGAGAGGTACCCACATGTTACTTATCACACATTGAAACCAAAAGAGATCGAGCAAAGATCAGAAGAGATTGCTTGTTTGGTGGACCTTCCAAATGATCTCAACATTGGCCCAATTTTCAATGTTGTCAATCTTTATGGTTAACATAGGTTCGATGAAGAAATGAGGATTCATCAGATGGAGTTAATTAACTTCATTAAAAGGCAATGGACATGATTGAAGAATGACATCATGGCGGTTCTAGTCAAGTGGCGCAAAAAGGATCCTAATGAAAGCACATGGATCATTGAGGAAGATTTGAAGAAAATCAATCGCACCATCCATGATTAATACACCTGATCTTTCTCGTCAGAGATAAGAGCTCTCCAACTCAAGGATCTGATGTAGAAGTATCTTTTGTGCATCGAGGCAACCTAATAGTGTTAATAGAACAATTTGTGAATTGTTGCCCATGGGATTCTTGGTAAATTTTAGAAGTTGGGAGACCTATTTGAAAAAGTCCAGAGGGTTTTTTCTTAGAAAAAGAGCTGTCATATCAGTGTAGTGACTGTAGTCCTTTTTTATTCCTTCGATGGCAGACTATGCAAAGTTTAAGAGGAATCAGGCTCCTCTCGGAGAGGAATCTGATCCTCAAGTCGAAAGGCCTATCTGTGGGTGAAAGGAGGAGTAGGATTTTTCTCCCTAGTGGGGAGTGTGTTTGATCCCCTTTTCTCTCCCTTCTTTATGTCGTGAAGAGGTCCACATGCGAGCCATATTACTCTTGACCGCTAGCTATAGCGTATAAGAACTGCAGAAATCAAGATAAAATAGAAGAAAAAGAATAGGAAAAGCAAGGGATAAAAAGAAGGAAAGTGAAAAGAACAAAAGAGGGAGTTTTTGAATCCATTTCAATACGATTTTGATATTCTTGGGTTTTCCTTTGCTTGTAAAATAAAAAAGTATAGTGTACATATAGGAGGGATCAATGAGTCAATCTCATTGTAAGCACATTATTTTCATGAAAAAATGTTCTCAGCCAAATTCCGATGTTCCTCTTGAAGTTGATTTTCTTTTGTATCCAGATCACACTAGCGTCATACACTCAGTTGCAAAAACCTGTATGTATTAACTGAAAAGATAAAATCACAAGTTACCTCATATGAACCGTAACCATAAAGTAGCAAAGGATCAGATCCATCAAGTTTCACAAGATTCTTTCTATACAGAATTGAAATAGGAATTCGAGTGCCATCAGAAGCAACTGCCCATCTTCTATCGGTCGCATAATTCGATGCATCAAAACCACCCAATACCTGAGCAAAATAAAGAATACATTGATAGTTTTACTGAAAATATGGTATACGAGTTGCATTAGTGGACACTATCATAAATAAAAATGCTACGAGAAAGGAAGAAGGCACGAATAGATGTATTTATCACTCAATGTTAGTGATAATTTCCAATTCAACAATAACAAACAAACAAAAAAATCAACATATGAAGGAATGGCTCACATAATTGTAGTGACGTTTTTATTTATTAAGCATGATTCAATTGTAAGCAGCTAAAGAATAGAAATATATTCAAGATTCTGGAGAAACCACAAAGTAATGGCCATCGTTCTACATACTAGATGCATAGAAAGGCTAAAGTGTTCAACCTTTGAAACTTCCTGGAGTACTAGCTCTGTTACCAAAAACTCTGATTTTTTAAATAAGTCTCGATTTAAACACGACTTATTCAGTAAACGTTCTCTTCGCGACTCTTTCTTGATTTTTTGAAAATGTTGCGATTTTATGAAAAAATCACCATTTTCACGTTTTAATCCCAATTTACACATTTTAATCTCGATTAATTGCGTTTTAATCCCGTCATGTATTGCTCAAAAAACCTATTGTAACATCTATATATAAATATATTCTAAAATTCTACTGTTTGTCTCCTGACTCTTTCCCAATCTTTCTGACTTTTTCCCGATTTTTCAGACTTCTCCCCTAGCCGATTTTTCCCGACTTCCGACTTGGTAACTATGAGTACTAGTGCTATAATCCTTATATTAATTCAGTTTGCTGGTTGGCACAGGTGGGTAGGCCGGTTTTTTAGTGTTCTCACTTAATCCGAATTGATCAACGCCATCTTTAGCCCCCATCTTATGTGACCAACCTCTTATGGGGTTTACTTTTAAATTTTTCCCAAAAGTGACAGATTTATCATAATAAAAAGGAGACCCACGGCCTAGTGACAGAGTTAGGTTTAGGTATCGGCAGACATTATTTTGTCAACCGATATGGGCCTAACTCGACCTGTTCGGACCGATACGGCCATATACCGATCGATACACTCCAGATTTCTATTCCAGGAGTCGTCTTAGTTCGGCCCAGCATGAAATCGGTGCGTACCAATATCGGCCAAATTTTAAAACCATGGACCCAAGTCGATAACAATGGCGTTCCTGATAATGTTGTAAATGATGGATAGTCTCTAGACCTATATCAGTGATCAAGAAAATGTCAACAATGATGCCCTCGTTGAATGTTCATGATGAAGCCCTCATGGAGCAAGCTCCAAAGAGCGTGGCAAAATCATGGTTGATCTTAGCTTGTTGAAGATTGGTGATAAAGGTAATGGTGGACATGCAGTAGAAAGCATGAATATATCATTTGCCGTATTCAAAGCATGTCTTCTATCGAATTATGCATCAAGAAGGGTGTAATACGACATCCAATGATGGACATATTGTAAGTTGACTATCTAAAAGAAGAGTGGTGATAAAGGTAATGGATTCTGCAAGGAACTCGGGATGAGTTCACGTGCAACAAAAGCAAATGATGCAAATCAAGGTGGAAGATAAAGTTTTTCCTAAAGTATCCAGGATTCCTACTTCCATTAGGATTCGTAATTGGGGGAGTTAGTGAGCGGTCCCCGACAAGATATCAGTTTAAGCCAAAGTCCCTCCAAAATGCTTTGGACGGAAATGCCCTCCAACTGAATTTAAATTTTCATTAATATTGCCATCAGTTTCTCTAAAACTATCTCAACTGACCGAACCTCCGAGATGCTCCGACGCCGGATCTTCTCGCCTCCGAAACTCACCGCCGCCGGAGATACTCGCCGCCGAACCGAACCGAACCTAAACCTAACTCTAAACCCAAGATCTACAGGCCATGGGATGAACCCTAGATCTAAGATTTCTAACCCTAACCGAACCTAACCCCTTCGGCCCCGGTTCCTTCTCGTCTCTGTTGCTCGCCGCTATCGGGGCAGAGACGTCGAGCAGCTGCAACTCAAGAATGTGCCTGCTGCCATCGCCACCGCCGCCACCTCTGCTACTCACGTCGGAGACTGCCATGGAAGAGATGGGAGTTGTGGGCATTTTTTGGTTTATGAAGAAGATGAGGGACCTATCGTTAATCGAAATGTGTAGATGTCTTGTGCCTTCCAGATTTGTTCTGTTAAGGACTAATCACCAATTAACCCTTCTTAATTTCTATATCATTCCTAGTGCAAAAAGTACACTCCGTTGGAACAAGCTATCTACTCATAATATAATTCCTCCTTAAGATAGGATTCTTAGGGTTCCTACTCAAAATAGAATTCCTTAAATAATTATAACTACTATTTTGATGAATTGGAACACCAACTCAAATTAAGACTCCTACATAAGATAGGATTCCTAGATAATAAAGTATACCCTTATGGTATGAGCCATTAGAGTTAGCGAACCCAAGGGAGACTCTACCACATCCAAAACCCTACTCCAACTTCCACCTCAATTAGCACCATCCTATACATCCATCTACCACCTGATTTGGGACCCTAGTTGGGTGCCTACCATGTAGAATCGATACTAGGGAGGTCTAGATGAAGCGATCGGAATAAATTAGTAACAACACTGGTGTAACCTACATCGACGATGACCCCTCTCTTTCCCTCTACTCTTTTCTTTTCTTTTTTTTCTCTTTTTCCTCCTGTTAGTTAGCAAGCTCTAGGTCTAGCATAGGAATCATAAATAGGAAGTACTCCCTTTATAGTATGAAAGTGAAAGGTTGCCTCACTCCTTCCCTCTAGCATATATGGAACAAAAGAGTTTTCTTATACAAGAAGATTTTTATGTTCTTTTACATGGATGTTATGGAGGTGGGTATTTTTGCTGACCAATGAAGAAGTGACATAATGCATTGTACGAGTGAAAGACCTGAATAGATCCTGACTTCTCTCGGGCCTCGGCCCCACGTCGACATTCATGCAAGGCATTGTCTTGCATAAGTCGGCAAGACTCCACCAGGTCGTATAAGACCTGGGTGGTGATGTAGCCTGATCTGGCTACGATTTATCTTTTAATGCTTTATTTAGTAGTCATTTAATATTGTGAGTCCATTGCTTGTCTCTGGACGAAGATCGGACGGTAAGATTGTTCGTTACAACTTTTTGTCCTATAGTGCGCGTTTGTCGCCCCCACTTATCTTTCTGGGTTAGCCACTTTTATTTTAAGTTGATGAATAAAATAAATGTCATGCAGAATGACCAAAAGCATCGGATGATGCATCCGATGCTGAAGCAAGCAAACTAGCAAAGTCCATATGTATAGCCAAGACCATATTTAAAGCCAATTAAAATCCATATTTACGACCAAAATAGGGGGTGTGCTCTTATTAATTTATATCAACATACTTGGGGCTTTAATGTTGTATTGGGGTGCCCTTAGCATAGTCAAAGGGCCCCCTTTTACTTTCCCTAGAAAGCCAAAACGGGATTGGCTTTTTTCCACGTGAAAGAGTACACTCCTCTTTTTTTGTCCTCTCTCCTCTCGTGTCACGGAAACCGAAAGCCCCCTCCCGTGTCCTCTTTTGTACATACTCCTCTCTCTTTATCCCCTGTTTCTCTCTTTCTTACTTCTTTATGTGGGATGGCCTTGATCTATAAAAGAGATGGATGAACGAACCCTAATTCAGATCTTGGATGATAATAGATTCTCTTTGTAAGATTTTGAAGAGTTCTTGTTCCCTTGGAACCTCCATGAAAATCTTCCGGCTTCTAATCTTTTTCTTCTGATTCATCTTCTTTCCCTCGTATCTTCATCCCTCGTAGGTAATTCTCCACATATCTTTGATATTTATAGTTTTTCCCTTTTTTCACAACCATTACTCGAGCATCATCGCAAATAAATTTAAAAGATGGGCTTGGATTGAATCACCGTTGGTAATAGCATCTGCGTCTTTCTTTATCATTGCATGCTTATTTTAATTGCTGAATTTATTATCTTGCATCGTTTTTAGATGATTAATCTCTTATGATTACATGTTATCTTTCATATTCTAATCATGCTAGTATAAAACAGGTTGTCTTTTCTTTAATAAAATCTGATTTGGGCATGTTTATCTTTGCTGAATTTTATACTTAAAGTTCCCAAATCATCATTAAAAGGCTTTTGTTTTCTCTTGGCTTCCATGCATCGTAACCGGTTTATATTGTTTGGTTACCAAGCAATTCCGATTTACATTATTTGGTATCAGAGCTTTTTCGGTTTATGCTGGAGTGATCTAAGCTCTATTAAGCAGTTCCTTTCCCCTAAGGGAATCAATGTGTCCTAGTATGGGTCTCTCGTACAATGAGGGAGCCATGAGTAAGGATTATGTCGACCATAATGGGTCCCTTGGGAAGCAGAATCATGATTGTCATATTAGCGTGTAACAGACTGTGAGACTACCGTAGGCGTTGACTAGATAAGGCAGACCATTCCCCCATCACATGCAGTAACAGTTGTCGATCCTTGTGGATCGTCGGCGAAGTTATGGCTCAAAGGAAGAGGAACAACCGCATGAATTTATGGTTTGGATTGTATTAATTGGTGCCGTAATAGCTGTCAACGCCTTGCATGAATTTATGGGCGGTGTTTTTCATGATGCTCTCTTTACTTGTGCTAGAATGTGTATAGATGCTATTCTATTGTTACTAATCTTGAATTTATGGTTTGGATTATACTAAAATCATGGATATTATGAGATTCTCATAATATCATGCTTGTCTTTTGTTTTTTTAATCTTGAGTTTATGGTTATGTAAATGACACCTGCTCTTTAAAATAATGGTTGCGATAATCTGGAATTTATAGCAATTTTAAAACATATATATTATATATAATATCAAAATACTAATTAAAATAATTAAAAAAACAAAAACGTCTAGGCGCTAAAAGGTTCCTCACCGCTTGACTAGCACCTAGTGCTTTTTAGAACATTGTACGATACACGATACAATATGTATCAAGAGGAAAACAATGCATATCGTGCCTAGAGATAATTTATCATTATATCATACGATACATGATACGATATGAATGGTATGATACAAGGAAAGTGAAAGCTTTGGGGTTTTTTCTCTTAAATTCTGAAAGGACCATATAATTCCCCTAGAGTTGAAAAGACACTTTCACCCCTTTTAACCTAGGGTGAAGAGAGATTGCAGTTTTTTAAAGAGTTTTTTAAGGGTTTCACATAACTTCTTCTATCTTTCTCTAGAGTTGCTGGAATCCAATGTTTCTAAAGTTTTTAAGGGGGGGGGGGGGGGGGAGGGAAATACATACAACTTCTTCAATCATTAAGGAGTTCTTGAGAAAATGGTATTGGAAACCTACAAAGCCATTAAAGAAGGTGAAGTTCATATTTCTTTTTTGAGTGCCTCAACGTGGTAAGTAACTTTTCCTACTTGTTTCTTGTTTACATAAAATGGTAGATAAAGGGAAGAAGAAAGTATGGCGGAACAAGTATATTCTTTGTATAGAACAATCTACGTTTGATGAGAAATAAAGGGAATGTCTTACACTTCTACTCTAAGCTTTCATATTTATAGTTCTAGTACTTTTCTTTCCCTCTTTAAAAAACTAGATGGAGACTCTGTAACACCAAGTAGGTTCTCCAAGGTATATGTTTTGATAATAAATTATTTTCAGAAAGAATCATTATCAATTTTTCCTTCAAGTTTTGCCAAATATAAGAACAGGAAGAGTATCGGCTTTTATTTAAAATAAGTTTATCAAGATTTTTCATATTCCACAAGTTTAATGCCCTACAATATTCAAAAGCATAACTTGAACATCAATAAAGTAGATACTTCACCATCTCGATCTTCTTCAGAAGAGAAATGCCTGTGTTCATGTCATAGTCATAGATAGAAGGAGGAGTTCTCATTGAGCTATAAGCAAACCGGAGAATGCCTGAAGTGAATTGTGATTCTTGAGGGTACACTGAATATATAGGATCGACAAAATCAATTGCACGGCCATTCTGGAGGCATCCAATTGCTTCCCCAATGGCTGGAAGTCCATACACAGTTATTTTTGGTAAACCATTTTCACGCTCATACACAACAAGATGATCATTAAATAGCTGGAAATCTTGTAATTTCACACTGAAAAGAAGAAGAAAAAATTAAGCTTTTGATGTTGACATGTGTTTACTAATTAGATAGCTCTCCCAAAAAGTAACTCCAGAACAGGATATCTTTCCCGGAAAAAAATTCAACATAAAGCAGAATGGAACTTGATAAAAGCAATCGCAAAAGAAAGAGCTTTACAAAAATAATGATCTGCAAATGCATTACAGGAACTAGCTTAAATAACATATCATGCCCAAAGCCAATGAAGACAATATATTGCATAGATTCTAGATGTCTCAATAAAGTTTTCAAATACCACACGGCAGTATAGAGCGTATATAACTCATTCTTTCACATAGCAAGTGTAAATTCAGAAGAAGAAAAAAAAAGTAACTAACAAATATATAACATAAATCCAGCTAAAGGTGATCAGCACAAATTAAACATTACAAATGTTCTCCCCAACAACTACAGTGACCCCTCATGTATGTAAGACCTTGAAAGGGTCTGGCATATTCATTAATGCTGGTTAACATTTGAAGCAAACCTTAATGAGGCCAAAAATGGAAAGATGTTCCAAACTTGGAAAGGTAAAAAAATCTAAGTAGAATGGATCAAAAAAAACAAATTCATGAATATTATATAAAGATTTGCTTATATAGGAAATCATGGAACTTTGAAGGTCTTCCATTGTCAAAGCCGAAGTTTCAAGAGAATGCTATTTCGGTCACTGTCATTTCTAACAAAGAGGTAGTGGAGTAGCTTAAGGATTTCTGGTTGACAGGCCTTCCCCCACAAATCACGAAGAATCTGGGATTTCTCCTCCCAAGAGAAGGCTAACCATAAATGGGTACATGATGCATATCTCATTAGCATGATGTACTTAACTGCCACATTAAGTGGATGGTCCAACACAACCTTTGTAACTCAAAAACAAGAATTAATGTTTGTTTAGGTCTCCAAGTAACTCCTTTCAAGGTCAATCTCAGCCCTAACTCATTACGAATAATGTAACCAAATTCAATATTAGACTCAGATTAGTCATAATTAATAAGATATTGAAGAATCGAAAATGTTTCACCCAGGTGAATCGATGCAGAGTTTTACCAGCTAACTAACATGTAGAGTAAAAAGAAGGGGGTATCAGTAGACGAAGAATTTGAAGTTTGAACATTATCTTGTAGTAAGATTACATTTGTATTGTTTGAGGGCTCCTCCGAACACCCAAACATGCATTTTCCCCCGGAATCGGATCTTATTCGAATTGGGTTCATATCCTCGTATTATTAATTTTAATGTTATAGATATTTAATAGTTATTCCATGATTCATGCATAACAAGACCTGGATCTGAAACGACCAGTTTTGGCCGGATTGGGACAAATCAAAACCTAGTTTTTTATATATTTATTTCATATATTTTTGGTCAAAACAACCAAACGGCCAAATCCAAACCCAAAACGATTCATTTTTTGCCCAATCCGAACCCGAAGCCGAAGTCGAATTCTCGAACTTTGTACCTTTGCTAACTTATAGGTTATGGCAAGGCAACACACCCTCTCCTTACCTTCTGTTCGGAAGAACGGGATTTTAGCTGAGACAAAAGACTAAAAAACCTTGGCCACCATTCCAGTTCCTCGCATTTTATTCACGGGAATCTAATGCGAGAAGCCTAGATTGATCACATTCACTTCTTCAAAGCTATTAGTTGTTGTTTTTGAGGCATTTGATTCAAGAAAAAAATAAATATTCCTACTATTATACTACAAATGGGTAATTGTGTGGATATTAAGTGATATCCATGCTTGGGGTTCCACCCCAGCAGTGAAAAACTAAAAGGATTCTTTGAAGAGTAAGTTTTGATAAAAATTTGCATACCAACCAATTTAGGATGCGTTCAGCTGTTAAGGGAACAAAAGACAAGAAAATAAAAAATATATAATGAAATAGAAAGGAAAAATATTGAAAATTTGGAAGTTTTCTTTGTTCAGTACTTCGGTTCAATGAATAAAACTAAGAAAACTATTGGATTGGAGGACCATAAAAATATCTGCACAAAAATGAAAGGTTGCACATAGCCCTTCTTTTTCCACCCAAAATTACTAACTATGGAAAGAAAAAAAAAAGTTAGTAATGAAATTTTGGGGTTAAATTTTCCCCAGTTTGTTCCTTAAAATTTCCTTCTCAACAACCAAACATGGAAAAAATGGATAGAAGCATGAATATAGAAGTACAAAATTTACTGTATGAACATGCACAAGAAACACAAACACATGCTACTTTCTGCACAATCTGAACTATTTACGATGTGCAAAATAATTTCTCCTTTCAGCATAAAGATGCAGTTTCGTCTTGAACTCAATGAATGTGCATATGAACATCTCTTATATAAGAACATGCCAAAATCAGTAACAAACCTTAACTAGCTAGCAAAGGGAAATGGTTTTTCAACTTTTTCCGAACATTAGCATCCCAATATTACCTTTCTCTATGAGGAAGCAGAACCATTGTTTCCGACATATTATCCAATTGACATGCAAGTAATTCCGAATTATAGAACTCCTCACTTCTCCTCTTGATAAAAAAATGGTTTCCACGATGACTAGCTGATGTATCAACACCGTAAACACGAGGGGTCAAAGTCGTAAGCCCATTTTCTGGTTTAGAGATGTCTACATAAAAGATAAACCTTGTATTTTTACTTTCTGATCCAACAAATAAGTACTGCTTGCTTTCAGCTGCTTGCAGATCAAGAGAGAACATTTCATCTTTTTCATGATAGAGGCAATTATCACTCGATTGATCAGATCCCAATTTGTGTGACCAAACCTGTGAAAATAATAGATATGAGAATCCACACAACAAAAATAAGACATAAACCTCAATTTTAGTTTTAATAATCAACAATAGTATTCAGAGAAAATCATTGCAACACAAATAAAGTTAGTTCTGTGTAGATGCATTGAATTAATAATTAAAAAGACCACTCAAAGTGTATCTTCCTCGATATGGCCCGTTAACAGCATAATTTCAATGCTAGCACTAAAACACTGCAACATGAACACCATGCACAATGCAGATGGGGAAGGACAAGTGGTATATGGTTGTCCACTTAGGATCTGCTTTTTTATGAGAGATGGAAGGTAGAATTTCCACAAAAATAGGTAGAATCCCCTTTACTAAAATATAAGTATAAGAAAAACGATTAGAGGTAGTTCTTGTCCTTACCAAGGAGATGAGAACGCAAAAAAGCCCTCTAAAGCAAACAAAAAATTAAAAGGGTCGAACATAAGCAAAGAAAAAACTCTGAAAATGCAGGAGAGTCAGTACAACAGGCAAGTTAAAAGCAATGTAGCCACACCTATAAAAGTTATAAACACCACAGCAACCCTATACGATAATGTATTTTAAATTTTGGGCCTAAGCATGGTTGATATGCAAACAATGTCAATTTGTGTTATTTAGATTTTAGAGATGATATAGTATTCATTAGATAAACCGCCAATGTGATCCCAAGCCCGGATGATAAAGGTTGAGGGTTGATGTTAGGTTGACAGCCCTTCATAAAAAAAAGCACAAACTAAGAATCTTAATTTGATATCTTGTAGTGCTACGGTGTCCCCTTTTGTATGTGAGGAGCCACAACCTAAATTGAGTGTCAAGAGAATTGAGCAAGGGCTGACTAGGCCATAATGACTTCCCGTACGCTACGTGCCACAACAAAACCACCAATTGTGTTGAGAAAAAATGCACAGGTTAGAAAGGGCTATGGTGTCTCTTCCAAGCAACATGTCGCAATGGCAACCGATTAGAGCAACAAGAATATAACGGTTTACATAGAACAAAGCGGATAACAAAGTAGTCCCACAAAAGAGGATTAGATTTGTCATTTGGAACATTAGGACCTTAAATGGAAAGAGTAGTGAATTGGTGGATACAATGTTGAGAAGGAGAGTCGGTATTCCTTGTTTACAAGAAACTAGATGAAAAGAAGGAAAAATTAAGGAAATTGGTGATGGGTACAAACTTAAATATTGATGAATAAAGATATGAAGGATACCATTGTTGAGATTAAAAGGTTAGTGATAGACTATCAACCATAAAATTGGTTTTAGGTGAGGACCTTACTAATATAATGTGTATGACCAAAAGAAGGATTGGATGAAAGAATAAGGAAGCAGTTTGGGAAGAGATTGATGGATTAGTGCAAGATAACCCAGAGGGAGAAAAGATATATGTAAGTGGTAGGATTTAAATGGTCATAGAAGGAAAAATAGTAGAGGTCATGAGAGAGAACATGGGTCCCAAAGGTTATGAGATAGGAATGCAATAAAAGATTCGATACTTGTTGCGGTAGCTATGATCTAATGATAGCTTCTATTCTAAGAAAAAGATGAACGTTTAATTACCCCCAGGAATGGATCAAATGTCCCATGGCAAGATTATATTCTCCTAAGGAGAAAAGGAGCTTCAATATGCAAAGATTTTTAGCTGATACTAGGAGAAAGTTTGACTATACAATAAAGGCTAATAATTATGGATGTCTACACTAGAAGTGAGAAGAAAAAAACTACAATAGGCCCAAGAATAAGCTGGTGGAATCTAAAAGGGAATAATGCAGCATTCTTTAAGAATCTAAAGACGGATATTAAGGAAACGTTAATTTTTGAGGATTATTGGATCTTGACAAGTACACCAAATACGTCAAATGGAAATTTTGATTAAGAGAATTGCTAAAAAAATTCCAAGATAATCTACGGATAAATGACGTGTGGATAACAAGACCTGCTGGTGGAATGATGAGGTCCAAAGGGAATTCAAGGCAAAAGATCATGCTTCAAGGAAAAGGCAAAGGACTAATGGCATTGAGAACTTGAAAAGGGATTGGAACAACTACGATACATTCTGAAACGCTAGTCAATTATGCCAAAATTCGCAACTTTAGCTAACATGTACGATAAGCTAGGCTCCAAAGAAGGCATGATTAGCTAAGATGGGTGAAAGGAAAATTAAACATATATATCAAGTTAGGTGCATGAGGTGCATCAAGAGTGAAGGCAATCTTATTCTAGTAAAGGATAAATGGCATTAAGAGAGGTGAAAAGGCTAATTCCAAACTTTATTAAATGAGAAATCTACTAGAGGAGTTTATTCAGAAACACCGCATTCAAGAAGTTGGCAACTTGGCATGTTACCATCGCTCAATAAGAATAATTGAAATGGTTGCAGCTTTGAAAAGGATGCAAAAGGCTAGCGCACTAGGCCTATATAGAATACCAACTGAAATTTGAAAATTCTTGAGAGGAACTAATATAATTTGGTTAACTTATTTATTTTGTGAGATTTTTAAATAAGGAGGATGCCTAAAAATCAGAGAAGTATTGTGATAACTAAGAATAAGAATAAAGTTGATGAACAAAATTCCTCCATTTATCGAAGAATTAAGTTCGCGTCATCCCATGAAGTGGTAAGAGAGGGTGATAGAACAAAGGTTACGAAAAATTACTAGAATTTCAGAGAAGCAAAATAACAAAGGCTATTTACTTGTTGAGATAAAAAAAATGCAAAGATTTGGAAAGAAGAGAAAGAAACTTCATATGGTTTTTGTTGATTTAGAAAAAAGTTTAGGATAGTACCATAAGATGTAATTTGGTGGGCTAAGAAGGCAAGGGCTATCTAAATGTTATAATGAAATTATTATGAAGATGTATGAGGGAGCAATTTCTACCATGTGAAGCAGTTGCAATGATTTGTTTCCAATCATGGTGAGCCTTTACCAAGGTCACAAACTCACAGTGGGCCTTCAAAGGGTTAACACTAAACCTATATCTTTTCACTCGTGTTATGAGGGAGCGAATCTTGGGGTGAGAAGCAATTGCCATGAATTATTTCCAATCGCGGTGGGCCTTCACCAGGGTCAGCACTAATCCAATATCTTTTCACTCATGTTATCGATGAACTTAGTGGAGTTATTCATGAATTACCATGATGATCATGTATAATCTTTGTAGATAACAGTGTTAGTTGACGAGACAAGCATAGCATTGAATGATAAATTAGAATTATGAAGAAAAATTCTGGAAAATATGGCTTTAAAAATCAATAGAGCTAACAGAGTATCTGGAATGGAATTCCAATGGAAATAGTAATGATAATCTTCGCCCCTATTCAAAAGTGATGGATAAGAAATACAATGATATGATTGCTTTCAATATCTTTGATCTATATATAGATATATGGAGAGGTAGATAAAATGTATCCAAATTAGAGTTGGTTTTATGAAGTAAAGAAAGACTTTAGGGGTGTTATATGATCATCGCATGACTTTAAGACTTAAGCGCAAGTTTCAAAAAAAGAGCAATAATCCATGCAATGTTCCGTTGTTCAGAATGCTACGCCATACAGAAGGCTCAAGCATACAAAATGAGCAGAGAAGAGATGAGAATTTGATGCGGATGTTCGGAAAAATTAGGAGCGCAAGGGTGAGGGATAGTATATTAGAGGAAGCATATGAGTTGCACAATAAAGGAGAGGATCCCGGATTATCATTTTGTGGATTATCAATAAAGGATTATCTCTGTTGTCCTTTATCATTTTGTCCTGTATTGTCTATCCTATTATTGACTATCTCTGTGGACAAAAGACCTTTATTGTCTATCCTATTGAGGGCAAAAGAGATTAAGGTCTATCCTATTATTGTGGAGGGGTCAAGAAAGAGGGCAAAAGATTCCTTTATTGACTATCCTATTATTGTGGAGGGGTCAAGAAAGAGGGCAAAAGACCTTAAATAACATTGAAGTTGTTTGAAAAGATACGGAAAGCATAATAGGATAGTCAATATCGAATACCTTAGGAATCTTCTTTGCCATATAATATGTGACTCCCACGCTGATCACATCTAGATTACAGTCAATAACATTGGATAGGACATAATAATATGGTGAGCAGAAAAAATGTATAATCCAAAGGATTCACATCCCTTCATCAAGGATACAGTGTCAAGTAACCTAGAAAACCAAAATAAGCAAAAACACAAAATTTCATGGATATACACCTCGTCAATATTTTCATGTTCTTATGCACCTCTCCTCTTTGTTCCCCTAATCAACGAGGAGATAGACAATAGACTCCTCTCCTCTATCCTTTGACTCAAGCAAACACATCTTTTTAATAAAATCATCCAAATGGATTCACGTGTCTACCCACACACACCCAAGCTTTCCAATAAGATGACCCATCAAACCTCACTCCCACTGAACCCCCACGTCGTATCCCCCTCGTGCTCATTTTTGGAACTGGGAAGGAATGATAGTGAAGATTTTTTTTTTGCATGTGCTGGCTTTGCGTATGACTCTTTGTTCACTACACCTTTCATTTGTTGTCTGAGCTCTGATCTTGATGAGCCTGAGAGAGAATGCGGAAAAGAACATTGGTCTCCAATTTTGCTGTGAACCTGTGATTGACTAGGGTGGGCATACTTATAGACCTCCAAATAACCCAATCCGTCATCAACAACCTCCTCTCCCTCACCCAAACCAAAACAACCACAATGGAGAGAAATTATGGTAAAAACCATGATCAAAACAAAAGAAAACAAATTAGGAATCAACGCAGTTAGCAGCATTGATCTTGTTTAGGTGAAATGGGTCCCCACATATTTCTTGAGACCAATTCTTGAATCGCCTACAAAGGGATTAGTCCTCACCCATAGAAAACCAGCATTACAATCAAAGTAGAGAACCTGTTCAGGGCTTGAAAATGCATATGAAAAAAAATCTCAATTTCCTAATTCCTAGTCAAGATTCAATTATCTTCAGACCCATATAAAGATTCAAAAAAGTCACCATTAACAATCCGCCAGTAGATGAAGAGGAAGGAGCAAAGCTGACCACAAACAAGTTGTTATATTATTCGAACATTGCCTCGGTTAATGACACAAGGAATTCTCCGCCACAAAATGCAGGTATTCTAACTTGTAAGTATGGGGCATGATTTGTGAACAACATCATCAACTGTGTATCTACCCACCTTGTCAGGCCTAAGTATCTCATCCATCGTAATGTAAACCAGGGTTTCGTTGCCAGCCCACTCAAAGTCTGACGTCACTGCTAACAGAGGCTTCCCAACAGGAGTCCGATTCTCAGCATCAATGACACGAACAGTATAGATTTCGTTGCCTTTAGTGTCCTCTGCGTATGCTACCAACTTATTATTTGGACTGACCTGAAAAACACAGCATACAGAGAATGATTAATGGCAAAAAGGAAGAAACATGTGTCTACCTGCATAATAGAAACTGTTCTAAGTAGGATTATACTTTGAAAGCCCCAATGCTATAGTAATTGTGCCCTTGAGCCTCAATATTCTCATCTAAGATAACATGTTCTTCAGGTGCATCGGGTCCAGTGGGCATAACATCATACACGGAAGCAGGACCATCATTAGAGATGAGACGCCTGCAATGCTGAACATATTCCTTTCCCTTCAAAGTTCTCTCGTAATAGAAAAAGGAACCTTTCCGCACAGGCGCAGAAATATCGTCTTCCTTAATTCTTCCTCTTATCTCAGCATATATTTGATCCTCAAATTGTTTCACACCTGGAAATGGTTTTGGAATTATCAGCATGTCAATCAAACAAAATGAAAGGAATACTTTAAATTTCTACTATCAGGCAAAATGAGGAACAAAGAATGGACCCAATAATTAGTTTCTTGAAGGAAGTTGCCACTGTTGTTTCATTTCCAAAACAAGTACTACAGCATACGAGACGAACATGATCATGTAGGGTGAAGAAAAATTCGTTTTGAAAATATCTCAAGCACTTTAAGACATGAAGGTATACAAAATGCTTTTCAATTTCAACCTGGAGTAGTCTCTGTTTTACTGCATCTACCATAGGGGCCATAAACTACAACGAAAAAAGAACTAAGGGAAGCAAAACTTGTTCAACCAACAAAGATTTCAGCAAGACGATGATTGATAAAGCTTTTATCCTTACAGATTATGAAAAGAGAACTCTTCAGTTTACCCTTGGTTTTAAAAAAGAACAAGAGCTATCTCTAGTAGTCGTGTATCTTGGGTCTTTCTTGCATGTCACCCTTTTCCTCGTGACTCAGCAATGTAGATTGCTTTAATGTCAATAGGGAGAAGATTTTCATCAACTGGGAGCCAAAGCAAGTTCGATTGCATACTGTGCTGTCAAAGTAGAAAGTGATGTATCCAACTATATTATACCTTAAAGTGGAGAAAGCAGCTCAATTCATCGAAAAATCAATATAACCTGACCCTTTTAAGAGTTGATAGAGTCCAAATGTGGTCTTAGGATAGACCTTTTCGATGAGCTGCATCAAACTACCAAGGGATGCGGACTTTGCCTGGATCTAAGACATCTTCATGATATCTTTTGAGTTTGATAAGAATGGAGGAGTGATGAAGGAGCACCATCGTGTCCAAGGTGGACTTCAAATTAAAGAATTGGTGGAACTTGTAGACCCTTTTTCACCTTTTTTTTTACATTGGAGAGACCTTTACTTATTTTTAGGAACATAGGTGCCTCAATGAAAAGGCGGACAAACTACTTTACAAAAAAGGGGCACTTATAAGTGGTCAGTACCCTATCACTTCTCTAAACAATAAATATAGAGAAGTTTGTAATAGGAAAAGCAGGGAAGGAGTTCCAAACTCCCATTCCGAATTGCCTCTCATAAGTGGGGTACACTCGCGGGTGGGAGTCCACGGAATCCCTCCCGTGGAGAGTCCAAGCCTCCTTCCTATGGAATCGTCTCCCATAAAAAAGGAGTTTAGAAGTCATATTCTAGGAAAGAAGACTCTTCCTTCTAAAATAAAGAGCTTGGCCTCTCCCTCCTTTTTATACATGTTGGTAGGAACGTAAAAAGGGTCAGGTCTAGCCTAAAATACTTCGAGCCAAGACTGGTTGGGCCAAGGGAAGTGAAGCCCGGATAGGCCTGGATGGCTCATTGGGTCGGACCTTGGACAAGGTCCGAGCCCGGGTACACACACTTATATTGGTTATCAGATCAGGTTCGGAAAACATTGATGTGGGTTCGGACCAAATGTGTGACGTTAAATGAGTTTTAAATTAAAAAAATACAAAAATACTATACATATAGGGCGAGTTTCAAACCCTCAAGTCGAGTTTGGGTCATTGACTTTCGAGCCGGGTTCGGTCCATTGACTTTCGAGTCGAGTTTGGGCCGTTGGGCTTTACACCCCTACATGTTATCTTTGTTTATTTGCTGGATATCTGCATAAAAGACCATACAATATCAGCTAAAAATATATTAAAAAAAGAGCTAAAAAGGTAAGAGATGTTTTTCCCTTCAAATTTGGTTTCTTTGTACTTTTTTAGTTTCATTCAAGTTGTAATTGTTGACACTCGAATCCCTAATAGACCAAATATATTGTACGATTGGGTCGGAGGTCAATAAGATTAAGCCACACAGCATATTCCATTGAGAAAAACTGATACACAACTAAATAAGCCTCACAAACAGCCGACCAATGGTGAAGAAAAATGTGGCAATCCTGCTTGAATAAACTCAAACCAATCATGAGTTACACGTAATCAACTAATAGGTGGTTCAGGAAATAAAGCAGGCCAGCACGGTCGACCTACAAACCAAGAAGTGGCCGAAAACAATCGACCCAAGGGGATAGTGTGGCATCACCGCAAGGACACAAGGAGTGGGAGGAGTTGCAAGTATGGAAGGGCAGCAATCGACCAAATCATCTAAAACCGCTCAAAAGGCTTTAAAAAGGTTAGGAGGTCGAAGACATAGAACATCCAACGATCAAACATCTAGACTTCACTTTGTAATCTGCCAGCATCAAACTTTATCTTTATAATGCATCTTATAGCTTGTCTAGTCATTAACCTGGTATACATGCTCTTTTCAATCCCAATGAAGTTCTTCTCAGCCTTTTTCTCTATATTCCTTAAGGTTTGCACCATTTCCTTTAAAACATCTTTTACATTACCTATCATACTTTCTCCTTTCTTCTAGCAATAGCTCTTAGGTAAATAGTAGTAATGTCCTCATCATTGAGGCAATCTAGACCTATTATAAGTTGATTCACATGGCTTCCAACAATTGCATGATCATAATCTCAAACAACCAATCCAGGTAGACCGGTTAATCATTTAGGATAGTAGCATTCAATCGATCGACCAATCTGCCAACGCATGATAAGGCTGAATTACCTGCTCATCACACCATATGTTTGGGAAACACATATATTGTTAAGGTTGAGGATCTTGACCTCTGCCAATAGGTGTTGTGGCGAAAAAAAATTTAAAAAATAAATCGAAAATCATTTTGTTGATGTTGCTTTGTCTTGCCTATACGAAATGCTTCCTCCTTGTGAGTGCTTGAAACCTGTGTTTTTTCTCTTTTTCCCTTAAGCCAAGGAAAACGTGAACCTTTAGCTCTCATTTCTCTATTGGTCAATAACGAGACTTTTCTACTCTCCTACTTAAGTGACTCGAGACCACATGTGACCTATTGTCCGCTTGTCTTCTTGGCATCCTCGGGAGCCATCCTAATCTGGTTATACCCACTATAGACATCTATAAATGAAAACTTTTCAAACCCATGTCGATAAGTAAGTATATCCATGCTCGGCAAAGGGAAGTCATCCTTTGGGAAGGCCTTGTTAAGGCCTCGGTAATCAATGTAGATCCTGATATGGCTATTTTTCTTGCTCGGCATTCGGCAAAGGGAAGTCATCCTTTGGGAAGACCTTGTTAAGGCCTCGGTAATCAACATAGATCCTTATGTGGCTATTTTTCTTTTTGAATGGAACAATATTAGTGTACCATCTATAATATTGAGAGTGAATCTAGACTTCCAATTGAACGTATAATCCGGAAGGCTTGTGCCAAGAATATAATAAAGATGAGAGAGTAAAGGTTAAAGTGAGGCAGTGGTTGGTGGAAAGTAATCATGAAATTTCCCTCCTTAGGCCGTTTGCTGAACAAAACCAGCTATATTTCGATGGAACTACATCCACATCGATGGCCATCAAGAGATTCCAACCGTTATATCTGATCAAATAGATTTTATTGGGCAGATATCCCATATGACACACCAGAAAATTTATTTCTCATGCATTTCCTTAACGACCAAAGAAGTTTTGACGGTCAAGGATCTGTTTAGTCCTATGTGTGCGCCCATCTTCTCTTATATATAAGATGAAAATTATCAGGACTCTTGTAACTAACATTAAAATTATCTGATACACGAAGTGTTTGCGAAAATGACTAGCAGAACGAAAAGCATGAATGACGCGAACAAAGGCGAGGGCTGAGGGGTCACCAGACATCACGCGATCCGTGTACTCGTTCTCTGCTTTGAGATAGGAGAGGACCTCCGGATCCATGCGGGAGTCGTCGCGGAGCCAGTAGTAGTCGTCGTTCCTGACGTCCCCGAACAGCTCCATTTCGTGCCTCACCTTCTTCGCCACCGGGGGAGCCGCCGCCATCGCCGCCGCGGAGGAGAAAGGAACGAACCTTCTAGGGCTTGGAGCAGCAGGGCAGAGGGGAGAGGGGGAGAAGAGAGGGAAGGCGAGGCGGCGGCCGGCGAGGAGGAGCAGACGAACGGGAAGTTTGGCCACTAGGAACATATTTTAAAGGAAGAGGGTTGTTTTCAAAATCACATGTAATCCGGTGCAATGAACGAACGGTTGTGATGCCGCTGAATTGAATCACACATCCTCTGCTCCTCAAGCGTCCGTTAAGGCAAGTGCTGCCCCTAGTAATCTCTGTGGTGTAAATAGCCCCACCAGGCGGGAGGCAGACTCCTGCGCATACAGCCTTGGCGCCACCGTGCTGTGCATCGGATCGGTGCTTGGGTTTTTCCCCACGGGCGAGACGAGGACGGTGGAACTTCAGGTCATCGATCTTGCCTGCTCAAGCCCACCGGACTCGCGGTGCTCAGGTGATCGACGTTCTGCCCTTCTCTTCTCCGGTTTAGGTTTTGCATCGATAATCTTTGAAATCGATTGGTTTGGCCTCTTCACTGATAAAATCCCTAGGTTTTTTGTGTAGTCCATACGTTTTTATTTTGTAATCCGTGGGTTTTCCTTGAAATCCATGGGGTTTTCCACGTAATCCATGGGTTTGATATGTAAAAAGAAGAAGAAGGGGAGGAGGAGGAGGAGGCGGCAGTGGGTTTTATGTGTAAGAAGAAGATGAAATGCCTCCGGGTGGTTGTTGCCCGATAAACTGGGCATTGAAGTTTGTGTATGTGGGGTGGGGAGGGGATTAGATCTCACAAGACAGAAAAAAAAATCGTTTTTACTTAAGCCACACTATAATTGTGTTTCTCACTACCGTAAACTCTAAGATGAGCCCTAAAGGTTGATAAATCAAAGGGTAGCGTTAGTCTAGTAAACCCCCCCCCCCCCCCCCCCCCCCCCAAAAAAAAAAAAAAAAAAAAAAAAAATCCCAACATATATCCTTAGATAATGTCCAAAAAACCTATGGAAATAATGAAGTAAACATGAACTCAAAACATTAAGCGGTCGACACCAACAGTTTGTACAAGGAAAAAAAAAAAAGACTAATGTATTTGAATATGGATTCGAAAAGAAGGGGGACTTCATTCATGTTTTTTTTCCAGAAATTTTTCAAAAACAGAATATAAAATATTAATATTATAATAAACGGAACAAAACTTTAGGAATTGCAAAAAAAGGAATAATACGCCATCTCAGATGACATAAAGCTTTTACGCCATCTCAGATGGCGTAGAAAGTTCCCAATTCTATTGAATGATTGAAATGCCCTTTATTTACGCCATATGTGATGGCGTAAAAGGTTTGAATTTTTTCACGCCATGATAGATGGCGTAAAAAGTAGGTATGAGCTAATGTGCCTAACAAGAGATACATCCCATGAAAAAGGACCCCTAAAAGTTTCATTTTAGTCTAAGGTCTTTGCCTTTTTGTGATAAATCCGAAACTATCCCGTTTCTTCTCCCCTCTCTCCCGGCAACTTCGGCGGTTGCAGCAGAGGCGGCTGGGGATTGGCCAACAGCTCCGACAACGTTTGCGAGTAGCTCCAGCGGCGGCTGCAGCAGAGGCGACGAGGGCGTCGGCGAGTAGCTTCGGCGGCGGTTCAGCGAGATCTCAGGTCTAGGGTTCATCCCATGGCGCCTGTAGATCTCAGGGTTAGGGTTAGGGTTAGGTTAGGTTCAGTTCGGCAGCGGCGATGGTTTATTATGAAAAGGCAGGGACCTTATGCTAAATGAAACTTTTAGGGGCCCTTTTGATGGGATGGATCTCTTGTCAAGGACCTTAGGCACATTAATACATTTTACTCCATCTTAGATGGCGTAAAAAGTAGGAGTAGAAGGTATGGACTAATGTGTCTAAGGTCCCTGACAAGAGATCCATCCCATGTAAAGGACCACTAAAAGTTTCATTTAGCCTAAGGTCCCTGCCTTTTCATGATAAACCCGAAACTACCCCGTTTCTTCTCCCCTCTCCCGAGCAGCTCCTGCAGCAGCAGTGGCTGCAGCAGAGGCAACGAGTAGCTCCGGCGGCGGTTCGGCAAGATCTCAGGTCTAAAGTTCATCCCATGGCCTGTAAATCTCAGTGGTAGGGTTTGGTTCGTTTCGGCAGTGGCGTTCGGTGATTTGATGGTTTATCATGAAAAGGCAGGGACCTTATGCTAAATGAAACTTTTAGGGGTCATTTTCATGGGATGGATCTCTTGTCATTAGCCAATACCTTTTACTCCATCTGAGATGGAGTAAATAAAGGGGATTTAAGTCCTTCAACTGAATTACTACTTTTTACGCCATAAATCTTTTACGCCATCACATATGGCGTAAATAAAGGGCATTTCAGTCATTCAAAAGAATTGGGAACTTTCTACGCCATCTGAGATGGCATATTATTCCTTTTTTTGCAATTCCTTAAGTTCTGTTCCGTTTATTATACTATTAATATTTTATATTCCGTTTTTGAAAATTTTCTGGTTTTTTTTTTAATTGAAACGTGAAATATTTCCACAGTGTATGTTATATCCTACTCATGGTAGCTAAAACCGGAGCTGTTGGGTTCATTAAGGTCATTTCTCTCCCTCACTCAAAACATACACGTGCATGCACTCACATGCGTCTGTGCACATGCATCCTTGACGCTCTAAGCAACATCAGCAGTAAAACTAAAGTCTGCAAGACGGTTAGATCCTAAGCCCATATCTTTGAAGGGCGAAAGATTCTTAATAAAATTCCTTCTTCTTTCTATTGCCTTCTCGATTTTGTAGTTCCCTTTGCCCATCTGCTCCTTATTTCTTCCACTTTCTCGTTGTTTGCTCAATTCCCACAAGAGGCCCACCATTTCCTGGTAAACCCTTTTTTAGCTTTAAACTTTCATAAAGAATTGATAAACTTTTCTTTTTGTCAGCTTTCATACTTCCTCACTTCTGTTAAATTTTCACAATGATTTGTCAGCTTTTTCTTTTTTTCTTTAGCTTTCATACTTCCTCCTTCGTATGTGTTCCTGTATCAATAGAAATACATTCCTCTAGAACCTCTTGTATTCGAGTTGAAAAGACTAATGTCCTTTTACATTCTTCTTACCTCATGATCTTGAAAGTGCAAAGAGTCCCACCGATATAAAACAAAGAGAACATGGTGGAATGATAAAATGAGCAGCAATACGCCACAATACTTTGAAATTGTAAGACCAAGTCACTACTCATTGGAGAGAGCAATGTGAGGTGCGTTGCTTGTAGGAAATCACAATGCTTGTAAATTGTGTGGTGGTGGTGCTGCGCAATTATTGTTTGATTAAAAACTAAAAATCCCCTACTACTAGTAGGCTTTTTTTCCTCTTAAAATAATCAAGGGGGATGATGCGAGCTAGATTTTAAGTTTGTCTTTATCCGTACATAATAATTTTTAATGTTGCCCCAAAATGCTTGTGTTTCGCAAGCCTTTGCAATATTATTTGAGCTATTTTTAGGAGAATGATCTTATATTCTAATTATTTTGCATATGATAATAGGAAGGCCATGACGATTGAAGAAGACTCAATAGAACAAGCTAGTAATGCCCGCCGTGAGATGCTGAAGGCACTTAGAGCAGCCAAAGAGTTTTCAAGCATACCGGACGAAGGTCCAGTTCCCAATGAAAACAAAGCGGAAGATTTAGTTGATGATCACGAAGAGAAGTGAGCTTTCCATACTCCATCCTTCTCCTTCCCTTAAAAAGTTTATTGATGACTCAAGTGGCTTTGCTCGCTTAGATTTACCTGTTGCTCCTTTTTTGTTTTACTATTACTTTTAATGCTGTTGTCCAAGAAATTATGGTCTTTGTCTAATAAAATGTGGCTAATCAAGATGGATGAATAAATAGCCTACAATAGCACAATTGTCTTAGAGCATTGGAATAGCTGATCTAACTGTGTTTCCTTGTCATAGTCCTTTGTTTATTGCCCATGGATTTAGAATAATTTGTATGATAGGTGCAAAAGCATTCCGACAAAGGCCGGGAAAATGGGAGAATGGACTACTACACCCACATCAATCCATCAAGCTTTTTTCGTTGTTCATGGGAGGTGGAAGTATCCAACTTTGGCGCGAGAACCTCACCCCTTCTCTAAAATAGTATCTAGTTCGCTTAATGAACACCCACATGGCCTAGTCTGCTTGTCTCTGTCCTTTTTAAAGTTGCATGTGCTCTAATACTACCCTCTCACCATGGCTCACAGCAGACTGCATGAATAATGACATTCTGATTTTTTTTCTTTTCCATTCCCAAGTGAATATCCATTCCATAACAAGGTCTTCTAGGTTGAGGCGCCAGGGGGCAAATTACGTCACTTGATAACAATGTAAACGACTCATACACTGCTCGTGAGATCCACATGAAGTAAAAGATGAGGATGATCCCTCTGTTTAATAATATGTATTTATTCTGAAGTCTAAAGATTCCTCTCAATTCTATTTTTTCATCTAAATTCTGCCCATAATAATCGTGTGAAGTGATGTAAGTACGTTTGCTCTGGGGAATCTTAGCCCATTCGAAGGGTTATAGCCTTATAGGATCATCAATAGGGCACTTGGAGAATCAGAAACAGCAGTTATAACTAAGATTAGTTCAACCATAATTCAAGTTTCATGTATAAGTATACTCAACCAATGTATTTCTGTGTATCAAGTCCCAATCAATCACGTAAGAGGATGGATTTATATACAAATATAAGATGACAATACATGAAAATATGTCAAAACAAATCACGAGAGCACCAAATTAAAATAAACAGATCTGTTTTGGAGAAGGCACGCATGAAGCAACTAGGACATGTATGGGGCTTCCAAAGAGGGGATAATAGAAGATTTCACAATAGAAGGGTGCACAAATCAATAAAATTGTGGGATCCAAGGAAAAGAGATGTAGGAGGAAGGTACTTCCCTGGTCCTTATATAACTGCTGTAAAGTAGGGTGTTTTCACATAATGAAAGGCCAGTCGGGAGATGAACCGGATTCTTCAAGGCACCACCACCAATCAAGATGGGAAGAAGAAGAAGAAATGAAGAATATGCGAAAGCTAGGGCACTGACCTTCTCTTTGATATCTTCCCAATCAATTTAAATCTTCTCTTTCTGCGTAGTATTTCTTTTAGAGATTTGGAAGTGGCTCAACATGGCAAGAAACAATTGAGAAGGTATTCTACCTCGTGAAATAAGCTAGGAGGGTCGACTTTCACTTTGCAAGCGCAGAATACCCATGGGCTAGGATAATGTATGTAACTTCTCCCTTATTCTCTAGCAAAATGAAAAGGAGAGAGACTGGCGGGGGCGCTATTCTGTTATTAATTGCACATCAGTTCCGAACTTAAGTCATGGCATCCATTCAATAAGATGGAGTCTAATCTTGTCTGCTGGTTTACTTAAGTTACTACTTTTCTAGAATAAACCGAGTATCGCTAGATACCCACTCAAGTAAGCCAAATTTAAGGTGTGGCTAACACGAGAGTTGGGCATTTACGCACTAATTAGTCGGTACCAAAAATAGGGGGTGAATATAAATTGAAAGTGCACAAAAACGGAAGAGCATCAAGCTGGAAATTCTACAAGCGGTTACATCAATTCACCCTTAATGTAAAATCTATTCCTAGATTCACTAGATGTAATTTCATGCTCCTTTCCATTGACGAATCTCTTTCAGATGATGATGGATGCCATTGTCCATACTTCAGGCAACATGACCACTAGATCATGGTTCTATTCGATCCCGATATTTTCTTGATGCACATAACAACCAATATTCTGGGATATGGATCCATCCAAAAAGGATCCTAGTCTTCCTAGAGCACACTAATGGTCGAATTAATCATTTGAATTCCACTAACAACTGGTTTTATAATTTGAAACTCACCAGTGATTGGACCACTAATCCCCGGCTTGTCAGAGTGGTTAGATTTGTGTTATGGGGCTTGTCAAAGGCTGGATCTATGATCCTTGGCTCGCTAACGGATGGATAGCTGACCTGGACCTCACAAATGGCCAGATCTATTATCTGACAAATATTAATGGCTCGATTGATGATCAGGGATAGGTCGATGGCTAGGTCATCGATTAGGGATGGATCAATTAGAAGGTCAACAACTAGGAAATAATTGTTTGACGAAGGCGAACAGGCGAGCTGCTAACTAGAGAAGATCAAGGAAAAATGAATGGTAGTTAAAGACCGGCACGATGTGTATTATAACTTTATGGAAATCATATCGTGCATGCATCGTCAATTCTCTGAGTTATAGGGACAAGCCATAAACTTGCTCCAATAAGGAAATTGGTACAATTTCCAGGTGGTAAAAATTCACATAAAACTAAGAGGGAAATAAGAGGAAAGGCCTCGTATGCTGCAAATAGGCTCAAAGTCATGAGCTAAAAACCCATGGTATAAAGCCTAGCATAGAAGATACATGAGAAAGAGATCATGAGAGAGAGAAATACTTAAAGCTCAATTTTATTCCCCATGTACGTATACTAATAATCTAACTGGAGACCTAAACAACTGAAAAAATTCTTTAAAGTTCGGAATTCCCCTTGCATCTATATAGATTATAGATGTCTTCAGCATCATTAACCCTAATTGTAATACTACCAGGACCTTTGTAACTTAATGTTTGACCAAAGTAGGACTTCTTAACACCAATTAAATTAGGACTCCTTTGACACTAAAACTTGAAGGGGAAAAAACCAGTGTTCTAAAAAGCGGTCTAGGCGGCCGCCTAGGCGGCGACTAGGCGCTAGGCGGCCCCCCACCGCCTCGCCTAGGCCCTAGGCGCTCCAGAAAAGCGGCCAAGCTCCCAGGCGGAGCTAGGCGGCCGCCTAGGCGGTCTAGGCGGGCTGAGGCTGGCCAGGCAGACCAGGCGAGCCAGGCAGGCTGAGGCTGACCAGGCGGGCCAGGCGGGTTGAGGCTTGCCAGGCGGACCAGGCGGGCTGAGGCTGGCCAGGCGGACCATGTTTGCTTTTGTTCTTGTTAATCACTCAATCTTGAATTATGGTTATATACTTGTTCTTTAAAATAATGGCTTGGGATAATCTTGAACTTATATTAATTTTTAAACATATATATATATATATTATATAATATCAAAATAATAATTAAAATAATTAAAAAAAGGGCAAAACGCCTAGGCGCCGCCTAGGCCCCGCCTAGGCGCTAGGCGGCCCCCCACCGCCCGACTAGCGCCTAGCGCTTTTTAGAACCTTGGGAAAAACCAGATGTAAACCTATTAAATTTATGTTTCTTATTTTAAGTTATTCTAGACCAACTATGACTTTTTACTAATCATCCTAATTCAGCCCTTTAATAAGCGAACCTAGTCTCGGATCTAAACCAATTGATATTAGCAACTCTACTGATAATCTTCATTAAAGCACTTCATGCCTTGCAAGTTGCAACGATGAAACCGCTTGTTTTAATGATGAGTTTCCTTGAAACATCTTTGACATGATCCTAATCGCATTGTGTTAATCACCACTAGCCTTGAGGGTCTTGATTATTTGAAGAGGTGCCCCCCTTAGGTGTACTTAAGCAATGACCAATTGCTCACGCTGGTCTATCAAAATTTGCTCCTTGTGCTAATGAAGTCAGATCTGGCACATACTCTTGGTCCTTAACATGCCTGCTCTTTAGTTTATGATGAGGCTCGTCGACAAATAATAATACTCAATTTGTTCAGATCCTCTACCATGCCAATCCTAGATTACCTCATCTTCTTTAACTTGTAAAAGATGACCTTGGCATGTAGATGCAGGCCATAAGTTCCCTGATACATTCCTCAAGATCAACATTTCACTAAGTTTATTAATAGCTGGTAGGTCAATACCCGTGATTCGAAATCTATTTGTTGAACTATACAACCTCATTTGGGTATTTTTACTTCCCTGGAACATCGCCCATCCCAAAATAATATTCAATCTGTTGGGTATACCATATTACTTATACATGGAATCCCAATGTATGAAACCGTCTATGACAACTTTTACGCTCGCACACAAAGCTTGATTTTGGGAAAGACGTGGACATTGAGGTACTACACTAGCTTGTGAATCAGTTTGAGTATCTACCATCCATCACTCCTCTGATTGTTTGATTCTAACTTTTTTATAGTCATCTACCAAGATTCATGTTCTGACTGGTTGAACTTATGACTTGCATCATCTGAAGTCTTGGACTTCGATTGTATCTCTTGCAACTTATTGTGATCTAGAAGTTGGCTAATGGATTGTGGATGAAGAAATCATGGGTTTTCTTAAGCTCTTCAGGAGGCTTCATGATTTTGGCCATGAGTGTGAAGGTCAACGAGTTGGATTATTTGATCTCTCCCTCCTTGCTGATAGTGGTCAAAAGGTTGCTGTGTGGTTCCTTGTCGACCTTAGCTGTGTTAATGAGGAGTGGAGATGAGAGCGGGAGCAAGGTGGGAATGGCGAAGCGTCCATTTACAAAATGTCTAGTGTTGGAGCTCCTAGGAAACGCTTGGGCAACATATAATTCATGGGCATAGTCATAGGCTAACCAATAATTTATAGTGGAAATGAAGGATCATGAGTTAGACTAATAAATCTTGCACATAAAATATGGACAACTGGATGTTTTATATTATGCTTGCGGCTAATATTCATATTAACTGTGACTATATTAAGAGGCAAAATGAATGATGGAATAAAAGCCTTTTTTATTGGATACACGACCAAATTTAAGAGATCTTAATAAGTATAACAAATTGTCCTATCGAATGTTGGATTTTGTTGTAGAGTTCTTGCAGCACATGTACATGTATCTTATAAAATTGTTTTATATCAAGGGCTAGTATATATATCCATGTTACTGAATATTGGGAATCATGAAAAAATTACTGGATTGCTTTCGCGTCTTATTTCAAACTTATTCTCATCTTAGTAGGAGCACATCCCAAATTATTAGGAACACATTTTCTAAGTTACTTTTTAGGTAGTGCTGAATCAGGTTTCTAAAGCGGGAGCACGGGTAATTTTCAAGGATTGTGCAACCAAGCTGTCAATCGTAAGATTATCCACTAGAGTATAGATGTTGGAGCTTGATCATCCACATTAGCACAATCGTTGAAAGGAAGTCTTTGAATTTTGAGGAGTATACTAGTTAGAATCTCAATCATGTTGAGGATAGAACCTAGAGCGAGTTGGTTTATAGCGGATGCCGGATGGGAACAATGGAGTTGCTCGCTAGCCGAAACACCGCAAAGGAGGAATTGAGAAGATGAGAATAAGATGGAGAGATGAGGACATGGGCTATTTTTCCAATAATGATTGCTTGTGTACAGAATTACAGTGTTCTATCAGTGTTGGTTCCCAAAGCGTGCTTTAGGTTCTGACCAACTAGACCCACTTTGTTCATTGCGGGCTTATTAACACTACGATGCTTCTTTTTTTTTCTATTTCTTACGTGGAAATTCATTTTTTAAAGGGGGCATCATAGTTATCTTAGACGTTATATTCCCTTCACTTATAAGTTATAAGTAGTGAAATTCGGTTGACATAACCATTTAGAATCTTAAGGGCATATAAATTAGATGTTCTGTATTGAAAAACAATTTAGGACTAAAAACATAATTCAATTGTATGTTACCAAGTTCCACTAGCATCATGTTTATTGATTATCCTATTTTCTGAGACAAATATGTATTAATAGCGGAATTAGCCCTTTACTTACAAGTGTAAGGTCTCGGTGAGGTTGGTTCTGCAGTAGAGGCACCCCTCTCCTACCGGCTAGTGTTGACTTTGAAGCCCAATACAAGAGGGTGGGGATGTTATCAAAAAATTTGGAGAAAAAAATAAATAAATATAGTATGACTGTATGAGATAAGATCATTTGACATTTACTGGGTGATCATCATTACCAAGGATGTGGAGTAAAATTGCATTTTTATTTTTTCTATATCTTTTTTTGGAAGGATTTGTTTTTTCTATATCATAGCAGTAATCAACAGTGGTCATCTTTTATATTTCCTTCAACTAATTTCACCTCACCTTAGAGATCGAAGTGTCCTTGTGATGATCCAACATAAAGTGGTTATATCAATCTTTTGAGCTTCAAATGGAGATACTATTCGGGATTTCGGGGAATAATTTCCTATGTTTTCTTCAATTTGCATCTGTATCAGGAAAGTCATGGCCACCAAAGAAGAACCGATGGAAGATGCTGCTGCTACACGCCGTGAGATGTTGAAGTCTCTGAGAATGGCAAAGGAGTTTTCAAGCACACCCGGTGAAGGTACAGCACAAAATGGTAACGGTGGAGAAGATTTCGAGGAAACTGAAGAAAAGTAAGTCCTTTCATTAATGCTTGTGTAATGATTATACATTAGAAAATGTTGATTTCTGATCACTCTTATTTGAGCTGAAAATGCTTTGCATTTAGAGAATGATTTGCTCTACGTTTTGTGATAGTTTCATTTCAAAATTCCTGGCCAAAAAAAACTGTTATAGAGGCATCAAATTTTTATACAAAGGCTTGGGAATTTGACTAAGTCTGTAAAACCCGAAAATTTGGCTTGGTAGACTTTAAAATTTGACTAAGTCCAGATGACTTAGTAATTTACCCAAGTCTGGAGGACCCGAAAATTTGGCTTAAGTCTATGAGACTTAGGAAGCCAAGCACCATGGACAAATTGGCCCTGGTACTTGGGTCGGTCTACCAGGGACCGTCGTTCGTTTGCGACAGGGGATGAAAAAAACACCATCTTTTGGTAGGATGCTTGGCTTAGGCTTGAACTGTCAATTAAAGGTTTCTCTCTTTGGTAGTGTGGGCCTTTATCCTGGGAAGGAACCTTGGCATCGAGGACATTCTCTCTTTGGTTTACCTGTTGGCTCGTCTTCTTCGGTTGAGCTCAGGGATTCTAATCTGGAGATTGGACTTGAATGTGGCCCTCTCCTACCAAAAAAAAAAGAATGTGGCCCTGATCTGGATGACAGGCCCTAGATGTCTAAATGGATAAAATTGCAATGCTGACTTGGCTAGTGATCCTTATCTTGGATATGATTATCTTCAATAATAATAATTATTATATATATTATTTATTTATTTATGTAAGCGATTGATCAGGTATTAATCCATATATGTATATTTTTACAGTGGACTGAAAATGAAGTTCAGGAATTACCTCCCTCATGATAAGCAGCTCCAGGAGGGTAAGCTGGCTGCAGTTGTCTTGCCTAAGTTTGAAGATCCAGTCGCCTCCGCACCCCTGCTGCCTGAGAAAATCGAGGTATCCTACCATTTAGCAGCCCACCAGACTTGAGAAAAAAAAATGCTGACCCTCTTGTATAATAACCAGTAGCATGATCGACCGATAAACATTCGCCACGTGATCAAATTTGATCCGCATTTGGAACCTAGAATGCCCTCATGATAAAGTCTGAACACGTGGCGCCCCAATCATGCTACCGGTTATTATACGACCGCTCGGCGAACCCTTTCTCGTCAAACTTATATACGGATTCATAGGCCCGGACTGATGGGATCCATGGCGACCGCAGGACCCTTTTGTGAACATTGCTCCGAAGAAGCCGAATTGGGACTTGCGGCGGGACGTGCAGAAGAAGCTCGACAAGCTCGAGAGGCGCACCCAGAAATCGTTGTACCAGCTCATGCGTATGTATCTCTGCCTCCTCTGGTGAATGGGTAATAATTCTGTTTTTTTGTGTGCTTAATTTGTAGCCTCATTGTCTCTTTGCACAGAGGAGCAACTAAAGGAGAAAGAAGCTATGGAGGCAGAAAATGGTTCAACTGAAGACTAATACAGGAATGGTGTTAGAGAGAGAGAGAGAGTTTATTTAAGCTTGTATATTGTATATTTTTCACTTTTTTTTTTGGGTGACTTGGTGAGAGCCATTTTCAGAAGATGCTTTTAATATCCAGTCCCGACAATATTTTGGTTTGATCTCAAATCAATACCGAAAAGACATTTTTACATTAAACCCTTGTTGACTTGTTCAACCTTTATCAAATAACCACGATGCCCCTTTCATTATCCCTCATTAGCCATCGAAATTATACCCTAATAACCCATACTCCAAAATCTGCTACATTGATTTTAGAGTATTAATTTGGACAAGTGTCAATTCGATTGCTACTCCCAAATCACAGTAGTTGTACTATAGCTGCTACAATAATTTCACTGTAGCAATTGAATTAATATTCCGTTGTCCCTAATTGATATTCCATTCGAGTTGCTATAGTGAAATTATTGTAGCAATCAAATTCAAATCTGAATTTATACTCTATTCAAGCTGCTACAGTGAAATCACTATAGTGAATCAAATTTAAACTCAAAAATGATTATTGCTACAATAAAATTACTGTAGCAGCTACAATGTCTTGTGTCTACTATTGGGATTTTACTATACAACATATGTTGAAGGAAAAAAAAATACAACGGCTAGTTCTCGTTGTACAGCTGTTATAGGGGCAAAATCATCATTTAAAAAAAAAAGGGAGTGAGAGAGGGACTTCATTCTCTACGTAAAAGATAGAGGGGTTTATCAAACTACAAGGTTAGTTAGAGGGGCTTAGGCTAATTATCCTTTTTTTTTAAAAAAAAATTTGTGTAAGTATATTTTTCACTTACATTGGAATTCAACCTAAAAGATGGTAGCAGTCTATACTCGGGGATATGGAGATTGAAGGAAGTAAGTTCACAGGAGGCTTTACCCTTTTGAGAGTCCATCCTGTTCGTACTCGTGCCACGTGGCTGATCTACGTTGCTCTTTATTGCAAAGCAAAACTGCTATTAAAATTCTCCTCCTACTTCAACTCTTCATATTGAGCTTTAAATCATTGTCATGGAACTAATCATTCTTTTTTGGGTTTATGCGGCTAAGGTCCCTGACAACGGATCGGTCGGTGGGGTGATAAGGACGGACAGAAGATGCGTTTGACCTAAGGGCTCAGGTCAAAAGATCAGTTAGGTGAAAAAGACTACCAAATGCTCAAAATACCCTCACATCTGGCCTCCCCTTTCTCTCATTTCTCTCTAGCAACGGTGGCGAGGTGAGTGCGGAACAACAACGTTGAGTGGCAGCTGCTCGCCCGACGATGGCGAGCAGCGAAGCAAGACGCCAAGGTTCAGTTTAGGATTATGTTTATGATTTGTAAGTCTACGGTTCAGGCCATGGCATATATGTCTTAGGATTTAGGGTTAAGTTTAGTTTTAAAAAAAAGTGGCATAAGACCAAAATTTGAAGTGCACTGAAAAGTATTTTCGTCCTTACAATAAGGTTGTCCTTTAGGCTAGTTGGTTTTTCGACCAAAGACCTATCACTAAATCCCCCTTCTATTTTGGGTTAATTATGCTTTACCCCGCTGAACTTTAGCTCAAAATCACCAAAAGAGAATTTAGTAGTTGGCAAAAGAGGGTATTGTCCTAACGTTAATAAACTACAGGGACCGATTTAGAAAAAAATAAACTACATGGTGGTTAAGTGATTTTGGACTATACTTCAGAGGGGTAAAGTGTAACCACCATTCTTTATTATTAAGACAAGGTTATTTATAATGGCCTACCCGAGGTTTGCCTAAATTGTCTAGACCTCCCCTTTAGGGATGGCAATGGGTCGGGTTTGGGTTTTAAATTCCTATTGTAAACAGAGTGGGTTCTGAACGGGCCTATTGAAAAATCATAAAAATAAATTTCCAAACCTACCCATTGCCATTCCTACTTCCCTAATCCCCATAGAGGTGGCAATGGACTCCGAAAACCAGCAAACCCAACCCCAAACATTAGGTATGGGTACAAATTTTGTACCCAAAACAAGGCTTGGATAGGGTATGGGTAACAGAGCTCTACCCGATTAACTTTTGGATATGGGTATTGGTATCAATACCCATACCCGAAACCCAATTGTCCGTTGTGTATACTAGATAATACGGTTCGACCCCAAACTCGTTGTATAACCAAATTCTAACCAAACTGAAGTCATGTCCATGTCCAAATTTATACTTAACTAAAACCAATGTAATAAGAAACCAAAAGAGCTTCTTAACATTACATTGTGATGCCATTATTTTTTACCCTCAAGCAATTGCATATATGATGAGAAAAAGAGACAACACTATACTCAATTCATACCCGGAACCTGAATGGATATGGGTTGGGTATGGATCCTCTTCCACCCGAATGGGCATGGGTCGGGTATGGACCATGTCACACCCAAAGGGGTGATCCGACCCAAACCCAACCGATTGCCACCCCTATCTACCCTATAGTTCTACTAGTGCATGCCCGTGCCTATCGGCACTGCAGCGGGCTGCCTTCGGCGTCAACACACCTAAACGCCTTCGGCAACAAAACACTTTCGACGACAACACCGGCATTCATAGGGACACCCATTTTCTCACCCGTGCCGATTGGCACGAAGCGGACACCTTCGGTGCGACCAACTCCCCCTCCCCCTATAATCGATCAATCACAATTGTCTTTATTCAAATGTATTCCTCAACCCGATGATTTGGGCGGCCGAAATTTCAACATGCGGGTTTATAGTCGTTGATGCAAACAACGACCATGGGATGAACGGTCAGGTTTAGTGCAATTTAAATGGGGCGGGATTTTAGAGGTTTAGTGCACTTTAAATGGGTCGGGATTTGAAACCAAGGGGAGGGAGTTGGTTAATGGGGAAATAGAGACCATGCGTTGATTTTTGAACGAATGGTAGATCTATTCGGTTCATTTTTGTCCAGGCACCTTGTCCTACTCAGCTTCCGTTTTGTCTAGTCAACACAAAACCGATGTGCCATGTTATATAGATTATTTATACAAGCCTCCCATATGCTTTGATTGTGGGTAATAAATTACCACATCTATTATTTAGGGGATGCTTAACATGAAGAACAATTGTTCCGCTTAATCCTCATCCAAAAGAGAGTATTACAATCAACTACTATTTCTAATGTAATTCGATAGTTCAACGTTTCAGTAGCATCGAAATGCACATAGTGATATATTATTGTTCCCAAGTCCTTCATTCCAACATAACAAATACTACATGATAGTTTTGAAATATCAAACTGGGAGTAGATCGAATGGTTCCGGAATGATGCCAATCACCCCCTTAGTTTCTCACACAAGAAGTGCTGATGTAAGCAATAAAAATGTTGAAAAGCCCAAAACCACCCTTTGGGGAATACCCAAAACTACACTCTAGGAAATCAAATTTCACTTTTTGCTCATTTGACTAAGGGTATTTTGGATTTTTTTTTTGAGAGAATTGACAAATAAGTCCTAAAGGGATCCTTTTTAGCTAAAGGATAGACAATAAGATGGTTTTGCACTTGGTGCCTCCCGAAAAAATGCATTAGAGCATGTCCCTCTATTGACTTCTCTCCCTTTTAAATAACAAAAATATCCCTAATACTAAAATCTGCAATTTTTAGTCTTCATTTTCGAATTGTTACTCTTTTCTACAGTGAAATCACTGTAAACTTTTTTTGAGAAATCTCAATTTTTTTGCCAATTGTTACTCTTCAATCACCGAATTGTTACTCTTACTACTACTATAGAAATTATTACTTTTCATTTCCGAATTGTTGCTCTTTGCTATAGTGAAATCATTGTAGTAATTTTCTTTTGAGAAATCTTGAAAAACAATTGTTACAGTAAAATCAATATAGCAATTGTTACTCTTCAATCACGGAATTGTTACTCTTGCTTCCACTGTAGCAATTGTTCTTCATTTACAGATTGTTACTGATGGGGACATCGAGCAGCGCCCATGGCGCGTGTACCAGCGCAGGAGGCGCCACCTGAGCCTATGGCTCTGATCAGGCATTCAGAACCGTCATGGTTGTTTTCTTTGATGCATTGTGTTATTTAGTCCCACCTCGATTTCCGAAAACTTTTGTTTACTGTTGCAGGCCTTAATATAGGCCTGCCCATTTGTCATGTAAGGCTATGCTATGAATAAGAATAATATGTTTTCCTCTACATGTGTTGAGAGAAATCAGGGTGAGGTGTGTGAAACCCCAAACCCAAACCCTAGGTATGTGAAACCCTAGGTCCAGACTAGTGTGTGAAACCCTAGTTGGCCCCCTATTTTCTTTTTCCCCAGCCCACACCGTCGCCCCTCACCCCTCTCTCTCTCTCTCTCTCTCTCTCTCTCTCTCTCTCTCTCTCTCTCTCTCTCCTCTCGCGAACTGTCCCTCTCTCTCGCGATCCCCCCCCCCACCTGTGCTGCTTCACTCGACCCGGCCCCCCCACCCCGTCCCCCTGTGCTGCCACCCCGATCCCCGCCCCCTCTCCTTGTGCCGCCCCGATCTGGCCCCCGGCCCGTCTCCCTATGCCGCAGCCCGCCCCGACCCGATTCCCACCCGCCCCCTTGCCTCGCCTCCCCCCCCCCCAACCGCAGGCCGTCTCCTCCCTCTCTCCCCCAACTCAGCCCCAACCCCACCTCCCTTCCCCGTGATCCACCCTAGGCCCCCGCCTCCCATCCTTGCTGCCCCCATCCCAACCCACCTAAACCCCTACCCGACCCTCTCACAACCCGCGCCCGACCACCCCGCCACCCTCTCCCTCACAACCCCTCACCCAAAAACCCCACTCCCCTCCCTCGACATGGCAGATCCAGACGTCGACCACGGCTTGATCGACGACGAAGGCGGGTTTCTCGATATCCGTTCCCCATTCCTCGACTTCCAGTTCAGCACCGGCGAGAACGTGAGGGAGTATGCGGAGCGCATCACCTACCTCGTCGCCAAGGACGCAGAAGCTCGACTGGGAATCTCAAAGAACCATCAACGGTGGCACCTCGACGCACCCGTGCACCCCAACGTGTTGGCGCTACGGACCCTCGCTCAAGCCCCACCCCAAACCGAGGATCCCGCATCGACATCGACCCCGCCACCAGCTGAGATCCCTGAGGCTTCCCATAACCCTCAGTAGGTATGTTTCCCTCCAGATGAGGTGCTTCCTGTAGACACCAATAAAATTGAGTCTCTAGTCTTTTATTATTGCTGACTGCTGTCCACTTTCGTGAGATTGAGTGCTCCACCTGCCCCGTAGAGTTGCTAATCTAAATATTGCGAGTAGGACCATCTGTTTATTTAAGTATTGTTTCTTTATCGCCTGGAATCGAGAGTGGTCGGCTCGTGCTAGTAGTTCCCAAAGCAAATACCCCATGTTATCTGTTTGAATTACTTTTCCTGCTTAGGTATCATAATTAATAGTGAAGCCCATCTTGCTCAATCAATTATTGGCATTACCATCGCCTGTATTGTTTTGCATCATTTTTTGTATCAGAGCATGGTTGTAGGTAGGCATGGTATTTGCAACGTATGCATTTGCAATTAGTATTCATTAAGGATCATTGTAATTGTGCATGCCAACCCGTAGAGATAGGCCATATTTGTTAGGAGAGTAGCGAGTCGAACAGTTGAAACATGGATCCCGATACCTTGGCTAGGACACTTACCGAGTTAGCTCAAGGGATAGCCACCATGAACCAGAATTTTGTTGCTTACCAGCGTGACACTGACGCCCGTTTTGACCGTCTGGACCAAGCTCCACCACGGACTCCACCACCCCTTGATCCTCAAGATTTTCAGCCACCTTGGCAAAATAATCAAGATCCGGATGAGCAATATCTCCGGAGCATCAGGCTAGAAGTACCCTCTTTCGATGGCAGGCATGATCCCTAATTTTTCTTGGACTGGCTCCAATCCATGGACCGATATTTTGCCTGGTATCCCCTAACGGAACCAAGGAAAGTCCGATTCACCGCGATGAAGCTTAGTGGCCCTGCCAGTCAATACTGGACCAACGTAGAGGCCTTGAGAGTTGCCCGAACCCAAGACCCCATCGATAATTGGGTCGCAATGAAAAATGAACTAAAGGGCAAATATGTACCTCCGTCGTATCAGGCCCGCCTACTGGATCAGTGGCACCAATTCACCCAGGGCAACAAATCTACCAAGGACTACGTCGCTAAATTCGATGAGTTCTTGACTCGCTGCAATGTCCTTGGAACCGAAACCCCTATCCAGGTCCTATCCCGTTTTTTATCGGGTTTGAGAGAAGACCTGAGGAATGAACTCCTTGCCCGTGATGTCACCGAGCTAGAAAGGGCTTACGCCCTAGTCCAAGATCTTGATAGCTTCCGATCTAGCCACCCTCACAGGGGTGATTCACGGAGTCATGCTCCTCGTCCCTCCCCGAGCAATTATCCGAGTCGGTCTTATCCCACCCAATCCTAACCAAGGATAGATGCCATGAGTCGGAGCAATGAAAAGGACAGTCGTGGCAAGGGCCCTGAGAGGGACTTCTCCAAAATCAGTCCCCTCATCAAATGCTACAAGTGCCAGGGCTATGGGCATGTGGCTGCAAACTGCCCAAGCCCCGTCAAAATCAATATCATTGATGGCACACCTATTGAGGCACTGGAGTCAGACATGGATGGTTTTGTGTATCAAGCTGATGATGATGAAGAAAATTTCGATGAAGAGGGAGGTGACCTCACTCTAGGTTGCATTAGGTACACAACACCCACCGAATTGGCCGTTGTGAGGTGCGTGCTGTCCCAGCCCAAATAATAAGATGATTGGAGGCGTACCAACATTTTTCATACCTTCACCAGAATTAGAGATAAGAATTTTAAAGTGATCATTGACAGTGGAAGTTGTGTCAACACAGTATCTTCTGCCATGATCTCCAAGACTGGGTTGAAGGCAGTTCCCCATCCTCGACCATACCAAGTCTCCTGGATCAACTCTACGGCAATGGAGGTCAAGCAAAGATGTTTAGTCCCCATAAACTTCAATGCCTACCAGGAGAAGATCTGGTGTGACGTTTTGACAATGGATGTGGGTCAAGTTATACTTGGACGACCTTGGCTGTTTGATAATGACGTCCTCATCTATGGACGATCTAACATGTGTTTATTTGAGCATGAGAGAAAGAAAATCAAATTAATGCCCTCACAGCCCAAGAGTGGTCCACCCGCACAAAAGTCCACCCCCCCCTCCCCCCCCCCCCGCCAAGCAGACTAGCAGTATCAGTTACATCAGTGCCAAGGAGTTGGGCCTCGAGATGGAAAAATGAGCCCCTATTATGATCCTTACGGCCCGAGAAATTCCTAAAGAGTCTACCCCAGCAATTCCCCCTGAGATTGCTCCTGTGCTAAAAGAGTTCCCTGATGTCTTCCCCGATGACCTACCCGACCAACTGCCCCCAATGCGTGACATACAACATGCAATTGATTTGGTCCCAAGGGTGAGCTTCCCCAACCTGCCCCACTATAGGAGGAACCCTACGGAGCATGCCAAGCTTAAGCGGTAGGTTGATGAACTGTTGAAAAAGGGTTTTATCAAAGAAATTATGAGCCCTTGTACGGTCCCCGCCCTGCTTATGCCAAAGAATGATGGCACCTGGTGTATGTGCGTGGATAGCCGTGCCATCAACAAGATAACGGTCAAATACCGTTTCCCCATTCCTCGTTTGGATGACCTGTTGGACATGATGTCGGGAGCCACCGTCTTCTCCAAGATCGATCTAAAGAGTAGCTACCATCAGATTCGCATCCACCCTGGAGATGAGTGGAAGACTGCGTTTAAGACCAAGGATGGATTGTATGAGTCGATGGTCATGTCGTTTGGGCTGACCAATGCGCCGAGCACTTTCATGAGAGTTATGAAACAAGTACTCCGCCCTTTAATGGAAAATTTTCACGTGGTGTACTTTGATGACATACTCATTTATAGCCAGCCCCGGGCACAGCATCTAAACCATCTTCGGCAAGTCTGTGCCGTACTGAGGAAACAAGAGCTGTATGCCAATCCAAAGAAGTGTACTTTCCTTGCTACCGAAGTCCATTCCTTAGGGTTTATCGTCTCTGTCCATGGGGTCTCTTCGGATCCTAAGAAGGTCCGCGCTATCGAGGAATTGCCTGAACCAAAGAACATTCGTGATGTCAGGAGTTTCCATGGCCTGGCCACCTTTTATAGAAGATTCATCAAGGGGTTCAGCACCATTATGGCCCCAATCATTAACTGCCTTAAGAAGGGCAAGTTCGAATGGACGATTGTCGCCTCCAAGGCCTTTGAGGAGATCAAGAGGAGAATGGTCGAGGCCCCTATCATGCGCCTCCCCAATTTTTCTAAAATTTTTGAAATAGCCTGTGATGCATCCGGGCTTGGCATAGTGGCGTCCTCTCCCAGGAAGGACATCCCGTCGCTTACTTCAGCGAGAAGCTCGATACTCGCCAACGATACTCTACATACGATAAAGAATTCTATGCGGTAATCCAATCTCTTCGTCACTGACGGCATTACCTTCTTCCTCAGGAATTTGTCATTTACTCTGATCATGAGGCCTTACGGTACTTTACTCTCAAAAGAAGTTGAATGCACGACACGGTCGTTGGGTTGAGTTCCTTCAAGATTACACTTTTACCCTGCGCCATAAGGCGGGAGTCGAAAATAAGGCCGCTGACGCTCTCAGTCGTTGTGTGTTTGTCTTGTTCAAATTAACCACGGTGATTGAAGGTTTTGAAAAACTGAAGGATGAATACGGGTTTTGCCCCGACTTTGGAAAGATACATTCCTTATTAACCGATGGGTCCGTTCGAGAAGTTGATGGGTACCTCATGCAAGATGGCTACCTTTTTTCGGTCGTCGGCTGTGTATTCCCCGAACTTCCCTCCGTGAATTTCTTGTTTGGGAACTACATATTAGTGGCCTTGTCGGTCACTTCGGCAGCAAAAAGACCATTGAGGCTGTTGAATATCGATTTTTCTGGCCGAGTCTGAAGCGAGATGTCCCTAAACATGTGAGTCGGTGTCACACCTGCCAGTTGGCCAAGCCACAAAAACAAAATACCGGCATGTATACCCCATTGTCGGTTCTAAACTGTCCCTGGCAAGACATCAGTATGGATTTCATGCTTGGTCTCCCAAAGACCCTCAGAAAGCACGATTCAGTTCTAGTGGTGGTAGACCGTTTCTCCAAGATGGCTCATTTTCTACCATGTTCCAAAACCTCTGATGCGTCTCGAGTTGCCAAAATATTCTTTGATGGCATTGTAAGGCTACATGGGTTACCAAAGACTATTGTGTCCGATAGGGATGTCATGTTCACTAGTTTTTTCTGGAAGACCCTTTGGCACAAATTTGCACCAAGCTTCAATTCTCAACCGCATTCCACCCACAGACTGATGGTCAAACGGAAGTTGTCAATCGGAGTCTGGGAAATCTCCTGCGAACCTTGGTAGGCGAACATATCGAGAATTAGGATCTCAAACTGTCCATTGCCGAGTTTACATATAATTCATCTGTTAATAGAACTACCGGTATGAGTCCACATGAAATTGTCCATGGTTTTAAGCCTAGGCAACCAATAGATCTCATTCTCATGGCCGATTACCATAGAGTCTCCGAGTCTGCATCTGCATTTACATCACACATGCATGAATTACATAAAGAAATCAGTAGCAAGATTGAGCAAAGCAATGCTGACTATAAATTACGAACCGATGCCCGAAAACAAATTCAAACTTTTAACATCGGAGATCATGTGATGGTCCGAATCCGCCCGGAACGGTTTCCCCCGAGAACTGTTAAGAAACTACATGCACGCAGTGCCGGCCCCTTTCGGATCCTAAGGAAGATAAATGACAATGCATATGTTATCGAACTACCTGAGGGTTTTGGCATTAGTCCGACTTTCAATATTGGAGATCTAGTGGCCTACAAGGGCCCAAATTTCAACCCTAGTAATCCCTTGATAGACGAGCCTACCTTGGACCCTACCTCTGAGAACCCCTCCCTACCTCCACTTCTCCAAAATCTCCCAAATCATACAGCAGAAGGCATTGATAAAATTCTGGATGACGAAATTGTCTCTGGTAGAGACGGTGGAACGCGGAGGTACTTGATTCGCTGGAAAGGGAGACCCCCTTCTGAGGATACATGGGTGGAGTGAGAGGAACTGCAACGGCTTGACCCGGACCTGCTGGAGCTGTACGAGAGCCGCACCGAGCCTTACTTGATTGAGTCGAGTTCTCTCCCACCCCGGGAGAATGATGGGAACATCGAGCAGCGCCCATGGCGCGTGTACCAGCGCAGGAGGTGCCACCTGAGCCTATGGCTCTGATCAGGCATTCAAAACTGTCATGGTTGTTTTCTTTGTTGCATTGTATTATTTAGTCCCACCTCGATTTCCAGAGACTTTTGTTTGCTGTTGCAGGCCTTTATAGAGGTCTGCCCATTGTCATGTAAGGCTATGCTATGAATAAGAACAATATGTTTTCCTCTACATGTGTTGAGAGAAACCAGGGTGAGGTGTGTGAAACCCCAAACCCAAACCCTAGGTGTGTGAAATCCTCCAGACTAATGTGTGAAACCCTAGTTGGCCCCCTATTTTCTTTTTCCCCAGCCCACACCGTCGCCCCTCACCCCTCTCTCTCTCCTCCCGCGAACCGTCCCCCTCTCTCTCTCGCAATCCCCCCCCCCTGTGCTGCTTCACCCGACCCGGCCCCCCCCACCCCGTCCCCCTGTGCTGCCACCCCGACCCCCCCCTGTGCTGCCACCCCGATCCCCGCCCCCTCTCCTTGTGCCGCCCCGATCCGGCCCCCGGCCCGTCTCCCTGTGCCGCAACCCGCCCCGATCCGATTCCTACCCGCCCCCCCCCCCCCCCCCCCCCCCCCCCCCCCCACCCCCACCCCCCAGCCGTCGGCCGCCTCCTCCCTCTCTCCCACGACTTAGCCCCGACCCCGCCTCCCTTCCCCGTGATCCCACCCCAGGCCCCCGCCTCCCATCCCTGCCGCCCCCATCCTGACCCACCTAAACCCCTACCTGACCCTCTCACAACCCGCGCCCGACCACCCCGCCACCCTCTCCCTCGCAACCCCACTCTCCTCCCTCGGCATGTCGGCATGGCAGATCCAGACGTCGACCACGGCTTGATCGACGACGAAGGCGGGTTTCTCGATATTCGTTCCCCATTCCTCGACTTCCAGTTCAGCGCCGGCGAGAACGTGAGGGAGTACGTGAAGCACATCACCTACCTCATCGCCAAAGATGCAGAAGCTCGGCTGGGAATCTCGGAAAACCATCAACGGTGGCACCCTGGCACACCCGTGCACCCCAACGTGTTGGCGCTACGGGCCCTCGCTCAAGCCTCGCCCCAAACCGAGGATCCTGCATCAACATCGACCCAGCCACCAGCTAAGATCCCTACGGCTTCCCACAACCCTCAGTAGGTATGTTTCCCTCCCGATGAGATGCTTCCGGTAGACGCCAATAAAATTGAGTCTCTAATCTTTTATTATTGCCGACTGCTGTCCAGTTTCGTGAGATTGAGTGCTCCACCTGCCCCACAGAGTTGCTAATCTAAATATTACGAGTAGGACCATTAGCCGGTAATTTAAGTATTGTTTCATTATCGCCTGGAATCAAGAGCGGTCGGCATCATGCTAGTAGTTCCCAAAGCAAATACCCCATGTTATCTGTTTAAATTACTTTTCCTGCTTAGGTATCATAATTAATACTTAAGCCCTGCTTGCTCAAATCAATTATTGGCATTACCATCACCTGTATGGTTTTGCATCAGTTACTCTACTACAGTGAAATCACTGTAGCAATTTTTAAAAAAACTTAACATTTGCTACAGTAAAATCACTGTAGTAAATTGCTACAGAAAAATGACCGAATTCTTATTCTTCACGTGATTTCCTTATACCCCTACATGTAGGGGTAAAATATACATTTTCCAACCGGAGGGACCTACTGTTAAAGCATCTCTTTGTCGGTCTTTATCACTAAACCAATATCTGAACAAGGACCTTAGGAATTAGGGGGGCAATACTGGCAATGGAGCTTGGCGTAAATACTGGACCTGGCAGGAAGTTCAGCGTAATTTACACAAATTTCGGGGGTCGCCAATGTAATTAAACATACATTTGCCATCCATTGCATGGAAGAAAAGACTTTATTCCCATAAAGCTTAGATACACTGGCTGATGATTTTGCATTTTATAAAATTTACATTCTATGTGCAACATAAGGGGCTTGTAAACAACAAAGCTCTCCCACAACCAAGCAATTCATGTGAGGATATATCAGCTGTAAAAAAGAAAAATAAAAAAAATAAAAAAAGCCCGAGGACAGGAATGAAACTGCATACTGTTGGCAACCCAGCATCAGGAATCGAGATTCATACTATTTTTTTTTTCTAATCTTCGTTCCGAGGGGGTTACCTACTTACCCCTCTTTGCTCCATGAGGGGTCCGGTGGGGGAAGTCGGTAGTCGTCAGGTTTAAGGGCCACCGCAAAATCCGGCAATGTAGGAGCAGTCTCAAAAATCCTGCAAAGGTCGCGAAAAATACTGACAATCAGATAACTAGTTTGCATGCAAGAATGGACCTTCAGTGAACAGTGAGCTGAACGAGGAAATGCGTTGTGTTGGGGGAAAAAAAAAAAAAGGTAAAAAAAGTGTCCAATGCCGAATGAATGATTTTTTTTTTTTGGTGGACTCCAAATGAAAGAAGTGAATCCTTACCTTTCCTGGCTGTAGAGGTCCCGATTGATGCGAACCTTGGTGGACGCATCTTTGGGGATCTTTTCGGAAAGATACTTCATGGATCCCCAGAGAGGCGGGTTCCTATCAGGAAAGCACAAAAATTTGATTTAATGCAAACCAATACCACAATGCTCGTTAATCGTCTACACTCAATTTGACCTAGATTAGCTTAATATGCATTGTTGGCCATTCCCTAACATTTTAACCAACTTTCTACTTAAGATGACAAGAAGAAGGGTAGGGCTAGACCTTGACGTAGGAGGCATCGAATTGAAGGCTTCACAGGCCTTCTTGCTTTCTTTGAGAAACTCTTCGGCAGCTTCAAAGGCAGCTACAGCCGTCCGATGGGATTTCTCAGTGTTCCCCTCATCAAGAATCATACCATGGTAATAATATGCAGCAGCCTGGTAGCAAAGAGAAGATGTTCAGTTCAAAGCATAGTTACCAAGTCGGAAAACGGGAAAAAAAAATGGCAAGAGAGAAAATTGGAAAGAAACGACGAAAACGGGAAAAAAAAACGAGAAAACATCGGGGAAATAACAAAAAAAATCTTTAAAATTATACCAAGTATATATATGTCATTTTCCAACATTAACTAATAAAAAAAATATAGCACTACCCAGTGGTCAGTGCATCACCGAGTTGGCCAATGCATGCCACGCCCACAGTATGTCGCTCGCAAAGACTCTCTCTCTCTCTCTCTCTCTCTCTCTCTCTCTCTCGTAGTGATATTCTCTCTATCCTCTCCGTCTTTTGCAGAAATCGATCGCAGCGATGCAGAGGAGGGATAAAACCCTAACCCCGTGTCTTCTGAGCTGACATCGGAAGTCTCCCGACTCTTTATCCCGTGTCTACTGAGCCGACAGGTTATAAAATAACCCGAACCCAAGTGAAAAACCAAACCGACAGTATAAAACATGTACGTCGCGTATTACGCGTTTTAAAGGCGTATAAAACGTATATTGACGTTTTTTTTCAAAAATACGAGTTTTATTCCCGTATGCTACGAGTTCGAAGTGATGCGTGTTTTATACACGTTTTTTTCAAAAAAACGTCAAATTTGATAACTATGGTTCAAAGGATTGGGCTGATGACTTATGACCAATGCAAGAATATCCTAGCATGCAAGGTGGATATCTGACTCCATCTTCAATCATTTTCTTGTTGCTTATCTAAAAGATGTGCTGAACCACAAGTTGCCTTTCTTGTTTCCAGACAAATTCACGGCAATTATGATTCCCTCTATGGATCACCATTAGTTAGTATACAAAGCCAACTCCAGAGTGTAATCGAGATTGTTGAATTGCCTAGATTAATAATGCAACTTCAGTATCCTTACAAGGAAGTTGATGCAAGAGTAATTAGGGTAAATTACAAAACCCTCCCCTGAAGTATACACCTCATTTCATATTGGTCCCTCAACTTTTTTTTTTTTGAACAATTTGATCCCTGAACTATGCTCCGTCTGCATTTATCCCCCTCTGTCAACTTTTATTCCAAAAATACCCCTGCCCTAGTAAGCATAAGTTAAATATTCTAAAACAATTTTGAGTCTTTTCGAAATTGATAAGGGCAATTTTGGAAGAAAAAAAAAGTTGATGGTGGGGGCTAAATGCAGATGGAGCATAGTTCAGGTATCAAATTGTTCAAAACAAAAGTTAAGGGACCAATATGAAATGCGGTGTATAGATCAAGGGATGTTTTTGTAATTTGCCCTAGTAATTAATATATTGTAATCTGTTCTGCCATCTATAAATACTTAAAAAATGGAGGCCTTTGTGCCATGTGGCAGCCTCCCCATCCCCCCGCCACCTTCTCTCTCTCTCTCTCTCTCTCTCTCTCTCTCTCTCTCTCTCTCTCTCTCAACACAACGGCGAGTAGGATTTGGTGTCGGGTGTGCGATCCGATCGAGCGGCATGGCAACCACCCGTGCATTGCATGGGATTAGTATCAGTTAACTTATAATAAAGTGTGCTTATGCAAGTGATGAAATATGCGCTTATAAACATTTAGGGTCAGACAATTGCAGGTTTGATAAAAAGAAAATCAATTCTTAATTGCACACTTTTGAATTTAATTGACAACCACATTACGATGTTAAACAGAAAGCCGGCTGATGGTGGAATAAAAAAAACAGAAATAATTACTATACCTTTGCTTCAGTGAGTTTCCACTTAACAAAGAGCCGATGCTTTTGCCCCCAACCATCAGTGAGGGGGAGTCGACCGATGCTATCTTCGGCCTGTATAGGTCAAGATTAGTTTAATAGGGATAACCTTTGCAACTACAAATGCTTTGTATATATAAATAAGGAATCTACACAAATAAATGGTACGTGTATCTAAATATCGAATAATAAAGACAAGGAAGCAAACTAGCATTAAAGTGTCAAAAATAAAAACAAATGGTACATAGGTTTTTAATTTTTTTAAATTTTTTATTCTAACATGCAAATGTTGGGTTCTGCTTTCATAGAATCAATGAAATTGTTAGGATTGCGCCATCAAAGCCAGTCCGATTTGTAATATAAATATATTAATGGGTGATAAAAATCATTGTTTTAGAATCGATAAATTATAGTGGGTATAATTTAGACTCGGCAGGTGAGAGGGGTAAACAAGTTACATTCTAGAAGGCAGGTGTAAAGAACAAGTCTTAGAGAGTTTTGTTCGTGTACAGGAGATCGTGTCATTAGCACCTTATAACTTGCAAAGGTGGTTCACAGAAGGTGGTTCACAGTAGTCGATGAAGCTACACACTTCATCTACAAGACTAGAATACACTTACTTTTATTTTTGATAGGTTGCTAGTCTTGACCATTTCGGTGAGACTCGTGGTCATGTGTTACTGTACTAGGTACATTGAACATTATCATACTAGGTACATTGAACATGATCACTAGGGAGAATGAATAATAAATGATGTCAAAATTGTTCCATTAGGAAACGAAGCTCTCAACCATGAGGAAGTGGGAATCAAAGTCCGTGATGTTGGGTGCTTTGATCAACTAACAAGTGAGTCCTTAGTCCTTACAAGCATCTTCAAGGAGGCTCCCTATTCTTTCCCCCTATTATTTGGGGAAAGGTCCTCCCTGAAAATAGAAGCTACTTTATAGTGACAACTCAAAGAACTCCCTATTCTTACCCAATTATTTAGATATGACCAAAATCTTGGTCATCTCTACAAATTACCAAATGACCAAGTTAATTTTTTTGACCGTTGGCAATAATAGTTTTTTTACCAAAGCCGAATGATACAGTACTGACAATTCCCCTTCCCACCACAATCTGGGCGCCAATGTCAATGTGGGCACCACCAAAGCCGAACAATGTAGTGTAGACGATTCCCCTCCTCACGCCCTCCACCCCAATCCGGGCGTCAATGCCAATGTAGGTGCAACCAAAGAATTTTGCCACCCCACGACAAATGTATTCTGCTACATTACCGATGCCAACGAAGGCGGTCGAGGGAGTGTTGCTGCTGAAGGTGTCTAAGTGCCGACAGGCAAGAACATTACTAGTGTTTATGTGTGTGTGTGTGTGTGTGTGTGTGTGTGTGTGTGTGTGTGTAGAGAGAGAGATTTGAACCCACGACCCCCCAACCTAGCGTCAACACTCTTGCCAACCCGGATAAGAACTCTTAACACCATAACTCCACTTAGTGTTGTATTCTTTTCTTTTCCCCCTTAAACTTGTTGCTTAAAAGACTCCATCTAGTTCCTCCTTACTCCTTACTGAATCTCTAAACATGAGCATCGAGCACCGCCTTGTTACAGGCTTATCCTCTTCTATAAACCTCCATATTATAGGGCCCAAATCCTGAATATTGAGTAATGAACCATGTTCCTAAATCTCCTAAATTTTCAACACAGCCATTTGCGTCTACTTACCAATTTGGGCTCTCTCCTTATGCTAGGTAAGGCTTGATCTTCGTTTAGGTATTCTTCACCTATTTCACAAGTGATTTAGAACCCATCACTTAGGTTGTTGGACTTGGATTGAGCTGAACTCACATGGAAACGGTGTCCCCACATCCAATTTAGGTGCTTATACACCATAACGTATGCTCTTGTTGTCTGGGTATAACCTATGACCTGACGCATTTTAATTTTGGCAAAGCCCCTATTCTTGTGAACCAACAGAAAAATAATTATGAAGTTAAGCAATTCATCTAAAGATCCTTGTGCAGGATACAAGTACATACTTAAACAAGGAAAGGAAAGACGCATATGTTGACAACAAACAAAAAATTAATTGCAATAGTGCATGTGTAATATCGCCTACTATCCCTAACAGAAAGGTTACATGAAAAAGAACCAATTGGTAAGACAGGGACAATGGTATCCCCGAGCTAGGATGTAGAATATCAGCTCTTGCAAAAATGTAGCAGTTGACGAGAGTGTAATGTGTGAAAACTAACAACTTTGGCTCGTTACTAAGCAGTTACAAGCATCCAAAAAAAAAAAACACTGCCAGGCAAAGAATACTGTAAATAACTAACAGGATCTATACACAGTGTTGTGAGGAACATTAATAGTGCATAAATCTCCATCCAAAGGAGCACAATGTAGTAACAGTACAGTCATAAGAGGAATCAGTAAGGCAATACCTGATGCCAGCACTTGACCATTTCACATGCTAATCTCCGTTTCACTGCAAGTGTGGCCTTTGGACTATCAATTGCCATCCCCAGTTGAATATCCACACCCTATTGAGCGAGGAAATAGAAAAAGAAGGTAGAATGAGTGTGTGTGTGTGTGTGTGTGTGTGTGTGTGTGTTGAAGAGATTTTAACTAACTAGGTTCACAATTTCGACACTCAAAAAAAGTAGACAATACATGCATAGACCGGTGACGCTGTAGATGCAATCGATATCAGAAGCATATTTACGAATTAATCGGTTAATGAAAAAAAATCATAATGCGTATGCAATACTGAAACCTGATAGTAACATGAATGAATGTTTAATACCATTACTTTCTTTTAATAGTTTCATATTCGAAGCAAGAACACTCAACTGCAAGTTTTAGCTGATCACTTCAATACGAATATCATTTTCTTCTCTTGTACTGACCAATATGAAAGCTCCGAAATTTTATGAGAGGAATACACAGAAGAGAACTAACAGCTACCGCTTAATTAGATAAATTTGTAAATAGGTGAATAGGATGAGGCTTATTTCTTAATCTATAATTTAGCGTCAATAAAATCCACATCTATTATGTTTGCCCTCAGCTTACGACACAGTTATCCTAAAAAGGAAGCATAAAATACCTTTACAGATTAACGGACAAGAATATACGTGAAAAATGCAATTTACACCCCCTATTTGGGAAAAAAAAAGTTGCATGACTAAATACTCTTTAACATAACAAACACATGCATTTTATTTTAAGATAATTAAGTTCGATCATCAACAAAGAAAGGAAGCTGAACATAACACATTTATGAAACCATAGAAAATCAAATACAGCATCTGGCTCCTAGGAGTACAAAATTCCACCTAAGAAATCAAGATTCTACTATTTGCAACTGCTTCTATAACTCGAGTCTTTACAGTTCCTTAAGGAAACACCAAGCAAAGGATGAATAAATTCTCTAGAGACTCAGCTTTGCAAATCCAAATAACCACAAAACTACCAATTCTCGACAGCCTAATTTTTCATATCTAAATTGATCTAGATTGATACTGCTCTCAAAGCTGAATCTCAGTAATAGCCATATAAGGGCTTACTTGTGCAATTTTACTAACGTAAGATAGGAAATCTTATGCACGCTGAACAAAACATGGAGCACTACCAAAATTCCTTTTGTCAACTATCATGAATGAACTTTCATTGTTCATTCATGAATGATGTACTAATCTACAACTATGCTATTTTAGCAGTGGTGTTGAGTTAGTAACTTTTTGGATAGGGATGACAGATTGACAGTTGCCTTGTAAATTGTAATATATAATGGCTTTTGGTAAGATTTTACAGCTTGATCTGGGCTAAGAAATTGTAACATATTTTGAGTAGTTAGAAGTGTTAAGATCCTTATCAGGTTTAGTAGTGCATTATGGAAATAAAATCCAATTTTGGGATTGAACATAAATCTAAGAGATTAATAAAATGAGATTAGTGGGTCCAGTATTGCCTAAATATATCATATGTATTCGGGGTAACTTGATGAGAACGTTTTGTATGAAAGTGTTCAATTCTCCCATGAAGTCAAGAGTTATGTCCCTGAACAATTCGACTAAAGATTAGGAACTTACTGACCTTTCTTATTTGCACAATTAGTTATTGACAGTTGATATTGTTTTATTTAAGTTCATGTTCCTTTTTATTCAATGGTTCTACCGTACAACAAGACCTTTCTTCTAACCAGTGGTTTTAAAAACGCGCCCCAGGGCGAGGCGAGGGGGAAAAGCCCCGGGCGCAGCATACTTGGGCGGGAGTCCACGGAGGCGCACGCCCCGGCGAGTCGGGCGTACGCCCCGAGCTTGGGGGCGCGTATCCAGCGCCCAACTTAGTCGGGCGTACGCCCCCTTGGATTACAAAAAAACCCTAAAACCTGACCGATTCACCGCCTGCGCTCACTTCGTCCCGAGAGACCAACTGCGATCATTGTTGCGCTGCGATCAACGCCTCCTCCTCCTCCTCCAGGTATGTTCCTCCTCCTCCTCCTCCTCTTCCTCCTCCTCCTCCTCCTCCTCCTCCTCGCGCAGGTAGGATTTTTTTTTTTTTCTTCCCCTCCTCCCGAGCTCGACTGCGATCACCCCCTGCGGCTGATCCTCCTCCTCCTCCTCCTCTTTCTCCTCCTCCTCACGCAGGTAGTTTTTTTTTTTTTCTTCCCCTCCACCCGAGTTCGACTGCAATCACCCCTGCGGCTGATCCTCCTCCTCCTCCTCCTCTTTCTCCTCCTCCTCGCGTAGGTAGTTTTTTTTTTTTTTTCTTCCCCTCCTCCCAAGTTCAACTGTGATCACCCCCTGCGACGGATCCTCCTCCTCCTCCTCCTCCTCGCGCAGGTAACTTTTTTTTTTTTTTCTTCCCCTCCTCCCGAGTTCGACTGCGATCACCCCCTGCGGCTGCAATTAGCGCCATTTGATTTGTCATATGACTCATATGTGATGTTTTAGTATTGGATGATATGGCTTTTTGGAACTTAAGTATTTCGTTTTACTTTATATCATGTGCAAAGAATATTTCTAAATCGAGTATGAATATCATGGATTTTGGTTAGAATTATTGGCTTGTCTTATCTTTATTGTGTGTTTGTGATTTATCAACCATGTATATAGGCCTAATATCTCCATGGTATATTTTGTAAACTAATATTATTAATATTTATATTTTTAAAAAATTAAAAAATCAAAAATTCGTGGGGCTTACGCCCCACGCCCTGGGGCTTACGCCCTGCCCCACAGTAGGCAAAACGCCCCGCCTTACGCCCCCGCCTGTGAAAACACTGCTTCTAACCATAATACGGACACACACTAAACTTTTGCCTTGCATGAACCTCCTCATAGAATCAATTTGTTATCACCCCAAGGACATTGCCTCTTATTCACTCATCTCCTATTTATAATGGTTTATAACCCGGACCGGACCAGTCGGTTCAACCACTGGACCTGTGAACCGGCCCAAATTCTGGGTTTGAGATAAGGCCGAGCCCGTATCAATGATTTGGACATACATCGCCTGACCCTAATAACTTCATATGTAACTACAATTCGGTTTGATAGGGTCCGTAGATCAAGAGCTACTATATCTTATCCTAGACAGTTTTTGGAGACTGTTAGAAGTCATCTATCCAAAGGTAACAAACTCTCCAAGCTTCAAGAGTTCTTGCCTCAGGACTAATCCTATTGGTGTAGCCTACGATGCACTGACATTGGTACGGGGACACGGTTACGACACGACACGGGTACGCCGACACAGCAAATCCTAAAAAAGAGGACACGGGTACGGCGAGGACACAGCAAAATAAATTAATATTATTTATTTATATTTTATGTGTTCATAATTCATATATATTTCAATAACTAAAAAAATCTCATAGAAAACAACTAAAATAAAATTTTAATGCATACTGAATCACAACCGTTAGTTACACCCAGCCTGATTGGTAAATCACATACAACCCTAAATGGCATGGAAAAAAATGGTTGTGTTTCAGTTTTGGCTTCAACCTATCTGAAACCTCAGAGGATCAAATAGGTTAAAGCCAAAACTAAATCGTAACCGTCTGTTACAACCAACCTGACAAGTGAATTATACTCAGGCCCAAATGACGTGCAAAAGAACGATTGCGATTCATTTTTGGCTTTAACCTATCTGATCCTCTAAGGCAGCTTGTGACCCGACCCTATATCGAATAGCCCGTCAACCCGTCATGTCCAGTGCGTGTCCGGCGAGTGACGAATGTCCGGCGAGCGTCCGATCGTGTCCGACTCCCGAAAGCACGTGGGACACGGCACATGCGTGTCCGACGAGTGTCCGACAAGTGTCTGACACGGGTACGGGAGGCCTGGGGAAGTGTCCGTGCTTCCTAATGTAGCAGTGGGAGACTAGTAATCCATTGTGAGATAGGTTGTCGAGACTCGGATTGTAAATCTAGGCAGGTTTGAGTTGAATTATACAAGCCCGACCCATTTTAGTTTGAGGCCTAAAATGTAAGCCACAACCTATATATGATATTCAAGATGTAGGGCCCAAACCCGCTTCAAGCGGATTGGGCTCAATCGGTCCTGGGACGGATTCGAGTGCATTACCAGCTAAGGGTGGCGTGAAAGTATGCATAGTAAAAAGAACAGGATATACTGAAACCAAGACACCCAAATAACATGATCCCTAGCTTTTAAACATATCACAAGCCTACAAGCCTCTAGAAAGCACAGGATTTTATGACGAGATATTAAATTGAGAGCATTGAATTGCTTATGAATAATAAGTTTATGAATAAATTGGAAATTTTTAGCGCATTAGGAAGTCTAGGTCATCCAAAAGAAAATGGACCAATGTTAGAAGATGAGTAATAGGACACATATGTGAATATGGATAGCTATTACAAATAAAAACAATTCCTAACACCAAAATAGCAATTATGCCAATCGAAAGCTGATTTTCAATCGACTCTTGTGAGGTAGTGGAGAATAAGACAACATAAAATTGTGTGTAGTTGGTGCCCAATAATTTCACCAATCCTAAGACAATTTCTAGGATCCATTTGAATTCGACGATGAAAAATCCACTAGGATCATCTTACAGTGGTTGATCAGCTATTAAAAGCAAAAGTCTTGAGAAATTTATGCGTCATAAGATAAGATTGGGTGGAGGTCCAACGATGGCCTACATCATCAGTTGATCAAGAGTCCACTTTGGCACTCGGATTGCCTCATCCGAGTTGAGAAGTTCTCCAACCCGAGGAGAATCGATGCAAGGGCATACAGGTTCATGACTATATGAATTAGAACATAGGAAATTTTACTTGAGTCTCTTTTATATGATTTTCAAAGTTTATTTGTTTTCCTTATTTGTAGTAGTTTTACGAAATTTCCTAAGTAATTTATGATCCACCTTCCATTAGGAGTCCTTAGTCATGTAAGATTCCCAATCCAATAGAGATTTTGTGAAATATTTTATCAAGAGTATCTATTCAAGTTAGAATTCCTAGTTATGATAATCCTCTAAAGAATTGTGATTCTTACATATATCTAGATCCCATCCTTCTTGAGAGCCTTTGAACTTAGTAAAAGTCTCAAAGTAATTTAGAATTCTTATTTATTATAATTTTGACTTTTTTTCTAGTCAATATTTTGAAACATTTCAAAGACTTATTTTTGTAAGAAAGTTTTTAAAAGAGCACTAGTTTGAGAGTACATTGGGTGACAAGTTTTATGTTAAATAGGATTGAGTTGTGGGATGGTTTTGAGGGCCGATACAAGCACACGTAGTGGGCAGCAAATTTGATCATATTTTGGGGAAATATAATGTTCACTTTTAATTAATTTATTTAATTATCATAATCAAACCTTTTTTGATCGATCTTTGATCTTCTTCCTTAATCCCGTCTCCCTCAAAGACTATTCGATCCCTATAGGTGGATATTTTTCGTCATAATATACTCTCGAGGCTATGAACAGTTTGGGTAAGACAAGACCAATACAATAGTTGAGGATCGATTTTATTGGCCTTGCCTAATGAAAGGATGTAGCCAACACCATCAACAATGGCATACATGTCAGCTGGCAGAAGGCGTGGAATGGAATGTTGGATTATACTCTCCATTAGGTGACCATGAGTTGGCCAGATATGAGCACGGATTTTAATTTTGGGTGCCTATAATTGTTCAAGGTCATGATTCAATATTTGTGGTGGTTGATCATTTTTCAAAGATGGCTCACCTTATGCCACGCAGTCGGACTATAAATGTTTCAATGATTGCCTCTCTATTTTTCAAAGAGCTTGTCCGCTTGATGGTATATAGAATATGATAGTTTCTGAAGGCTTTGTGGAAACTAATGGGTACGAAACTTTAGTTCTATAGTGTCCACCATCCTTAGACAGATGACAAAAAAAGAAAACCAACAAAAGCCTAGGTAATTTCTAATGATACCTATTTAGAGATGATGTCACTGCTTGCAATCAAATTTTGCTTTGATCTGAGTTTTTCTATAATATCGCATTGAATTTTTCGGGGGGAAGATCTTCATTTGAAATAGTTGTAGGAATCAACCCATGTCAACCGATCGATTTAGGGGGTCTTTGACATCATTCCGGAACCGCCATTTCTATTCCCAGCACCTCTAACGGATAGTTTTTGTTCCGCTAGAATGAAGGAGCTGGGAACAATATTTTATCATTCTGTGCGATTCTTTGCCAACCGGAACGATTAAGTCTCATTTTACACTAGAAATAGTAATTGACACGAATGCCCTCTTCCAGATGAGGTTTAAGCAGAACAGTTGTTCGGCATGCCAAACACCCCCTCAGTTTCCTTACTCACAATGGGGCGATTTAGAGATGAAAATGTTATTTTGCTCAAGATATGCAAAGATATATTAAGATTCGAGGCGAATGATTGCAATTAGAAATGAAAATTACAAGGCAAGGGACTGATACACATATTAGGTTTTTTAAACTCATGGAAGATGAGCTTGTGATTATTTTTTTGCAACTGAGAGATTTCCTAAAGGAAAATATCAAAAGTTACGCTATAGAATTATTGGACCATATAAGGTGCAAAGAAGTCAGATATGAATGCTTGTGTATTAGAACATCCTGAAGACTCAATCGTTAGTCTTGCATTCAACGTCGAAGATTTGAATTCCTAACATTGTTATCACCAGAGTACAAAAAATCGAAATATTTCGCGAAATATCTCGGATCAGTGAAAACCCGATTCGAAATTGGCCCTGCAGTATCGAGCAGCTTGAAAATGCATATATATCACGATATTTCGTGATATATTGCACGAAACAAAAGCCTCGCGAAATATCGAAGTATTTCGGCCGCCAGCGAGGCTCATCTCACGTGGGGCTGCTGTGAGACGACAGCCTGTCGCGATATTTCGCGAAATATCGCGCGAATAATTTTGTCGACAGCGGGGCCCACCTCACGTGGGGCGGCTAGATTTGACAGCTCCGAGCGCGAAAAATTCGACGAAATCTCGCGATATATCGTGCGAAATTTCGTTCGTTCGATATATCTCGGGCGACAACTGGGTCCAACTGCACGTGGGCGACCGAAAGAGACGACAGCAGCGGCATCTTTTGCGAAATTTCGCGCGAAATTTCCAGAAATTTGACATTTGGCTGTAGGGAATCTGCCTTTTAGTGGATTTGGCCCGAAATTTTCACCAAATGTCACTTTCGGAGAGGCATTTTGTGCAAGATTTTTGGGTTTTTGTTTATTTAAAGCTGCCCGAATCCCTTTCACAGCCGAAATAGGCTTGCTCTCTCTCTCTCTCTCCTCTGCCTCTTTGCTCACACAGGCTCTCTTACTCTCTCTCTTCACAGTTTCACACCAAAATAGGCTCTCTTTCACAGCCGAAATAGGCTCTCTTCAGTCTTCACATCCAAAATAGTCTTGGACTCTTGGGAGTTGGGACAACATTTGGTGATTTTGGTCTCTCTTCCTCTCTTTCTCTCCTCTCACTCTTTGCTCCCTCTATTTCGTTCGAAATTTTTTGGTTGGAATTTTTTGGGACAACATTTGGTACATTTTTTAGGTTGGGTACCTTGGGTTGAAATCTTTCGCATTTTTTTAGTGGATTTTTTTTTTTAAGTGCTAACTTTTAAATTCCAAGATTAGTGGTGCACTGGTGCTAAATTGCTAATGCAGCAATGCTATTATGGTTTTAACTTTTAAGGCTTTTTTTTAGTGGAGTTTTTTTTTAGTGGTGCTTCACTAACTTTTAACTTTTAAGATATTTTTTTAGTGGAGCTTTTTTTTACTTGAGCTATTTTTTAGTGGAGCTATTTATGGACTATGGTTTTAACTTTTAAGGCTAATTTTAGTGGTGTTAATGCTATTTATGGTGCTAATGCTATTCGTTGTAAAAATTCCCACTCTTCTCTTATCTCTTCTCTTCTCTCCTGTTTTTCGGTGCTAATTTTTTCGGTATTAAATTTTTGGTGTGAAAATTATTTGTCTTTTTTTATACTTCTTTTATAGTTCATCAGTTTAGACTTCTTTTATAGTTCAATATTACTTATTAATTATTATCATTTACAGATAGCCTCCCAACCTCCTCCGCATAGAGATTCTGGGTTAAAAGACATATGGTGGCAGCACAACTTCCCCTTGGACACAAAGAAACAGAAGTCACAGTGTGCATATTGTGGCAAACAGATCGGAAGTGGAGGTGTTACACGGCTGAAACTACATCTTGCCGGTTGCTTCCCCGATGTAGCAGAATGTTTGAAGGCTCCGCTTGAATTCAGAGTATTCATGCGCAATCTATTGAGAAGCGGAGAATACAAAGGAGTTCAGCTTCGAACCCCAAGGCAACCCAAGAAGGGACGGATCGAGAAGTCCCGAGACTCTCGACATACCAACACTCTATCAACAAGGAATCGTTCAGATGATGATATCGAGTACCCGCTAGATATTGAGACAGAAGAGGAAAATGCTCAGTTTCGACAGGCGGTCTTAGATTCGACACTCTCAGCGGGAGCGAACTGAGAGAGGATGGATGTCGACACAGTTTGCTCATGATGCCAGTGCAAGCGGTAGTGGAGCTGGTCCGGCAAGGGCTGATGATGATGTACCTATATGGACTATGAGTGAAAAAGAAAATGCTGATGATAATGTCATTACATAGACAAGTGATGATGAATGATTATTTTTACTTCGTGATAAAAATAATGTATATATATTATTCCAGCTTAGTTATAATTGTTCATGTAAGTTAATCAACATTATCAAATATCATTTTGCGTTGTTTGGACTTTGAATATCATATCTTGAAACTCCCGAGTGAGATGCATCTATACAGCGTGCATAAAAATCAGCAGCGCCTACATAGAATACATGATATATGAAGCTCTACCCCCTAGACAGGGTAGAAATATTATTTGAGTGTTCCAACGTGTGTATCTATGCTTGATTTATGACTATCCAGAGTTTCATTAAAAAATTCCTTCGAAAAATCAATATTTCCACCATTTCTATAAAAATGCAATATTTCCAGTCGAAATATTTCCATATCCAGAAGGTCGAAATTTCCCCCGAAATGGAGATTTCGAGAAATTTCGAACCTTGGTTATCACGAGGATGAAAATTTTGAAGTACAAGCAATACAATTGCCTTCCCAAGTTCAATTACCATATTGAAGAATTTCGTGTAGAACCTAACTTTTATGAATGCCGCCAAGCTTTTCACACATCGTAGCCGAGTTTACTCAAGTCCATAAGAACGACACATCTAAAAGTCCCATGACTGATTATGAAAGGGGTGAGAAGCCAAAGAAGAGCAATGGAGAGGCCACATAAGAGGAAAAATACTTTCTTATCACTAAGTATTGTCGGGCATGCTTACTATCCATGGGGGACTAGCCATGGAGTTTGGAGAATCCAAAGATTCCTACTTGCAGTGGGACACCAATTACATTAACATATACTACAGGCCATGGGGAAGGGATACAAATTCTCTAGTAAGGACTTCTATCTCAGTAGGAGTCCTAGTTTGGATGACTTTGATGTTTACATCCTTAATCAGTCAAAGCTCTTTGCTAGATGTGAAATCTATCTTATCAGCTAGTTTTCTATTTAGTTCTGCGATGTAGCTTTTTATTTATCCATGATAACTTTATCAATAATTAGGTCTTCCATCTAGTTTCACGCTTTCACTCCTATTTAAGCACTAAAGTTCTTGAAAGTTTGCTATCATAACTATGTTTCAGCATTTCTACTATTTAATCCTAGTCTTTGTTTTATAGGAAATCTTGTCTTGACATTAGATCCTTTTATCAACATTCATCATCCGAAACCGTAATAAGCTTCATTTACTCCTCTCACAACTCTGTCCAAATGTTTTATTGGCTTAGAATAGATTTTCACTGCAATCAGCACTTTGTTCCCTTTTGCCTTCGCTTGCCAGTTGCCACTTCTCCTGTCACACCTTGCAGGCTTGCACACACTACTTTAAAGGGTTACCCATTTATGTAACCCTATCTATATAACACTTTGATACACTTCAAAGCTATTAATAGAGTCATCTTTCCAATATTAACATTAAAGTAGAACCTAATAAAAAGTCTTCATTACCCACGAAAAACCATTAACAAGAACAAATACAAAAATAATCATTGGAAATTGAAATTCCAGAGATAAAAAGAATAAAATGTTGCTTCAGGATTATTAATGGAGAAACCCACATCTTAACAAGCAATTGATGTCGTATCAAAACATAGAGCAAAATAAGCCAATGCGTGAAAAAATGAGAACTATAAGTTTATAAACTCCAATGACGGACTGAAAACATTTCAAATGCTGGGATGATTCTTGTCAAGTAGTAAAAGACTTGACCACAAAAAATCGACAGACAAGATGAAATGCCATTTATATAATATCTGGAGCTACCAATGTATGTTGGAAAATAGCCCAGTACCTGACCCAGTGCTTGCATGCAAAGAGCTCGCAACGTTCCTTCAGATAGGTCTATTGGAAGATCTCCCCTACAAGATATAGTAGTAAAAGGAAGGTTTACGATATTTCCTAACTTCATCATTAAATTAAAAAATAACATTGAAATGATAATATTACATTTCCTCAAATTCATGTTGAATGAGCTATTTAAGAAAATGTCGCACCGAATAAATAGAGTTACAACTGATAAGACTAATCTGTTGAAAAAAACAGTACACCTGAGTTCAGGAGGGATTTGAGGAAGAACATGTTGAATAGCACAATCCAAATATCCTGATGCTTTCAAGAAAATATCGATGGAGGCCCGCCTGCTATCTGAAACAAAGTTTGTACCAAATGATCACAGCAAGTTACAGACATATAGTAGACACACAGGTATGAATACATAACAAAAACAGTGATACAACATTAGATATGCAAAGGTAATACAAGTAATGCCCTAAAAAATTATAAAATATCATAACCATTACATATAAGGTGAAAGTATGAAGAGCAGAGCTATTGAATAATACAAGATTGGAAATAATGATTCTTTAGACTTGAAACAAATATTAACATTATCTCATTGCAAGGGAGGTCGCCAAAGTTTAAAATAAATTATTTATATGACTCATAATTTGCAAATTTTAGTCCCAAGATCTCTAAATATTGTGAACGATTTTTGTTCTATTGTATGAGTTTAGTAGTGGAACCATAAAAGAGTTCGCTCGCGGCAGACGCACACTCTCAAGTTGATACCATGCTGGATATCCAAACGCTTAATCACGGGTCGGAATCAGACAGTTGTAACGCATTAAAGTTCTAAACTTTTTTACATGACTCGTAACACAGATTTCAGTCTCAGGATTAGAAAGATTGTGAGCCTCAGGATTAGAACGATTTTTTTCCTATTGCACGATAAGGAATCAAACGATCCTCTTAGAAGGAATCCAAACTGCTTTTAATAGAAGTGAGATGGGAAGGATTTGAATTTCCGATTATAATCTCAATCTGGGAGATTCTACCTAACATTTAACGGGGGATCTCGCAACCCATGATTTGTTTCAAACGAAGTTTTGCAGTTGCGTAGGACATATCGGTCAAGGTTAGTGAAAGTGAAACACATGGCTCAGGATGATTGTTAGACTATGATATGAGCAAGCGTCACCTTGAAACATGAGTATGGGTGTTGGACAATGGCATGTTCATAGATTATGAATAACTTGACACATGGGTATTTACATGTAGACGTAGGTGTAAAGTGTATAGAAAAGGTTAAATTATTAGAAAAACTCCAAAACCATATAATAATTAAAAAAATATACTTCTTTATTTTCAAGTTTCATTTCTTGCTACCATTCAAACCCTAAAAGTGGTTGGCAAACGTGCGCGTGTCGGAATGTCCACACATGGCTCTAAAGCATAGGGAGTTGTGTACCCAATCAAAGGTATTAGTTTTCGTGTACCCTGATAAAAATTAAGGTACCTTCAAGATGATGTCCCTAACTATAAAAACTACCCTTCCAGGTTTAATCAGTTTTACCATCAGAAAATTAAAAAAAAAAAGCAACTTTAAAAATTTCATCAGAAGATTCACAACAAACTCAGAAAACTGAGTGTGAACATACTCTGGCACAACTGAATATGCATTTGTAAGGGCCACAACTTAGTGCTTATCACTCACCTTCAGGTAACTTTGGCTGATAACTATCACTAGATGACTTTGGAAGTAGCAACTTATTTGCCTCAGATAAACATAGCATTGCCATCAGGTGCAAAACTGACAGTACCTCATACCAAGCATTTGCCATGCAGGTTTCCTGCATAAAATGTATATGGTATTATCTATTAGGCCTGCTTTTTCCTCTCAAAGGCAATACATTAGCATGATCATTAAGAGAATTCTAGATACAGAGACACACCTCTACATCATCCTCCTGGTTAACCCAAACGAACTGCACCTTGCTTGTTAAACCACTTCCTGTAAATTATAGGTCATGCAACTGTCAAGAGTTTAAATTTTAAAAAAAAAGACTAATAAATAAAGTTAGTTTATTAAATCCATGTCATTCAAATTACCATCCTTCACCAATCCAAGTAAAACTGGTAAGTAGTCTTCGAGAGCCTGCAGAAGATCAGCCAATGTAGAACCTCCTGCAGCCACCAACACAATCGGAATATATTCTCTTCTGGTTAATCAAAGCTAGAACAGCCAAGGATTCTTGCACCACTAACCATGTTGTGTAGCCGTTCTCCGCCTTGACCTTGTCGCAGTCGGTGCCTCTTGGACAGCCATGACAACTATACGAGTCCTCAGAGCTGAGAGGCGTTCCACTAAACTATTCGACAAGCTGTCACCCAGTGGCTGAGAGAAGTCCACGTCTTTCGGGATGCGCAACCCAGGAATAAAGACAGCCACCTCCCCGATACTCCCAGGCCTTCTGCGGTTTTCGCTTGCATCTTGTGGCGTCGATAACAGGCATCCCATATCCCGAAACTTGCTTCTGCCAGAACAATAGATATATAAACAAGAATTCCATTATCTTATGGCTCATTCATATCAAGAAATGTGCTGAAGAAGAGGGCGATCCTTATTGACCAAGAAGATGCATACGCCAAACTATGCGATAAATCATTGTCATCTAACAACTAAGGGATCCTCATGGTGTACCATAAACAATCAGGTCCGGTATGAGAGACGGATTATAACAATGGAATTGTCATTCGTCAAGATACACGGTACTGAAATCAAAGCTAAAACCAAATCTAGGAGAATTCACATTCACACTCAAAACTCAATGGGAATCGACACCAAAGGGCAGGGCAGTGATGCCACATAGCAACAAATACCTTGCAGCCAACCAATTAAAGAGAGGACTTAATAAATGCCAACCAACAAAGCAGCCGGAGCTCACGGGCGCCACTTCACAAGAAAATACTCTAGAAGTTTCACCACAGCTGTTATGCTCACTTTTTTGTGCCCACCAGAAGCTCAACTGGGCCTCCGGAGCTCTATCAGGTCTCTGCCCAAGTGATTCACAGGTCACAGAAACCAATGAACAGATTGTGGGAGAGGGGGGGGGGGGGGGGGGGAATTCTTTTGCTGAAACACAAGGCACAAAAGGTTATGATGAGATAAAAGTTAATTTCTTCAAGTTCACGGCAACCAAAAACCAAGGAAAGATGCTTGCAACATGACCCCTGTGTCTAGGACATCACAAATTCCTTGAGGAAAAGAGAGCTTGAAAGGAAAGCTGTGTTGAACCAAAAAAGGGGGAACCTTTGTCAATTCTACAATTTCAGCTATAGAAGTTTGCTATCTGAGCTCCAGTAAAGGATCTCCAATCAGTTGAGTTAAGCAACAGAAATTTAAAGAGAAATAATCAACAAATTCCAACTCTGAAAGACTGGAAAGCATCTTGTAGCCCGAAGATCATGTGAGATTCGGATCAAAGACCGATCCAGGCAAAACGAACAGAATCAAGATAACCACTGATCGGATTCACTCAGACCCAAAGAATCGCGAGGGAGACGAGAGATCACAAAACTCCGGAAAGCGCAGTCAATGCGAAGATCAGAAGGGTTCCAATCATGATTCTCTGGATCCGAACGGAACGGGATGAGTACAGACGATCCAAGAGACAGTGAGCTGGAGATTATTACACAGGAATCCAATCGCATTTCTGGCTACCGCCGTCCGATCGGCTCGAGGCGGCGGACGCCGCCGCGAGATCTGCTCCGCGAGCCCTAGATTCACGCTCGAGGCGGCGGCGGAACCCTAGAGATAGGGGGGAGGGGAATCTCGGAGCGAGGAGGAGAGGGTTCTTGCAGCTGGGGTCGAGGGGGGACGGTGAGTGGGAGAGGAAGCAGTTGCCTCCAGATGGCGAGCCGAACTGAGCCTTTTATATGGGGGCCGCTTCAGCCCTCGGTGGGTGGCTGATTTGGGATCCCGATTTCTCCAGACAGACCCAGAGGTGGGATAAGTATTAGAGATTCACTGTTTGGATGACAAATAACCTTTTCTTTAAGACCAGTGTTGTCACTTAAGCTCTTAGTTAAATGGTATTATTAGGGTGTTGCTATTTGCACCCACAAAATTACCAAAACCCCCGTTATCATGAACACATTCATTCCAGTCCGATTTTGATTTTTTACTATTATCCTCATTTTGATAATTCACACTTGGTAAGGAGTACGGGGAGGAGGTGGACGCGACGACGATGGCGGTCAGAACGAGGAGTCAAGAGAGAGGCAGAATTGAGAAGGCCAGGAGGAAGGGGAAGAGGTGGACGTGACGACGATGGCGATCAAAACAGGAAGTCAGGGGAGAGGCGGCGGGGAGGTGATGGGACCGACGATGGAGGTGACAGTGTGTATGTGAATATGATCAGAATGCTTTGAGGACACATCCGGATCTCGTAAATTTAGAATCCGAATCGGACCGTTGGGAACATGGAACCGGACTAAACGGAACCATATAAAATCGTTTTGGTTTGGTTCGGTTCCAATAGTTCAAAAGTGTGTAGAAATACACATGTGTGCATAGGGTTCCTCTTGGTAATTAATACTTTGCAACAACGACTTCATGGTATCTAATATGTCAAATCAAGTAGCACAAATCACAAGCACATTCACTCTTTTGCCTTGACAAAATAAAACCCAACCCATAAATACATTATGCATATACAATTTATCGCCTGTATTGGACCAATGGACTCGACCCGTAGATGCATTATGTGTAATATACAGTAACGGTTCTAGTCATGTTCGGATAATTGGCACCCTAAATCGGAAAGCGAATCGGTCCCTAACGGTTCTGCACTTTGGGAACCAGAACTGAACCAATCCTGCATGAAACAGAACCAAATCATACGGTTCAGACCAGTTCGGTTTGGTTGGTTCCACCTATACATAATGGTTTACCTTCCCTCTCTCTCCTCCCCGCTCCGCCCGTCGCCATCGTGCATCTTCCTCATCCTCCCCTTCTTCCTCTTCCTCACTTCTCTGAGCGACCGAAATGGTTGTCGGTCACTCCTAATCAACACGGTTGTTGGTCGCTCCTAACTGGCACAGTATTAGGTGTGGGACTTGGGCGGGCCTGACCCGAACCCGCCCAACCCAAACAATGGACAAACATGAACAAAGCTAGTTAAAAACTTGGATGGGGTTGGACAAAAAAAGATCAACCCGATTTCAATTTGAACGAAGTTGGGCATCACCTTTCCCAACCCGAGGAACCCAAATAGGTGAGTACAATGGCATACATGCTTGTAGGGCTACTGTGTGTACCGTGAGGAACTTACCCGCCGGGAGCCGTAGCTACGTCGCGGGCCGACCACGCGCGGAGTGGAGAAGGAGAGCAAACCTACCTACCAAGGGCCATAGCTACGCTGCGGGTCAGCCACAATCTAAAAATCGAGGGGGGTAGTTCAAAGCTCAAGTCCCCCTATAAGGGTCGGTCGCGCAACAAACAAAGGGAAAAAGGGGGGGAGGAGCCCAAGTCTCTCTCTCTCTCTCTCTCTCTCTCTCTCTCTCTCTCTCTCTCTCTCTCTCTCTCTCTCTCTCTCTCTCTCTCTCTCTCTCTCTCGGTCGGTCACGCAACAAGCCAAAGGGGGGGATGGCTCAACCCCCCCCCCCCCTCTCTCGGTCGGCCGCGCAACAGGGAAAGAAAGGGGGGGAGGAGCTCAAGCCCCCCCACCCCCACCCCCCCCCTCTTGGTCGGCCACGCAACAAGCCAAAGGGGGGGGGTGGCTCAACCCCCCCCCCCCCTCCTCTCAGTCGGCCGTGCAACAGGGAAAAAGGGGGGGAGGAGCCCAAGCCCCCCCCCCTACGGAGGTCGACCGCGCACCAAATCGAGGGGAGATACGGCGGTCGAACCCGAAAATCTCGGACGCACGAAGGCTACAGAGTGCTGACTACGATCCTGAGATTTCCGGCCAAAGTGACCGGGTGCTGACCACGCGCCACGTCCCCACTACCTCGGCGGTTGAGTACATTACGGGGACACGTCGTCTACCCGTCCCGCGCGGAGCGCTCCAACCGTCACCCTGCCCCTATAAAAGGAGACCTACTCCTTCCAAAAGAAAAGAGGGAATTCTGGAGGAGATGCTGCCAGTTTCATCTCGGAATTTGCGAAGCTAAAGAGGTCGGTCGGTACCTTAGCTGAAGTTACCGCCGTCGGTCGGTAACTAAGTCTTGTCTGCAGAGGTCGGTAACTAAGTCTTGTCTGCAGAGGTCGGTAACTAAGTTTTGACTGCAGGGGTCGGTAACTAAGTTGAGACTGTAGAGGTCGGTATTTTGGAAGACCGATCCTCAGTGTGTAATTGGGGTTAAGGTGAGAGATTGTAACCATTGAAGATGTTTTAGTGCATTCTTTTCCCACCCGTGGTTTTTTCCCCTTCGACGTTGAGATGGGATTTTTCCACGTAATTCTCGGTCTACTTTCTTCTCTTTGACGTGTTAGATTATGCTCGCCACCCGAACCGCCCGGTTCGATTAAAAACCCCCCACAATCTTGGCGCCGTCTGTGGGATCAGTCTTCGAGACTTCCTACTAGGGATTTTGACTGTCGACCCGTGGGTGTTAACAGTCGGAGTCTACCTGCAACCTGCCCGAGTATACTGACCGACCGACCCGTGGGCGTCGATCGATCAGTAAACTTAGAAGTCACCACCACAACCACACGGTTGCGGAACAATGGCCGGAGGACCGTATTATACCCGCTCAACTTCGCAGCTCCCATCTGACGCTGCCCCACTCGGAGATGCAAATGACTTCGGGCAACCACCAATGAACTCGGACCGCGCGGTCCCGCTGGTGAATCCCATACTGGGGGTCGGGGAGTCCAGTCAAGCTTCGGTAGTAACCCTTGCTTCTTTAGCAAGAGGACTATCGGAAGCCTTTCTGGCTACCATGATGATGACCCAACAAGCTCTCTCCGCCCAGCTCCAAACGATGCAACGCAACTATAAGGAGTTGCATGACTTCATGCGGGCCGCACCGGCTGGTGGTCTACTCAACCAGGGCGTGTTGGCCCAAGCGGGATAAAGCCTTCCTACTCAAGTTGCCCTACCAGGGCAAGTGCAGCCGCAACCGATGCCTTAGGTGGAGGTCAGGGCGAATCGCTCGGTGGAGGTCCAAAGCGCAAATCCCGATGGACGAGACTCAAGTAGCTCGGGACCTGCGAAAAGAAACAAGCACGCTCGGGCGGTGTCAGCACACTCGGATGTCTGGTCATGGCTCGGGGCACACCCCCAACAGCCGCCCGCCTCCAAGCACCACTCGAAGACGGATTCGGCACAACCTCACCGTTCGAAGCGAGAAGATGAGCATCATCATCAACCGAGTGATAGTCATCATACTCGGATGACGCCGGCTAGTCGGCAACCGGCTCACACTGCTGATCGGAGAAGCATCCATGATCACATCCGGGTACATGCATCGGAGCGACTAGGGAATCAAGAAGGAATCCAGCGAGACCGATCGGGGGTTCGAGCTCCTGATCGGTTGGAGGAGGTCGCCATCCGAGGAGCCGCACGGTCATCGCTCATCTAGAAGCTACTCAGGGAGCCGTTCCCTCGGGGGTGGAATCCTCCACGCCTCCCCAATTTTGACGGATCGAAGGACCCAGTAGAGCACGTGCTTGCTTTCCGAGATGCTCTGGTCCCCCATGAGGATGATCATATCCTCTGCCGTACCTTCGCCAACAGCTTGTCGGGAACCCCTCTTGAATGGTTCCACAAGCTTAGGCCCTTGTCCATCTCCTTTTTCTCGGAGCTGAGCACGCAATTCATCGACCAATATCGGTGCAACCGCCAGGAGCTGAAGACTCTGGAGTCACTCTTCGGGATGAGTATGACCCTGAAGGAGACGTTAAGGCAATTCTACCACAGGTTCAGGTCCGAATACCTGAGCTTGGTTGATGCTGACGGGCAGGATCGCATGGTGATCGCAGCCTTCAAGAACGCTATTCAGCCCACCCAGCTCGTCAACGCGTCGCTCATCAAGTGAACGCCGGAGACTATCGACGAACTGTCGCGATGCGTCGAGAAGTACATCAAGATAGAAGACGCAGACCGCAAGAGGAAGGCAGTGGAGACCAGGGTCCCGCACCAGAGCTACGCTAAGCCAGCTACGGTGAAGAACGTCAACAAGCAGCAGGGAGAGGCAACACGGCACGACGCGAAGCGACAGAGGCAAGACAGGCTAGCGAGGCTGCAGTGGAATAGGGAGTTCATGGTACTGAACGCCCCTATAAATCAAATCTTGGAAGCTATCAAGGTTAAGCCTTACTTCAAGTGGGCGCAACCGCTTGAACCCGGGGAGAGGGGAGCCAGAGATACATCTTTGTACTGCGAGTACCACCAAGGCCAAGGCCACACTACTGTGTAGTGTCGGGCGCTCAAGCATCATATTGAGGATCTCATTGAGGCCGGCCACCTTGGTTGCTTCATTGACCTTCCTCAACGTAAGGAGACTAAGGCTGTAGGGGAAGTCCAGCGAGGGGCGACGACACCGCGCTTACCGGGTCCTCCGCCAAAAAGACACCAGCTCCGAGAGGTAGACGCAGTCTACGGGTACCATAGCCCTGTACCATCATCAAACTCCATCGACCGTCAGGTGCGGCGCATAGAGCAAGCAAGGCCAGTTCACCATGTGGTGCTCGACCCCGTCATTCGCCCCGAGCCAAGAGTGGAAGCTGCAGCACAGTTTTCCGTGGCTGATCTAGTTGGGATTGAGAGGCCTCATAACCATCCTTTGGTCATACGGCTGCAGATAGCAAATTGCCTGGTGAAGAGAATTCTAGTCAACGCCGGAAGTTTGGTAGATGTACTCTTCCTCAGCGCCTTCGACGCCATGCAGCTAAATCGTGGGTAGATGACTAAATCGTCGTCGACGATAACGGGCTTCACGGGAGAGACTGCAAGGGTGGTTGGTGAGATCACCCTCCCGATCACAATAGAGCATCTCACCAATCTTACCCGATTCATCATGACGTACTGAAGCCCACTCGGTGTACAACATCATCCTTAGAAGACCATGGCTACACCACTTGGATGCGGTCCCCTCGTCGGCCCACCAGGTAGTGAAGTTTTGGACCGACAAGGGCGTGATGAGCATTCGAGGTGACCAGTCCTCGGTGGCCAAGTGCGAGCTTAGCGCCATCCATCTGAAGACGATGTGCCAAATCGAGGGAGGAGAACCAGGTGAAGATGGAGCTGAGTCGGGCATCCTCAACCTCTAGACTACGAAGCGGAGTCAAGAAGCTCGATTGTTCCAGCACCTCACTGGATCAGGTGTAGGAGCACGAGGAGGCCAAGCCCTTCAGAAGACCGACTTGTCAGTTGAACTTAAAGAATTGACAATATCGGGGGACCTGCTGAAGATCGCCCTGTCAGTTGAACGTAAAGAACTAACAGTGTCGGGGGACCTGCTGAAGACCGACCTGTCAATTGAACGTAAAGAACTGACAGTGTCGGGGGACCTGCTGAAGACCGACCTGTCAGTTAAACTTAAAGAACTGACGGTGTTGGGAAACTCAAAGAAGATCGACCAGTCAGTTGAACGTAAAGAACTGACTGCGTCGAGGAACTTAAAGAAGGCCGATTAGTTAGCTGAACTTAAAGAGCTAACTGATCCGAGTGACCCGATGGAGACTGACTTGTCAGCTGAAGGTAAAGAGTTGAACGAGTCAGCGCACCCACAGAAGACCAACCGATTGGTTGAATCTAAAGAACCGGACGAGTCGAAGAAGTCAATAACAGACCCGAACATGGAATGGGAAGAATCGCCTGTCGTTGAGCCGATTCTACCCGTGGACTTAGGAGAAGCGGGTTATCCGAAGATAAATTTTCTTGGGTCGCAGCTGTCAAAGATCATGCCGAGGCTATAACGACATTTCTCAAGGCAAACCAGGATGTGTTCGCGTGGTTAGTCGATGACATACCGGGCATCCACCCCGAGACAGCCTGCCACCACCTCAACATTCGAGAAGGAGCTACACCTGTCCGCCAGAAGCCCCAGTCGCTAGTACCGGAAAAAACAGCTGCTGTCAACGTGGAGGTAGAAAAGTTGTTGTGAGCGGGCATCATCCGAGAGGCCCGGTATCCGCAGTGGATTGCTAACGTGGTCGTCGTCCCCAAGAAGTCCGGAGTCATACGGGTCTGCATCGATTTTACAAACCTCAACCAAGCATGCCCGAAGGACAGCTACCCGCTACCACGGATCGATACCCTGGTAGATTCAACGGCGGGGCACGAGAGGCTCTCGTTCATGGACGGGTACTCGGGCTACCACCAAATCCCAATGAACCCGAAAGACCAAGAACACACGATCTTCGTTACAGGTCGAGGGCTCTACTGCTACAAAATGATGCCATTCGGGTTAAAGAATACGGGGGCGACGTACCAAAGACTGGTGAATAAGATGTTCATCGACCAAATTGGAAGGAACATGGAGGTCTACGTCGACGACCTACTTGTGAAGAGCCAGGCGGAGGAGGCGCATATGCAAGACCTGGAGGAAACCTTCGCAATGCTGCAGAGGTATAGCATGAAGTTGAACCCGGCCAAGTGCGCCTTTGGCGTGACGTCGGAAAAATTTCTGGGTTAATTGGTCACCCGACGGGGGATCGAGGTCAACCCGGAGCAGATCCGAGCTTTGGAGGAGATGCCGTCGCCCAAGTCACGAAAGGAAGTCCAGAAGCAGACCGGACGGATCAACACCCTCAACCGCTTTATATCCAAGTCCTCAGACCGGTGTCGACCTCTGTTTGAAAGGCTGAGCAAGCTTGCACCTTTCGGCTGGGACCAACGCTGCGAAGAAGCATTTCAGGAGTTGAAGACGTACCTTGGCCAACCCCTTATCTCGACAGCCCCCCAGCCTGGTGCAACGCTGGGGGTATATCTTTCGGTATCGGAGGTAGCAATATCAGCGCTGTCCTGATATGCGAACGTGAAGGAGTCGAGAGGCCTGTCTACTATGTCAGCCGCATCATGACATCGGCTGAAACTAGTTACGCACGGATCGAGCAAGTGGCCCTAGCATTAGTGTACGTGTCAAGGAGACTTCGCCCGTACTTCGTCGTCCACCCCATTGAGGTCATCACCGAGCACCCTCTGAAGGAAGTACTGGACAATTCTACTCGGGCAGGTCGACTAAGCAAGTGGGCAGTGTAACTGCAAGAGTTTGGCCCTCGGTATGTACCTCGGAAAGCAATCAAGGACCAAGCACTTGCAGACTTCCTCAGTGATTTTTCGGCGGAAGACACTGCACCGGTGCTAGAGACGTTAGAAGAGTTCCGCCCAAAACTTGTTGTGATTTTAAATTGTTATACCGCAAGTGCACGGAGTCTATCTGATAGACAGTGGAAAATACAGGTCGATCCCACAATGACTTGATTGAAAACTAATTAAAGAAAAATTAAAGCTAATTACTTTTATATTTTAGTTTAATAGGATGATTGGTTTTTGTGAAATTATTTGGTAAAGAGAAATACCGAAAGCAAAACTAAAAGCTAATTAAAATTGAAGTTGTAATCTATATGGAGAGAGATTCTAAGCTCTAGAATCCGCACATGTAGCGATCTAAACTATACTTTTATATGATTTCCAGAATGTTCACGGAGATGCGAAGTCAATCTATCTCCGTGGATGATATTCAATGGAGCACTATTATGATCACTAATGTAGTGATCTTCCTCGCTTTAACGGAATAAGCCTGAAATACTTCTCCGTAAACTTCGTAGTAATAACAAAAGCTAATACTATGTAATAATTCTCCGTAAAACTACTCGTAATGACGAAGAATAAAACTATGAAATAAACTTCTGTAGAACTCTGATAATAACGGAGAATAAATCTAACTTATTACAGAAATTATAATCATGCATAGATGAGGAAAGATCACTTTATTTTCATTAAACGCACTAAAATATGAAAATCATATAAGAGCATGGTTTAGATACAACTACAAGGCTTCATCTAGATCTTAGAGCGGTAATTTAACCTCGCATGGCCATGCGAGCGTTGATGATGGATGCTTCTTTCTTGAAGATGACGAACCCGGAGATGATGGCGGCGTGCGGCTTCATGATGATGTAGCGTCGCTCGAAGATGGTTGATTTGATCGGAGAAGATGGTAGAAGATGATGCGGGTTGTAGGTGAAAGATGGTAGAAGATGATGCGGGTTGTAGGTGAAAGATGGTAGAAGATGATGGTCTGATGGTGTCGTCCAAGCCTCGGTGGTGATGAAGATGGTGCTTAAGTGAAAGATGGTGGAAGATGGTGATGGGAGGTGATGGCTAAAACTAGGGTTCTTTTCTCCTAGGTGGTAGATGGCGGATGATGAAGATGATGGCTCCGGTTCGGTGGTGAGACATGATGATCCCCCCCTCAACTAGGGTTTTGGATCTGTGGTAGATGGCAGCCCTCCCTTTTGGTTTTCCCGAGCCCCCCCCCCTATATAGGATAGAGAGAGAGAACCCCGAGTGAAAGTTGGGCACGCAGGGTCTCAGTTGGGTTTTAGAGAGAGAAAATAGGGAGAAAGAAAGAAGTTCGGTGGGGGGTTGCTCGGGTACAGCTGGGTCCGATTGGGTAGGAGAGAGAGAAGAAATCTGGGCGGTTGGGATGAGATCTCCGGATGGAAAAAAAGTGGATCGGAGGGCTGCATGCACTATGTGCTTGCATGCATGCATGGCTCGTATGATGGACGGCTATGATTTGTTAGGAAATAGAGAGAGAAACGGATGTTTTCTTGGGTTGCCAAGTTGGGCGACTAGAGAGAGAGAACGAGAAAAATGAAAAGAGATCTGGCCGAGTTTGGACGGTCGGGATGAGGCTTTAGAGAGAGAAAGTAGGGAACGGAAGAGAGAATTAAGGAGGAGGAGAGGGAAGTTCGGGGAGAAAGAGCTGGGATACTGCATGGGTTTCGGTCCGATTTTAGGTAGAGAGGGAAACAAAAGGGGCGGCTGTGATGTGGGGATCCGGATGGGAAAGGAACGGCTGCGATCGGGTCCAGAGAAAGAGAGAGGGTGCGGTTCATATGAGAGGAGGTTCGGTAAAGGGGCTGCATGCATGGGGTTGTTGGATCGGACGGCTATGATTAATGGGGAAGAAGGTTTATGAACTGCTATGATTGGGTTGCTGCATGGGTTTGGGGATTTGCATGCATGCGTGGGATGCATTGAAAGGCTGTGATCAAGTGGGGATTGTGTATGGTAAGGGATGGAGAGAGGAGATCGGTTGATGGCTGCATGGGACCGGGTATAGCTGGACATGGCAAATAAAAGGGCACGTGAGAATTGGGTTGGTAGTTAAGGTAAGAGAGTTGCTATGGGTACAACTTGGTTCAAATTTTGGTTTGGATGCGATAAGGGCTGCGTGAAATGGGGTTTTAAGGGAGAGAAAGAGGGACGTCCGGAGCTGGGCTTGGGTGCATGGACAGCTGTGATTATGGGGGGTGGACGGCTGTGATGGACTAAGTTGTTGGGTGCAATGAAGTGCTGGCCGGGTTTTGGATGGTCGGGATACGCATGCATGGGTTAGGTTCGGAATCAGGTTTTGCATGGATTGGATGGCTAAGGTACGGGGTATTCATGCATGGGGCCTGGGTGTAATGGAGTGCGGGTAGAGCTTGGGTTTCAACGGATGGCTGTGATGGGTTGATGCAATGAAGGATGTGATGATTATTGCATTGTACGGGACTTTGGTTGGACAAAATGGATCGGCTGGGATCAAATGGTCCGTGAGAGAAGATTGGGCTCATGCAAGGGAAAAGATCACCGGCTGCGATCAGGTGGTATGGAGATGGGCTGGGAATAAAAAGGGATGCTGCATGCATGTGCATGGATTCATGGATTGCAAGGAGATCCGAAGGGGATCTCAAGGGTCAGTTAGGGAATAGACGATTGTGAACGTGGAGATTTGAACGGGTGAGGGTGGATCAGATGGTATCAGTTTAGAGGTGGCCATGGAAAATGAAAACCCGACCGAAACCCGACCAGAAACATTGAGTACGAGTAGGCTTGGGTCCGAGAACGAGTCGCATGCGATGTTCCATGGCTGAGAGGTTGAGTGAGATGGGGGTTTTGAGTATCATCCGGTTTTTGTCAAGAATAATGGAAGATAAGAGAAGAAAATATAAGAGAGAGAAAAGGTGGTAGGAAGAGGACGACGACCATCCAGACTTCAATTCCATTATCCATTCATTTGCGCGTGTGCAGCCTTCATCCAGTCAAGCCATATGCATGTAGATTATACGTCTTATTTTTCGATTCGTTGTCTAGCTACTCATCGAACATCTATCTGATCCATGTGTCGAAGTGTGCATTATGCGTCCATGTGCCGAAACCATCTACAAAGTTTTGCTCCATTATAGCCATGTGCGTTGAAAGCAAGATCCAATTTTCTGAAAATACACATAAAATGACGTCCATAAGGTTCCAGGGCATTAATCGATAAAAGGATAATTTGGATTATCAGGCAGTATACCTATCATGCATGATATGTATGAGAGCGAACCAATATATCACTGTGTTTGTATGAAAGTCTACTAAGCAGTGGTGCAAAAATAATCATGCAATTTACGTGTAGTATGAAAGTTTTACGTAGTAAACTGACGATATATGCTCGAGAATAATAGGATAATTAGCACGAATTGGCCGCTCAACAGTACGTACCTCGGAAAGCAATCAAGGACCAAGCACTTGCAGACTTCCTCAGTGATTTTCTGGTGGAAGACACTGCACCGGTGCCATAGACGTTAGAAGACCTGTCGGTAGCTGCAAGTCGACCCGCAGGAGTCCGTGCGGCAACAGGATAGGGGAAGGACGGAGAAGAAGGCTAGAGATTGTTCGTGGACGGCTCGTCATGTGCGATCGGGAGTGGTGTGGGGGTAGTCCTAGTAACCCCTGATCACACGAAGCTTGAAAAATCATTGCGACTACTGTTCCCGACGATGAACAACGAAGCTGAGTACGAGGCGATGCTGGCAGGACTGGAGATGGCAGCAGCGCTGGGGGTGACCAGCTTACAGGTCTACGGCGACTCCCAACTGGTGATCAATCAGATTATCGATAGATACGAAGCCCGCGATGCAAGAATGCAAGCTTACCTAAAGCTAGCCCGGGAGTTGATCGCCAAGTTCGAGAACATAAACTTCCACCAGTTCTCCAGAGTGGAGAACAAGCAAGCGGATGCCCTTGCTAATCTAGCATCGGTACTCGGAGGAGACAAAGAAAAAAAGGGTCGTCATCGAGGTGCAAGTTGACCCCCGAACAGCCGGTCGCGCAGAAGATAGTCACCTGGCTTGGAGGACGCAAGCCATCGAAGCAGCCTATACTATTGCGACCGGTGCTGATTGGGTAGCCAACATGAAGAAGTACCTACTTGATGGGATACTACCGGAGGACGTCGACGATGCCCGGAGAACCAAAGCGCATGCACCAAGATACACCCTCATCGACGACGAGCTATACAAGCGTTTGTTCGGTGGACCGTACCTCAAATGCTTCACGAAGGAGCAAGCAGCAGAAATTATGAGGGAGGTACACGAAGGAGGATGCGGGAATCATTCCGGAGGAAGATCCCTGCCGTGGAAGATAAAGCTGCAGGGCTACTACTGTCCCACCATGGAAGCAGATGCCGAAGGGTATGTGAAGAGGTGCCTGCAATGCCAAAAGTATGCTCCCTCCATACACCAGTCAGCAGAAGAGCTGCACCCAATATCCAGCCCTTGGCCCTTCCAATAGTGGGGGTTGGATATTTTGGGCCCCTTCCCAACGTCGCCCAACTGAAGAAAGTTTCATCTCGTCACCACCGACTACTTCACCAAGTGGGTGGAGGCCATTCCTTTACTGAAGATTGGAGAAGTTCAAGTAGGAAAGTTCTTATGGAGCAACATCATTTGTCGATTAGGACTGCCGCGGGCTTTTGTTGCAGACAACGGGCAAAAGTTCGATGCGGAGTCAATTAAGAAGTTCTGCGCCAGTAACAACATCAAGCTGTTCTTCTTTACACCACGGTACCCTTAGAGCAACGGGCAAGCAGAGTCGACGAATCGTGCCATTCTAGACATACTGAAGAAGAAGTTGGAGCAGAAGAAGGATTTGTGGAAAGAGGCTTTACCCGGAGTTCTATGGGCTTATCGAACAACACCGAAGCGACCGACGGGAGAGTCCTCGTTTAGCCTCACCTACAGCTCCGAAGTAGTCCTGCCAACGAAAACACTGGTACCAACACAGCGAACAGTCGTAGCTGCCGACCCAGAGCGGAATGATGAACTCTTGCTTGATGGCCTAGACCTGCTGGAAGAGAAGAGGGAAAGAGCAAGAGCGCGCTTAGCCAACTACCATCAGGCCATTAAGAGGGCGTATGACCTCCAAGTCAGAAGGCGAATCTTCAAACAAAAGGACCTGATCATGCGAAAGGTCTTCGATAATACCAAGGAGCTGGGAAGTGGCAAGCTGGGAGCTACCTGGGAAGGGTCATACATCGTTGATGGTATGGAAAAGAATAGAGCCTACCGTTTAAAGACTCAAGATGGCGACGCATTAGCAAGGCCATGGAATGCAACCAACCTGCGCAAGTTCTACCAGGGTAGCTGAACGGGAGAAACGCTTGTAATCGTTTTGTAGTTCAAGTTCTATTCAATAAAGATGCGTTTGCTCAGTATTCTTGCTCATGCGTGAGGGTGATGGTTAACTAACGCAAATTAAACCAAGTGGTACATAACACTCCGAGCGAGTTCTATCACTTGGCCGATTAGTCAACAGGTCCCTACGAAGGGTATGACTGGTCGGTGAACACTTGGGAAGATCGATCGACAGACCCCGCTTGGGTACGACCGATTGACCAACCTAAACCAGGTGGTATATAATACTCCGAGCGAGTTCTACCACTTGGCCGACCGGTCAATAGGTCCCTGCAAAGGGCGTGACCGGTCGGTGAACACTTGAGAAGATCGATCGACAGACCCCATTTGGGTACGACCGATTGACCAACCTAAACCAGGTGGTACATAACACTCCGAGCGAGTTCTACCACTTGGTCGACCGGTCAATAGGTCCTTGCGAAGGGCGTGACCGGCTGGTGAACACTTGAGAAGATCGATCGACAAACCCCGCTTGGGTACAACCGATTGACCAACCTAAACCATGGTACATAACACTTCGAGCAAGTTCTACCACTTGGCCGACCGGTCAACAGGTCCCAGCGCTGGGCGAGACCGACCACTGAACACTTGGGAAGATTTGGTCGATAGACCCCGCTTGGGTACGACCGATCGACCAACGCAAGCAAGGCCAAATTTTGATAGCACGTCGTCGACATATAATTAAAATATGAGGGCCGAATTTTGATTGCATGTCGTCGACATGTAATTAAGATACGATGGCCAAATTTTGATTGCACGTCGTCGACATGTAATTAAAATAAAAAGGCCAAATTTTGATTTCACGTCGTCGACATGTAATTAAAATAGGAAGGCCAAATTTTGATTGCACGTCGTCGACATGTAATTAAAACACGAGGACCAAATGTTAATAACGCGTCGCCGACGTGTACTTAAGATGCGAGGTTGATAAGATAAAGAGTGCAAACAAAACATTCAGATAGTTCAAATATTAGAAATACCAATACAAGCCGGAATACAGATTCATCACATCACAAGACAGCAAAAGGAAGTGATCAATCATCTGCGGGAGCTTTCTATTTCCCCGGCGGAAGCTTACTGCGTAACCTAGCAACCTTCTTACATCATTCCTCCACCTGCGTTTCAAGAGCCAACTTGGTCTTTTTGTTGAGGACCTCGTACTGCCGAGCAAGAGCTGCCCTCTCCGACGCAGCTGCTTGGTCAAGGGAGGACTTCAGCACGGCTAGTTCAGCCTCGTAAGCTGCCTTGGCGGCCTCTGCATCTGTTCGTTGCCTCTTGATCATAGAAGCATGATCCCTGAACCGACCCTCCATTGCGTCAAGCTCTGACATAGCAGTCTCCAAAGCTTCTTGAAGCTCGAAGGGGTCAGCCTTAATATTCGCCTACGCGAGTTCAAGCTGGGCTTTGACTGCAGCCACCTCCTCCAAGTGGAGCTTTCGCGCTTCCACTAGCTGAGTGTGAGTCTCTACCAACTCCTGCTGGGCACTCCTTAGGGAGAGCTCGAGCTGGGCAATCCTTCGAGCACCCCCCTTGGCAGCACGGTCGGCCAACGTAGTGACGCGGCTACTCATCTGGCAAAGACAGAAACAATATGTGTCAAAGAGCCAGAAGAAGGAATTATTACCGTAATCAAGTCTTCACCTCAAAGAAGACTTACCTCGCGAAGGTCGTCGAACTGGTTCTACCAGCTGGAACCGTCTGCCCCCGTATCCTCTTTTTCCCCCTGGTGAGCAGAGATCCCACTGGAGCAGCGGTGGGATGTAGCTTCGACAGCTCCAACAGGGGACCCAGGAGGGGGCCTGGCGACACCCTCTGAAGCAGAGGAGGAAGGCGAAGGCATGAAGCACTATACGTTCAAGTGTTCGAACGATGCAGCAGTAGGTGGAACAGAGGGGGCGCAAGGTGAGGCACGTGCTCGTGATGCAGTAGTAGGTGAAACAGCAAGGGCGTGAGGTGAGGCACGTGCTCGCGACCCTGTGGAACCGGAGGGCACGGCTTGCTTACTCCTCCCGTGGGAAGAAGAGAGATTGCATCCAAGTGACGTCTCAGACTCTTCAACCTCCACGTAGTGCGGACCCGTCGTCGGCACATCTTCTACCCAGTCGTCGGGAAGAGAGCGCAGGACTTTATAAGTAGCTTGTCTTGTGGCGTGAACATTGGGGGCATCATCTTCATCACTGTCGCTGGAAGACTCACTCACAACGAAACGCCTCCTTGAATTCTTCGTTGGCGTCGCCGTGTCACGACCAGCAGCTGTTTGTCTACCGTCGCCTGCAGCTACAGTGGACCGTGCGCGATGCCTGAGAATCACGCAGAGCTTAGATGATGATGTGTTGGGATTGAAGCGTCTAACGGAGCTAACGTACCTATCAGGAAGCTCCATGAAGGCGCAGATGGCTTCTCTTCTCTACTGGTCGTCGCCGGCTGTTTACCCTTCTTAGACGCGTTGTAAGATCTGATAATGGGGAGCTTTGGAAACAACTACCGCCAGTCGTCGTCGTTATGAGTAACCCTCTTGATCAGTCTGTCCAAATCCTTTTCGATACCCTCGGGGCACTGGAGTTGCCTTGAGGGATAGAAGTCTTCAATAGTAGCAGCAAGATGGGAGACCGTCCTGGGGACTTTGTAGCGGCCCCTCCACGGTCCTCCAACTACAATCGGGCACTCTTTCCAACCCCTTACAGAGTCGGAAAAGCCCCCAATGGGAGGACGACTGCCTGCACGCGCTTGCAAGCTGAAGTACGAGTGCACACAGCCGGGCGTCACCTTGTAGTCCTTGACAAAATATTTCTTCAGAAGATAGGCAACACAGAGTTGCTGCCCCGCTAGCACTTCTATCGTCTCGATGCAACGAAGTATCCTCCAACCGTTGCCAGCAATCTGGCCTGGAGATACCCCAATATACTCCAACAGATGACCCGAGAAGCTCGCGAGAGGAAGCCTCAGGCCGCACCGCAACTGCCCAAGGGTGATGATAGTGCGGTCATCGGTAGGGTCCAGGGGACCGGTAGCGAAAGAGAGGGATATGACATCAGGGATACCGTACGCTGCCCGGACGCCTTCCAGCAACGGGAACTTCTTTGGTACGGTGAACCAGCTGAACGACATCTTCAGTACAGACATACGCTATGAAGCTACCTCGCACGTGCAATCCCTCAGCATGTATTCAATAGAAGCTCCCTCCAACATGCAGCCCCACGGCGTGTATCTAAAGATGACTGCAGCGAAGCAATTCACCTCACGCAGCGCTCCGTCGACCTGAAAAAAGTCTTCAGTCACAGATAAGAAAAAGAGGAACTCTGAAGCAAAGGGAAAAATGAACCCTCTAGGTCCTATTTATAGAAAAAGTATGAGCTGAGGGAGTCGGTTCAGACTTCGAAAAAGGAGAAGGCTGGGTGGCGACGCATGGTGACGCCATGTGGCGAAAACCAAGAAAAACCCGGACAGCCACCCGGAGTTCCAACAGCTCTAAAACAGGGATTGGCACGCAAAACAAGGCTGGCATGCAAATCGAGGTGAAATGATCCTGACCGGGCGGGGCTGAAAATCGTCCGATCAGGAGGGGGTATTGTGTGTACTATAAGGAACTTACCCGCCGGAAGCCGTAGCAACATTGCGGGCCGGCCACGCACGGAGTGGAGAAGGAGAGCGAACCTACCTACCGGGGGCCGTAGCTACGTTGCGGGTCGGTCACACTCTAAAAATCGAGGGGGGTAGTTCAAAGCTCAAGTCCCCCTATAGGGGCCGGCCGCGCAACAAACAAAGGGAAAAAGGGGGAGGAGCCCAAGCCCCCCCTCCCCCCTCTCTCGGTCGGCCGCGCAATAGGGAAAAAGAGGGGAGGAGCTCAAGCCCCCCCCCTCTCGGTCGATCGCGCAACAAGCCAAAGGGGGGGATGGCTCAAACCGCCCCCTCTCTCGGTCGGCCGCGCAACAGGGAAAAAGGGGGGAGGAGCTCAACCCCCCTCCCCCCCCTCTTGGTCGGCCGCGCAACAAGCCAAAGGGGGGGGATGGCTCAACCCCCCCCCCCCCCCCCCTCTCTCGGTCGGCCGCGCAACAAGCCAAAGGGGGGGGGGGGGGTCCAAGCCCCCCCTAGGTCGGCCGCGCAACAACAGGGAAAAGGGGGGGAGTCCAAGTCCCCCCCCCCCCTTACGGAGGTCGGCCGCGCAACAAATCGAGGAGAGATACGACGGTCGAACCCGGAAATCTCGGACGCACGGAGGCTACGGAGTGCTGACTACGCTCCCGAGATTTTCAGCCAAAGTGACCGGGTGCTGACCGCGCGCCACATCCCCACTACCTTGGCGGTTGAGTACATTGCGGGGACACGTCGTCTACCCGTCCTGCGCGGAGCGCTCCAACCGTCACCCCGCCCCTATAAAAGGAGACCTACTCCTTTCAAAAGAAAAGAGGGAATTCTGGAGGAGATATTGCCAGTTTCATCCCAGAATTTGCGAAGCTAAAGAGGTCGGTCGGTACCTTAGCTGAAGTTACCGCCGTCGGTCGGTAACTAAGTCTTGTCTGCAGAGGTCGGTAACTAAGTCTTGTCTGTAGAGGTCGGTAACTAAGTTTTGGCTGCAGGGGTCAGTAACTAAGTTGAGACTATAGAGGTCGGTATTTTGGGAGACCGATCCTCAGTGTGTAATTGGGGTTAAGGTGAGAGATTGTAACCATTGAAGATGTTTTAGTACATTCTCGCCCCACCCGTGGTTTTTTCCCCTTCGACGTTTAGAAGGGGTTTTTCCATGTAATTCCCGATCTTCTTTCTTCTCTTTTGCGTGTTAGATTGTGCTCGCCACCCGAACCGCCCGGTTCGATTAAAACCCCCCCACAGCTATTGTTCCTTATCCATCACCATAGTTATTCGATGGATGTTTTAGAGAATTAGAGAGAGAGAGAGAGAGGTGTTGGCTGATTCTATTTTTTTGTAATGGTAAAATTGTTGATTAATAGAATAATTTATTTATTTATTCTTGTTTTGGTTTTACGAGATCAAATATTTCTAATTATTGTGATCAAATTAAACCCATCCAACCCGTCCATTTTTGGCAAATTGGGCAACTGAGCAACCTGACATGGGCAAGCACAGGTTGAGTTGCCAGGGTTCCATGAGCAAAACGGGTTGAGGTGTTTGTAGGTCGGTCTAGGCATGAGCAATGAATGTCAGGTTATGAGCAACCGAAGATCATGTTGGTTATGAGCAACCAACAATTATAGATCACACCATGTTGGTTAGGAGCAACCAACAATCGTGTCGGTCAGAAGTAATCGAAGATCATGTTGGTCGTAGCGACCGACATGTTTGTAGGAATGAGGATGGAGATGTGAAGAGAGGGGGCGAAGGAAGAGGAAGAAGGGGGGGGGGGGGGGGGGGGGGGAATGAGGAGGAGGTCAGGTGCATGGGACCGACAACTCCGGTGGTGCAATCGAAGTGGGAATGAGGACGAAGGGGAGGAGAGGAGGTGGAGGCGACAACGATGGTGGTCAGAACGGGGTGGACAGTGAGGAGGAGATTGGACCAACGGTGGAGGTGGAGGTGGAGGTGGCGGTGTGCACATGAATATGATTGAAATGTTTTGGGGACACATTCGAAAAAAAATTATTTGTTAAGTTTGGGGTTCTAGTAATTTGTGGGTGCAAATAGCAATATTTTTTTTCTTTTTAAGGCAACCCTACTATTATCATAATTGTGAGGGTTGGAGAGTACGGACTCTATTAGATTCGGGGAAATGGGCCAAAGAGATACGGGCCCCATGTTTTTGTTGTTTTCGGATCCTCTACAGTTCCGGCAATCTATGGTTGCAACGATAGCCACTCGATTTGCAATCATCGGAGATGTGTGCGATTCACCAGACGAGGTGTGATTCATCTGTCGAGGGTGGTGGGATAATGCTACACCAACATCGAGGAGAACACTTCTGCTGCCCGAGATGAACGATTTTGTTCCAACCTTCTTCAAGAGGTTGTAGTAGGAGTGTAAAAAAATTCCATAAGTCCGAACCCGACCCGAGCCTGGCCCAGCCCTGGCCCAACAAATCATGGCTCGGGCTCAGGCCGCCACCTTGAGCCCGAAGCCCGGCCCGATCCGACCCGAAAGGAAGCCCAAAATCCCGGCCTGATATAATCACTGGCTACTTATTATATATATATATATAAAAGTTGGGTCTATTGTTTTTTAAAAAAATTGGTACAGTGGTTATGACATCTCTAAATATCTGAGAGGTTGAGGTTTCAACTCTTACTATGTTCAAGATTTTTTATTAAAAATCATTTTTTAGTCCAAACCTGGCCCGATCCGAAATTCCAAATATATATATACCCGGGCCCGGGCTCAAACCCTTGGCTCGGCTCGGCCCGGCCTGACGAACCCAAAGGTCCCGCCGAGGCTTAACATCTCTAGTCCCGACCCGTCCAGAAGTGTTTTAGGCCCGGTTCGGCCCGACGAACCCAACAGTCCCACCCAGGCTTGACATCTCTAGGCCTGACCCGTCCCGAAGTATTTTCGGCCTGACCCATCCCGAAGTATTTTTGTCCCTGCCCGGCCGTTTTACACCCCTAGGTTGGAGTATCACCCTCTCTCTCTCTCATTGGTTTATTTCAAGGGTATGTATATCATTTCCACTATTCATCATGGTGAAAGGACCAAAAACCCTAGAAATGGATCAATGAGAGAGGGTGATGTTTCAAGTTTAAACCTCTCTTTCGGGAGGTTGGAACAAAATCGTTCGTACCAAAAAAAATATAATTATTCTTCGCCCCATCAAAATATACCACATAGATAGAAAATAACAGGATATCAAGTGTAGCATACGTCTGGTAGCAAGTGTAGCCCTCGTTAGCTATTTATCTTTTTTAGAATTCTATGTGCCCCACCCCGATTGGGCCGTAAGCAAGTGCACATACTCGGCCCAACCGGAAGCAAAATTCTTCTCAACATTGAATATGCACATCGATTAGGAACATCTCAGGATGTTATATCCTGATCGATGTTTGTAGACACACAAATTGTGTCTAACCCAGACCCGACTCGCATGCGCCAATTCGGAGGCAAACCCGACACGCACTCCGACCCGGACCCGACTTGCATGCACCATTGCGGAGGCAAACCCGACGCGCACTCGGACCCACCCGACTCGCACCCAACAAGGGGCCGGGTGGGCCCATCCTCAAGTGGGGCCCACCCGGCCCCTACTAGAGATCCGAACCCCTCATGGGGTGGCTGGCCATGCAAGGAAAAGAAAAGAAAAGGAAAGAAAAGAAAGAAGGAAAAGGAAAGGAAAGAAAAGGAAAGAAAAGAAAGAAGGAAAAGGAAAGAAAAGAAAGAAAAGAAAAGGAAAGAAAAGACCAAAAATGAAACAAATACCGCCATGCGCGGGGGGAGGTTGCGTATGACGTCTACGTAAGTGTGGATCTGCGCCGATCCCTCGATCCGACGGACAAGAAACGAAGCCAGGTCGCCATCGACTTTATGTGCAAGATTCAAAATAAATTCAAAGAAGATTGAGCCATAACTACTCTGCCAGAAAAGGAAAGCGAATAAAGACGTATTCCCCTCATCAATGGATGAATAAATCTTGGGTAGTTATAGGAGAGATATTAAAGGGATTCAAATAAACTTCCCATATCTCTCCCCTCCCCCCTTCACTTATAAATAGAGGGGGAGGGGGGAAGGCTCAAAGGTCGGATGGCAAGAAGCGAAGAAGCTCTGCAAAGGAGGAGACGCGCCCTTCATCGACCCAAGGCTTCACGAGGCACGGGCAAGCCTATCCCTTCGGGACCGGCTTAGTCCATTGAAAGCCCTCATCAACGTGAAGACCCTTGCACAAGAAGATCAAGCCTTCGACTCTGTGCACGAAGAACAAAGCTCAGAGAAGAAGAACTCTTCGACTCCGAAGACACCTAAAGCAAAGGCCGGAGAAGAAGATCGGAGCCGCACTACCCCGTCGTCTCCAACAAGCCTTCGACTCCGATCAAGCCCAAAAGCCCGGAGAAGAAGAGAAGCGGTGCTACACCCGTCATCTTCAACAAAGCCTTCAGCTCCGATTACGCCAAATACGCCCAGAGAAGAAGCCGACGTCACAACCGTCGCCAGGTCGAAAAAGTCGCAAGCTGAAGACGAAGCGAGGAAGCTCTGCAGAAGAGGAGACGCTTCTTCATCGACCCAAGGCTTCATGAGGCACGGGCAAGTCTATCCCTTCGGGACCGGCTTAGTCCATTGAAAGCCCTCATCAACGTGAAGACCCTTGCACAAGAAGATCAAGCCTTTGACTCCGTGCACGAAGAAGAAAGCTCGGAGAAGAAGAACCCTTCAACTCCGAAGACGCTAGAAGCAAAGGCCGGAGAAGGAGGTCGGAGCGGCACCACCCTATTATCTCCAACAAGCCTTCGACTCCGATCAAGCCCAAAAGTCCGGAGAAGAAGGCCGAAGCGTCATCACCCGTCGCCTTCGACAAACGTCCACTCCATCCACGAAGAAGAAAGCTTGGAGAAGAACACCCCGAAGCGTCGCTACACCCATCGTCTTCAAAGCAAAGCCGACGCTACAACTATCGCACGGAGATTGGTGCCACCCTCACCGTCTTCAAAGGTATCCTTCGACTCCGATCACGCCAAAGAAGCCCAGAGAAGAAGCAACGTTTAGCCCACACCTAAACCATCGAGGAAGCCAGAAGCATTGAAGACATTGTCATTATCGTTCGAGAAGAAGATCGAGTCGATGCCGAAGCAAAAGCCCCCGCAAGAAGCCAAAGCAAAAGCCCTGGTAAAGCCCGCACCAAAGAAACGCAAGTGCCAAAGCCAAGCGACTACGCCGGTCACGAGCAAAAGCACCACACGTTCTAGCTGATACGATGCGAAGTCCGAAAGAATGAAAGCACCGCAAGTCTCCCCCGTCTACGTCCAAGCGTAAGCGCCAAAGCAAAGCAAAAGCCAGAGCCACGCCCAAGCCAAGCTAAAGCCGAAAGCCAAAGCCAAAGCCGACGCCAAAAGCACGATCGATGCCGCGAACCGACAATCAAGGACGCCGAGGTCAAGCAAGGAGCGAGGAAGACACGAAGACCGAGGAACGAGACCGAAAACCCCCTAGCCGAGGAAGCGCGAAGCACGGAAGAGACTAAAGCGATAGATACTCCTTAGCCTCTCAAAAAACCTCACCCTGTAATGACCTCTGTCCTGGGCAACCCCTTCAGATCTCTCGCACGAATACCACGTGGAGACGCGGATCAAAGGGACCCTCCAGAGGATCTCTCCCACAGTCTCCTGATCAATATTCGCCGCACCCGGACTCGTCACACCCAAGCCCCCGGGTCCCGGCACTCTGTAATCTCGTGTGTTCGCAATAAAGATGACCCGTATCTTTTTCTGCGACTACAATGTTCATGGTTGATGATGGAATAGCATTACTCGGGGTGCGTGCCTCGTGCATAGGGCTGGCAATTTCGGACCCGACACAGCAGACCCGACACAAAGTTAGCGGGTCTGGGTCAGGGCTAAACCGGTTCGGGTTGTAAATGGGTCAACACAATAGACCCGTTTAATAAACGGTCGGGTCCGGGTTTAGGGTCTGGACACGGTAGACCCAGGAAGGACCCGTTTAAAATTCAACGGGTCGTGTCGGGTCGAGTCGGGCCGGGTCTACCCGCAATCCGATACTGTAATATATAGTACCAGCGGGTTTATCGGGGTCAGGTCGGGTTGAGTCGGATTGGGTCGGATCGGGTCACCTAAATAGACCCGTGTGGTAAACGGGTCTTATCGGGTCTACCCGTTTATTAGCGGGTCGGGTACAGGTTTACGATCTAGACACGATTAGTTAAACGAGTCAGGTCCGGATCTAGGGGTTTTGGACACGAATCAAAACTAGACACGACACGAACCGTTGACACCCCTACTCGTGCATTGCACTCAAACCCCATGGCACGTGCAATACGTGGGGCGGCTACCAAAGCCATCGTGATTGAATTCTCATTTGTTGGGACTTCATTTTCTCTTTGGACAATTTTATTCACTCCCTAAAATCGTGATCCTAGACAGGTATACCCTCCCCTGCCCCATTGCATACCACATCACCCCATTGTATACCCCACCTGCATCCCCTCCTCGTCACAGTCATCGTCGCCTCCTCTCCTCTTACTTTTTTATCGTTGGGCTATCGCCGCCTCCCCTTCCGTACCTCCTTCCTCCGACGACAACATCGAAGGGGAAGGAGGGCAACAATGGACGAGAAGAGGAGGAAGAAGGCGGGGAAATGAAGGGGAGGCGGTGATGGCTCCAATTGTGGGGAAGGAGGAGGAGGGGAAGAGGCGGCGATGATGGCTCGAAGATGGGAAAGGAGGAGGAGGGAAGGCGGTGACAGCTTTGACGAGGAGAAGGAGGAGGGGAAGAGGAGGCGCGGCAACTCCAATGGTGGAGAACAAGGAAAGGGGAGGAAGAAAGGGATGCAAGGTATGAAGGATAGGAAGCAAGTGAGGTATGCAATGGGGTGATGACGTATGCAGTGGGGTAGGAAGAGGGTATACTTTCCATTTAAAAAAAAAAGAAGGGGACACTTCAAGAGAAATGAGATTACACATCAATTATAGGCAATGAATAAAAAATTACCCTTCTCACTATGTACTTGAAGATATGTTACTTTTATATCGACTATTTTGTACAATCTAGGAGCAATGTTTTTTCAATAATATTGAAAACATCCTTCCTAACATGGCACCCAATCATGCTTACCGGTCAAGATAAGTGCAAATTATTGATCGGGCGGGTGCATCGGATGCCTATAATCGGATGCCAAATGAGGATGTTGCCAACATCCAACATCAAAACAACATTTTCAAGGATCACATCCAAATTACTCCTAACTTGATTTTAAAAAATGCACAAGCTTTTATTTTTTTATTTTTGCTAGACGGCCAGGTGGTCATACAACAAGGCACTAGAGCAAGGGCTCAATGAGGTCCGGAGATCAAAACGGGGGGAGGCAGTAAGCAACTGCTATTTATTATTCCCATAATCCCATGAACAAGACATCAACGACCTGGATTCGAACACGCAAACAAGACATAGCGGTCTTGAGGAAAAGTTCGCTCCACGATGTCCATACTGGGAGTCGAACATGGAACCTCTCCAACATAGGAGGAAGTACTATCAGGCCAAGAGTCCGTTGGTATTGCAAAAAATCAGATACCAACCCAAAAAAAAATTCAATTTATACTTAATGTGATCCTCGATATCACTCCCAGGCACAGATGGAGACTGAGAACTACAATTTAAGGAAGGTTTTAAAAGAGAAAAGATGGATGATGAAAAGGAATACATTATATATATATATATATATATATATAACTTTTAGATGTATCTTTTTCTCTAGCATATATTAATACTTATATCTTCTCTTTTTGATTAGAAGTCGAGATCTTTCCCTAGTAGAGAGTGTTTTTTTTTTAAGAAGCACTCAATTCGAGGGGGGGTTAGGCATTGACCCTCACTGTGGATTAAAAAATGTGGAATGTACAGGAAGCTGACCACCGTTGGGAAATAAAAAATTACAAAGGATATGTGTTTCACAGCTTCAAGATCCCTGTTCGGCACCAACTCAAGCCACTTTCCCTACGAGAGTGATGCCTTATCAAAGTGCAATGATGTACCATATCAATAATAGGACTCATCTCAATGATAAAGGGGCCAAAATATTAAGATTTTTGTCTCAGACAACTTAAATTTATTTAACGTAACTTCCATATGGATGATACATGGCAAAATATTCATGAACTTTGATAATTTAAAATTTGAATCAAGTGATACTTGGTTATAGTCAGAGAAGATCGAATGGGGAATAGTCAAAGGAGATTGGAAGAGCTACAACATAGGTGGTAGTATAGCCATCTCTAACCATATATTCGCATACGATATTATGTTGTTCATCAAACCTATCAAGGAAGCAGGTAAGGAAGCTTGCTAGTATGCTAGAGAGGTTTGGGGACACTTCGGTGCTGAAGATGAGCAAGAATAAAAGTAAATTAAGCTTTTGTGTCCAGATCTTGCTCGAATTTTGCCGACATCATTGCTAGCTATGGAATCAGCATTAGATCCCTTCCAGTTAGATACTTGGGTCTTCCCCTTGCCTCAAATAAAATCAACGGAATCCTCTTCAAACTGTTGGAAGATAAAGTGGCTAACTTGATAGATTGCTGGGCAATCAAGTACCTTTCCATTGGAGGGAGGCTAGAGCTAATTCGGATCGTCCTTCAGAGCTTCTCGTACTACTGGACAACTGCATTTTTATTCCTACTGTAATGCAGATTTTGATTGAAAAGAAGATGAGAAACTCCCTTTGGCAAAACTCAAGCATGCATGTAAAATGGAGTCGTGTCTGCAAACCCAAGAGTGAAGGAGGGTTGGAAATTCGTATGCTAAAGGACATTTCCATTGCTAACAGAATGCGGCTACATGATAGCAGAGGATCCTTCGCTCTAGACTCAATGGATGAAAAGCAGATACTTAGGACTAGAGAACTTCTAGAAGGCCTTGAAGTCTTCCCTTCATTCTGATGTATGGAAGGATATTTTAGGCGCTAGGGAAGAACTGAAAGATCATTTGGGATATAGCATTAGAGATTATTCTAATATTAGATTCTGGTGGGATCCGTGGTTAAATGGTAGAAACCCAGTTGATATCATCGGAGAACCCGTCATGAGAGATCAAGGACAATTGCAAGCAATCGTTGGGAGTTTTATACACAATAGGGTATGGGATCTTCCATGTCCCATCAATAACAGAACCAAAGCCTTGTTCGAACAAATTCATAGGATCCCCATCCTTTCCAGATCTGATGCTAGAGTGGTAAGGTAAAAGAATTTGAACTCAGAGGGCTTTAATTTTACCATGGCTTGAAAAGCAACTAGGAAAAAAAGTCAGTCAGTCGAGTGGGCTAATCAATGTGGGAGCCTCCGACCCCCCCTAGAATGGCAGTGCACTTATGGAGATCTATCTGGAACCGGTTGAGTACACAAGATCAGGTTAAGAAAAAGGGACTTCAACTATCAAATCGGTGTGAGTTATGTAGAGCCAATGAGGAATCAGTTGATCACCTTTACTTTTTGTGTAGTTTCAGCTTGAAGGTCTGGGAGTCCCTTTATGAGTGCTTCATGATTCCTTGGATTCAGCTAGACGCCCTTCTAGTTACTATTAGTAGAAAGTCATAATTGGATTCTTCGGGCTTTCTCTTTAGCAAGGTTCTCAGAGTGACTTTGGCTTGTTCTATGTATCATCTTTGGAATAAGCAAAATGAGAGAATATTCAAAGACAATGAACGATCTGAGAAGGCAGTAGAGAGGACTATTCGTGTTGATCTTTCAAACATCTTCAGCAATATGGAAGTTTCCCTACCCAAATTCATCGAGAGAAACAATCTGTAAAAGCAGAGAGAGAGAGAGAGAGAGAGAGAGAGAGAGAGAGAGAGAGAGAGAGAGAGATGATGGGTCCAATGAATTGTATTTTATTTTTATTTTTGGTCTAAGGGTCTAATCTTAGACATGTACTCTTGTAATTCCTTTTGTCATCTATAGAATTCTTATCTTCAAAAATAAAACTTGGTTATATCAATATCAAGTTAAAGCATTAAAATGGTTGTAAGATAATTGGATTATATTGTCAAAAATAATAATTAATAAATTTATTTTAAAATTTTAAAAATAATTGGGAAATGTATAAAAATTTGTTGTAAAAATCTCCTTAAATTTTTATGGTTGCCCAATGGTAATGCTAGAGCTACACGTGCTTGTAGGAGTATGGACTCAGGCATAGGCAATGAATTAAATAGTTTCTTCATTATTATGACCTCTATCTCACTCGGAAGTTTTATTTAAAAATATTACAAATATAGTTTTTTACTTCGGTCAGGGTATTTTATTATGCCCTACCTATAGATGAGATGATTCTTAGTAAATATTATATGTTGGCAATGAAAATATATTTTCTGAGAAAATAATGCCAATAATTATCACAAACAATACACATAATTTTTTTTTTATTAACGTCCATTAAATTATTTCATCATTAATATAATCTTCAATTCTACCATGCGTTTGATTAACCTTTCATGTCCCAAAAGATATGTACAACGGAAAGAGGAATAAATGGAGCCTTCATCTATATAAATATGTTAAATAAAAAAAATTTATAGAACTTTTTTTTTGAGATAGTACTTTTTCAAATCTCTATGGCTGGAGATCGACATTGCAGATAGTTCCCCATTTAAAGTGTTAACAACTATGGATGATGTTTTTTTTTTTATCGATGAAGTGGACGAAATAAGGCATATCATGATATACTATTGTATTCTTTATTCACGTCAAAGCTTACCGTAACTATACAATGCGAATAAAGACCTATGATGGACAAGATCCAATTAAATTTGGGAATAATGTACCTTGTATTTATAATACAATAATCCATCGACAAATGAGAAATCAACATCACCTCTCTTTTTTTAGCACCCCACAACGTCTCATCTATGGTAGAGTTAATGCAGCCCCCTATCGATTATTAATTCGATGCAAGCGGCAATAGATTCCAATCTCGGGTACCAACCTTTCGAGACTTTTACCAACTCCCCTAGCTAGCAATTACCATCACCTAGTTGAACATCACAAGTGAAATTTCCTAAGTATTGCTACGGAATAGTTGGGCCTATGGTTCTTCGTAACATCAAGTACATGCTTAATTTAAATAAACAAATTAATATTATGGATAGGCTACTAAGGCAATTATTAGTTTAGCAGGGAGTAGGTCTTATTTTGTTCATTAAAAGAATCACAGACTACTATAGGACCACGGAACAATATTTAATTTCACCTACTTATAAGTTTATTAAGAAAATGATACTCAAATGACATTATTTTATAAGATGACATCTTTGAATAAGGAATTTTTGTAAAATAATATTTTTAAAAAATATTTAATTCAATAGCTGTTGATTATAAATATTTTGCAGACTAACGCTCTGACAGCCACGTGTAGTGGAAGGTCAGTGCTGAAAAGTGCTTGGCACATCGAAATATTTTTTTTCCCACTGCAACAAATCTGGCATCCGAGATGTCGGGTTTAAACCTGGCATCCGTAATGTTAGGTTTAATAGAAGTTGTACAATACGTTTTAAATTGAATAGGGTGGTCCATCACTTATCAATTTTTCGACGAAAATCGGGCTCTTATTAACCCAGAATCCTGGATTCATAATTTATTACAGATGGGGAAATAATATTTTGACTTGTCGAGCGCTTTTTGATGCCATCAAGACGCTCACATATCAGAACGCTAGTCTAATAAATATTTCTTGTATGCTGCTATCAAATCGAATATTTATTTTTTAATTATTATTTTAAAAAACTTTGAATTATGGTTGAGAGATTAACATGGGGATTATGGAAAGGCACTGGCAGACCCCATAACTCATGCATGGAACTTAGGCAGACCGTTGGTTTCGATTAACCTTTTCAACATTTCAGGTAATGATACATATTTTTAGAACTAATTTTATTTATTTTAATTATTTATCCCTTTGATCATTGTAGCTCAAAATTGATTAAAGTTGTTTAGCTTAAGGTTGCAACTTGGGCAGGCTAACATAACCCCGAGCCGGAGTCCGAACAAAGCCCAATTTAAACTTCAAGCATGCATAAACAAGTTTTGCTTTAGCTTAGATGGTCCGTTATGAGCTGCCTGAGAGAACAATAACAAATTGGAGTTAGGGGTGTGCATCTGTTCAAAACCAACCGATTTAGACAAAACCCAAACCGATCCAACCTTGGTTGGTATTGAAGATTTTCAATCCGATCCAAACCGATCTGAGATTGAAATCCAATCCAATTAAAGTCGGTGTGGATTGGATTGGATGGTCAGGTTGGGCTTTGGCCTATATACTTATTGGGAATCCCCCCCCCCCCCCCCTTCTATTAGGACCTAGAGTCAACTTAAAAAATTATTATTATTATTATCAAATCATCAGGCAAAATTAATATTTTTTTAATTGATTGTAAGTCATCCTACAATATTGCAAAGGTTGCTGGTAACAAGGATATATGACGACATATGGTATATTTAAGTAAATATTATATATATATATATATATATATATATATATATATATATATATATAGAGAGAGAGAGAGAGAGAAAGAGAGAGAGAGGAGAGAGAGAGATGCTTAAATGCGGTCCTGCGGTCCGCACCCGCAGCCGTCCAATGCGGTGCACCGCACCGCGCCGCGTGCATCGGACGGCTGCGGACCGCAGACCGCACTGGAGCATGCCCATATATATATATATATATATATATATATATATATATATATATTGTTGGGAAAAACCTTATTGTATTATTCATTTACCCCCCTATATATAGGCATAATTGGAGGTTGGGATAGAGACGGGGAAATCTCCTATCCCATGAATCTAGGGGTATTTATCCGGTGGGCATCTATATCCGATGCAACCACCGTTTCATAACACTCCCCCTTAGATGACCACCATTTATCAATGATTGCCTCATTAAAACCTTTGATGGAAAAACCCAGTGGGAAAAATCCTATCAAAGGAAAAAGAGTACAATCTTAGTTCTTCAGGAACTAGTTCTTCAGGAACTATGGTGGGTGCGCATAATGCTGCCTCGTTAAAACCTTTGATGGAAAAACCCTGTGGGAAAAAACCCTACCAAAGGAAAAAGAGTACAGCGCGCATAACCTTGCATCTTCAGGATGCTCTCCGCCTAACAATTACATTACCATTATTACATCTCTCCCCCTGATTATATCTCCTCCTGATTACATTATTACATCTCTCCCCCTGATTATATCTCCTTCTGATTACATTAATTTGTTTGGTGATTGAGCCGTCGCAGTCCGATGCCGTATACCATCTTCTGGAAAGTAGACTTGGGCAAAGCTTTGGTGAAGAGATCTGCAAGATTGTCGCTTGACCGTACTTGCTTGACTTCAATCTCCCTTTTCTTCTGAAGTTCGTGGGTGTAGAAAAACTTTGGTGAGATGTGCTTTGTTCGATCTCCCTTGATGAAGCCAGCTTGAATTTGAGCAATACATGCGGCATTATCTTCGTGGATAACTGTCGGCTCTTTGGTAACTGATGCCAACTGGCAACTGCTTCTGATGTGCTGCACAAGTGACCTCAACCATACGCATTCTCTACTTGCTTCATGCAGGGCTAATATTTCAGCATGGTTCGATGATGTGGCCACAAGTGTTTGTTTGGTCGATCTCCAAGAAATAGCTGCATTGTTATTCAAAAATACATACCCTGTTTGGGATCGACCCTTATGGGGGTCAGAGAGAAAACCTGAATCTGCATAACCAATCAAGTGAGGAGTACCACAAGAATAAAATAATCCCATATCGGTGGTTCCTCGCAAATATCTAAATATTTGCTTTATTCCATTCCAATGCCTAAGAGTCGGTTCTGAACTGTATCTAGCTAATAGATTAACAGAAAAGCATATATCTGGTCTAGTACATTGAGCTAAATACAATAAAGCACCAATAGCACTTAAATACGGTTTTTCAGAACCAAGAATAGTTTCATGTTCCTCTTTAGGTCTAAATGGATCTTTATGAATATCAAGAGGTCTAACAACCATGGGAGTGCTTAGTGGGTGACATTTATCCATATTAAATTTCTTTAACAAATTTTCAGTATATAAGGATTGATGTACTAGAATCCCACTAGAGTTACGCTCGATCTGCAGGCCGAGACAAAACTTAGTATCACCAAGTTCTTTCATTTCAAACTCCCTTTTTAGATAATCAGAAGTTTTCTTGAGCTCTTCTGGAGTCCCAATCAAGTTTATATCATCCACATAAACTGCAATTATAGTAAATCCATTTTCTGATTTCTTTATGAAAACGCATGGGCATATGGGATCATTCTTATAACCTTCCCTAGACAAGTATTCACTAAGGCGATTGTACCACATCCTTCCGGATTGCTTCAGACCGTACAATGCTCGTCTTAGCTTTATCGAGTGCGCACTCTTTGATGTTGCTTCAGGCAACTTGAATCCTTTTGGGACTTTTGATGTTGCTTCAGGCAACTTGAATCCTTCTGGAATTTTCATACAAATATCTGTGTCTAGGTTCCCGTATAGGTATGCCGTTACGACATCCATTAGTCTCATCTCTAGTTTTTCAGAAACTGTGAGACTAATGAGATATCTAAATGTAACTATATCCATAACAGGGGAATAGGTCTCTTCATAATCAATCTCGGGTTTCTGCAGGAATCCCTGGGCTACAAGCCTTGCCTTATATCTAGCGATTTCATTATTTTCATTTCTTTTTCTTACAAATACCCATTTGAAACCTACAGGGTTTACGTTATTTGGTGTTTGTACTATAGGTCCAAATACTCCACGTTTCTTGAGAGATTCAAGTTCAGCTTGAATAGCTTCTCTCTATTTTGGCCAATCAGTTCTATGTCGACATTCATAGATACTACGTGGTTCATTATCTTCATCATCGCCCTTTGTTATTTCAGTAGCTACTTTGTATGCAAATATGTCATCGATGACTATTTCCTTTCGGTCCCAAATTTCACCCCTCATATGGAATATTGAGCTCTCATTATTTGGTACCGGTACCTTATCCATAATCACTGCAGGGATCTCTTCAGGAGTTTGAGGGAAATTTGGCCGTTGGGAAATATTTTTTTCTGGAAAAATATGGTCCATAATCTCTTCTGGAGCATTATGACCAGGTTCTTCTGGAACCTTAACTTCTTCTGGAGTTTTAGGGCATGATTTCTCATTCAACTTCCTCTTCCGGGGAACTGAATCTTTGGAACCTATAGGTCTGCCACGTTTCTGACGTGCAGCAGTTTCATTAGCGGGAGTTGGAATATTAATTCTTGTAGGTACATTCTTGGCTGGAACAAACGACTTTGTTACATTAGTTGCATCATTGAAAGTATCAGGTAATTGATTTGCGATATCTTGCAAATGCAAAATCCTTTTTACTTCTACCTCACATTAGGGAGATCTAGGATCTAGATGAGACATAGTGGAAGTATTCCACGATAATTCACGCCGTTCTTCGGGAACAGGTCGTTGCCTAGAAACTTCTTTATCTCCCCCTAACGGCGGGAAGACTGTCTCATCGAAATGACAATCTGCAAATCTAGCAGTAAATAGATCACCTGTTAAGGGTTCTAAGAATCTTATGATTGAAGGTGAGTCAAAACCTATATAAATCCCCAATCTACGTTGAGGACCCATCTTAGTTCTATTTGGAGGGGGAATAGGGACATGCACAGCACATCCAAACTTTCTAAGATGAGATATATTGGGCTGAATACCTGACACAAGTTGTGCAGGAGAAAAATTATGGTATGAAGTAGGTCTGAGTCTAACAAGATTAGCAGCATGCAAGATAGCATGCCCCCATGCAGAAATTGGAAGTCTGGATTGTAAGAGTAATGGTCTAGCTATTAATTGCAAGCGCTTGATAAAAGCTTCAGCAAGGCCATTCTAGGTATGGACATGGGGGATAGAATGTTCGACTTCTATTCCGATGGATGTACAGAAGTCATCGAAGATTTTAGAAGAGAATTCAGCTGCATTATCCAATCGGATAGATTTGATATGGTTATCAGGAAAACTAGCTCTAAGTTTTATAATCTGGGATAATAATCTAGCAAATGCTAAATTTCTAGTGGAGAGTAGGCTCACGTATGACCATCTAGTAGATGCATCTATTAGGACCATAAAATATCTAAATGGACCACTAGGAGGGTGTATAGGACCACAGATATCACCTTGAACCCTCTGCAGGAAGGTAGGTGATTCTGTCTCTATTTTCTTAAAAGAAGGTCTAGTGATTAACTTCCCTTGGGAACAAGGGTCACAAAAATGGTCATTTGGAAAAGTCAAACTTCGATTGTTAAGAGGATGACCATAGGAATTGTAAATGATCTTTCTAAGCATACCGGACCCTGGGTGACCTAATCTATCATGCCAAAGGACCAAATCTTCAGGATTTGAGAACTTCTGGTTCAAGTGAGTGGCATAGGACTCCATAACCCCAATGTGGGTAAAGTATAACCCTAAAGATAGGGTTGAGCATTTTTCTAGTATTGAAATATGCTCTCCGTTTTTAGATGTGATGCAGAGGTATTCTAGATTGCCTTCATTTGTAGTTTCTAAATGATATCCATTTGCTCGGATGTCTTTGAAACTCAGTAAATTTCTTCTGGAATTTTACGAGTATAGAGCATCCTTAATTAGCAAATGAGTACCATTGGGTAAAAGTATATGGGCTCTTCCGGACCCTGTAACTATGTTAGTAGGGCCAGCCACTATAGTAACCATACGTGAATTATATTCAAGATTTGTAAAGAATTTTCTGTGTTTCAGTATGGTATGTGTTGTTGCACTATCTATCAGGCAAATCTCTTTGCAGTTGGTCATCGTTCCTAAATGATAAGTTATGAGTCAATAAATACCATAAGCGAAGTATCAATGATAAAACTTACTAACACAATTTCTAAGTAAAATCACCAGAACGACAATATAAATTGATAATATCCAACAGAATATAAAAATTACTCAACAATGTCTGACAGAATAAAAACTACTGAGTAATGTCTGCCTGGAAATAAAAACTACTTAGCAATGTTTGACAGGGAATAAAAACTACTTAGCAATGTCTGACGAAATAAATAAAAGAAAAAACTAAAGTCTTCAGAGATCCCAAGATTCAGGGATTTAATGTGCCATCGTCTAACTCATCAAAGTAATCTGAACTTTCCAGGTACGATGTCTTCAGGGCATCGGTCTGCTTCTGGTAATCTTCAGGCCACTCATTATTTTCTCATGTTTACTGGCACGACAGTTTCTAGACCAATGTCCTTCCTAGGACCCTAATTATCATCTCTTCCAGGATGATACTGGTGTCCACCTCTTCCAGGGTGGTCTCTACCTCTTCCAGGGTAGTTAATTGCGTCCTTCGTTGCCGTGTCTTTCACCTCTCTTTCCTATGCCTCTACCCCTACCTCTATGGATATCATTGACATTTGCTTCTGGCAATGCCAATGATCCAATGGATCTAGAATTATAATTCTTTAACAGTAGGGTATTATGTTTTTCAGCGATCAGGGGAACTTATATGAGTTATGAGTACTTCTGGTACTTCATTCCCCTGTATTGCTGTTGTAGAATGATATTATTTGGGTAGATAGCGTTTTATCGTTCGCTCTTTGCTGCAGGCAAAGTGATCATCTTCTGGTGATCGTAGCGTTTCTTGAGTGCCTTCCAGAGATCTGTAAGATCTAGTATGTTCATATATATATTCTTCAGATCGTGTATGTGGTGCCTAAGGAAGATGAGGGCAAACTATCTACTCGCCAATTCAGAAAATTACTTCCATTGACATTTAATGCATGGAAGTCTAATTTTGTAATGTTTGACATCTGAAGATTTAATAAAGATTAACATTAATTACTATGATTATCATATTCCACATATAAAGGCATGTTGTAGAAAACAAGTGACATGCCATGGACAAAAGCCTATTAATACTCAGTATTAATAGGATCCTTTTTAGAAACCACTTGCCAAGGTAGAGCGGGTTCTATGGAACCGTCATGCGCCTTGCCAAGCTTTTCTAAAAAAGTACTAATTGCTTAAATACAACTAATGCAGAGAATAACATATTATGCACATGGAACACAAGATAAATATACAGTATAGAGTCTGTTACAATTAAGGACAATTATGTCCTTATTTGTAAAACAGATATTGCATATTAGTCCCTTAGGGGCTAAGCTGTTAAATATATAAATAATGTATGTGAAATAGCAAAATCTGACCGTACCGATGCTTCCGGAACGGTTTGGATACCCAAGATCCGTATATAGATTGAACAATTTACCTATAGATCGGGCTTACAATAACAGGATAGAACTAAAGGTATAGATTAAATCAGATAGTAAAGTATATGTGGATGCATGCAAAATTAGATGGGCCGGGTCTGCTAGATAGCATTCGGGTCGGGTATATACATGCAGTTGGGTCTGTATCAATCCAGTCGGGTCTGTATAAACCCAGTCGGGTCGGGTCTGATATAAAAGCAGTCGGGTCTGCCATATACGTGCAGTCGGATTTAATACACAGGCGGGTCGGGTTTAGCCATTAAATAGCTAACGGGTTTAGCCATTAATACACAGTCGGGTCGGGTTCGGTTATGAACATTGTTCATCTTCTCTGTAAAAAAAAAAAACACCGGAAACCCTAAAACGGGCCGGACCGGGTGCGCTCGTCGGCGCCGCTCGCGCGCAACAGCATGCACGCGGGCGCTGCCCGCTGTCGCGCCCGCCGTCGACGTGCGCGAGCGCAGCCGCCACCGCTGCCTCCCCCGGTCGTACGGCCGCTCGCACGCGGGCGCTGCCCGCTGTCGCGTCCGCCGTTGACGCGCGCGAGCGCAGCCGTCACCGCTGCCTCCCCCGGTCATACGGCCGCTCGCACGCGGGCGCTGCCCGCTAGGTGAGAGAAGGTCTCTGATAGATAGTGCAACTGAGCAGTAGAGCGTACCTGTCTCGTCGTGCCGGGCTCGGATGGATCGGGTCCACGTGATCGGAGACGGAGTTGGAGTCGGGGTCGGGGTGGACGAGAGCCGGAGTTGGGGTGGATGTCTCCTGCGACGGGATCTCTCTCTTCTTCTCTCCGATCGTGCCGGCTCGGGTGGGTCGTTCGTGCCGGAGTCGGAGAGGATGACTGGACGAGATCCGGAGGTCTAGGTGAGAGAAGGTCTCTCTCTTCTTCTCTTCCTCTCTCTCTCTCTCTCTCTCTCTGCAATGGGTCGGACGACGTGCTTCACGTATCGTGCTGATAACGTGTTGGGAAAAACCTTATTGTA